>JASHHO010000076.1:0-175078 GCA_039763685.1 Aspergillus micronesiensis | reverse complement strand
AGAGTTATTAATATAATATTAGTATTATAATTACTTTTTCTATAGAATTTAATACTTTTTTAGGTTATTAAGTATTCTTTAAGGATCTTACTATAGTAGTTATTATTTAATACTCTTAGAGATAGGAAAGAGTATTTTCTCTAATTCTTTTTGTTTTAATTCCTTGCTTTATTAGTAATAATAATAATATTAATTTCTTTAGTACTATAGCTAGAGTTATAGGTATTATAGTATTATAATTAAGATTAAGATAGCTACTATAATAATAAATATATAATTTTCTCTTTTTTTTTCCCTGTAGTGTTATTCTTTTTGATAGTATCTCTTATAACTTTTAAGAAGTCCTTCTTAATAATAATTAATAGCTATATTTAAGACTATTTTAAGCTTTAATCTAGTAATCTATTATCCTAGTTCATATAACACCAGTCTAATTTAATATAAAAATTAAAGTATAATATAATACTATATAATTATATAATTAAGGTTTAGCTATTTTAACTACTTATCTTTATATTATAATATATTTCTTAATATTTTTAAAGGAGGCTCTCTATATATATATATAAGATCCATAAAATATAGGCTTTTATATAGCTATAACAAAGGATAATTTTTTTTAGTAATAAAATAGCTTTATTTATATATTTTACTAGGTTTCTAGATATAGTAAATTCTTTTAATAATCTTTATTAATCTAGAGAACTAGCTATAATCTTAAAATAAGATATCTAGTTTTATATCTTATATTAAGGTATTTCTAGGTCTAGTTTAGAATAAATAATCCTATTACTAACTAGCTATCTAGTTTCTATAATTAAGTATATTTTTAATAAAAACAGTTTTATATATATTAGTTTTTTGTATCTTTTAGCTTTTTAGGAATACTATTAATTTTATTAGGTAGTTTAGATAGTAGCCTAATTACCTATATAATAATCTATAGAGATAGGAAAATAGATTAAAATCTAATTATATTTTAAATAATATGTTTAGTGGTAAATTTATTATTTAAGTAATAAGATAATGATTAATTTACTAGTTTTTAAAGCCTTAGGGCTTCCTAATTAGGAAGAATTTAATACTTAGCCAGAGTTATAACCTATTAAAGTAGTAGAACTAGTAATCTATAGCTCTTATAGAATAATTATAATGCTTATATTCAGATCTACGATCTGTGACCTAACTACTCTATAGATTATAGGCTCTCGCTTGCTGCACGCTAAGCCTACTTAGGAACCCACAGAGGCCCTGCCTCCGACAATATTCCTGATTAATAGTAATATAGTTAATAGCTATTACCTAGGTACTATCTTTTAGAAGTAGGGGGTATATAGATCTTAATATTAAGTAGTTTTGTATAGAAGTTATATAGTAGAAACCTATTAATTTTTAAATTATTAGAGTATTGTGTTAATATAAAATTCTATAGGACTATATTAATAGTATAAATATATATTAGTATTAAATTTTTATAGTAATTCCCTCTATCTTTTCTATAGGAAATAACATGTATTTGGGATCTTATTTTTTTTTAGTATAGCCCTATCTTAACTATCTTAAACCTAATAATATTAATCTAGAGGAAGTAAGAGCTACTATATAAATAAATTCTAATATTTTTATAGATATATCTTTTTAATATACTAGTTTTATAATAGAAGTTAGTAAGGCTTCTATTTTTTAGACTAAATTCTATCTTCTTTAATATAGTTAGTTTTTAGGTATAGTCTAACTCTAGGAAATATCTTAGATAAAATATGTATTTCTATATAGAATTTATCTATATAAAAGTATATCTAATTTAAAGTAGATAATCCTATATAAATTAACTCTAATATTAATTAAGATTAAAAAGAAATATAAGTAATAATTCATTTATTCTAGTAGTAGAAAAGTAAAATTATAAACTTACTTATACTTTATTTACTTATTTAAAATTATTAGTTATTTACTTATTAGAATAGTAGTTTATTTTATTTAGGACTAGATTATTATTATTTATTACTACTCTATAATCTTATTATCTATATTAGAGTTAGATTCCTGTTATATAAAAAAATTAATTAATTATAATAGGGATCTATCTCCTTTACCTATTTAATTATACTAGTATATAGACTATGTAGGTTAAAAAGCTGTATTTTTAATTATAATAATCTCTAGAGTTACTAAATATATAATTTTTCTAGATTTTAGATATACTACTAGTTTAATATTTTATATTTAATAAGATACTTTATTTAGATTTTTTAGTTTTAGATCTTTTAATCTAGGATATTAGTAACTTTAATATATACTTAGTATCCTATATTATATAGGTTTAATATATCCAGTTTCTTTTCTAGAGTATAATTTATAATATATACTATAGTATTAGGAAGTTATAGCTAAACATCTTTTAATAAGTAAAAGTTAATTATCATTAACTTTAGTTTTATAGCCATTACCCTTCCAATATATTTAGTAAACCTATTAGGAGTATGTATATATATTAAAATAAGAATATACTTAATTCTATACTATTAAATAAATTATAGTATTTTAATTAAAATATAATACTATAATCCTAATTTTATATTTATTTTTTTATAATTAGTATAGGACCTAGAACTTTCTAATTATATTAGTTAACTTTATTTATTACTATCTAACATAACTAGTAGGTGAGTAGTAGATAAGCAAGCAGTAGAATAATACAATTTTAGTTATAGTTAAAAAACCTTAAAATCTAACTAACTAATATGCCTCTAAAAGCCACGTTAGAATACTTAATATTTAGTAGAGTAGGAGGGTAGGATTATATTAATAATATCTACTATAAAGAGTTTATAAGTCTCTTCTATATATAAGATAATAATATACTTTTAATATTTCTAAGATAACCCTCTACTAATAACTATATAGTATAATATTATATTTAGAATATGTACTAACTCTTATAAATTAAGTTAAAATAAAGAGTATTTACTTATATAATAGATTTTATTATTTATTTAATGTAGAGTACCCCTGTAACTATCTTATATATAAGAAATAGCTAATATTTTTTTTATTATATATAATATAACACCTCTTAAATTAGTTAAAGAGAAATAGGTCTATAACTTTATCTAAAGATATAATAAATTAAAGACATACTTCTCTAGATAATATAACTATTAGTATACCTAATATAAGGACCCTAAAGTTATAAAAAAGTAGTTTAACTATATATTTACTATAATATAATATAGGATTATACCTAAAGATATCTATAACTTTAATAAAACTAGCTTTACTATAGGCCTAGTAGCTACTACTCAAGTAGTTACTAGAGCTAAATACTATAGTAAAATACCTCTCATATAGCTAAGAAATTAGTAACTTCTATTAAGTATATTAATATCTTTAGTTAGGCCCTTCCTCCCTGTATTATCTTTAGGAGAAAGGTCTATATAGAAGACTAGTATTAGAGTAATCTACTATATAACTAAAGGATTAAAGTTAGTCTAAATAGCTAGACTAATAATAAAATAAGCCTATATTAGCTTAAAAACCTCTTTATTCTTATAACTACTAATTATATAATCAGAATTAAGATATCTATTATTATATTTTTACTAGATAGTATATTTAGTATAAAGTAGTATTATTTATTAGAATATTAACTATTATTTTTATAGTTATTTTCTTTAGGTATTCTACTATAGCTTTATTAGTATAAGTAAGATATTAATATTAGAAATTTCTTAAGGCCTTTAAAATCCTTAGATTACTAGATTTTTTAGTATTATATTACTCTAATAAGTCCCCTAGAAGGATTATATTTAATAATATACTAGTTATATTATAAGTCTATTTTATAGATAATATTTTTTATCTTATTCTCTATTACTTTAAGTTATTAATTAAAGAAGATCTTATATTTATAAATTTAAGTTATTAAGACTATATTAATATAAAATCTTAGGATATAGATAATATTATAGAGTTTAATACTAATATCCTAGCTAATAGGGCTCCTATTATTAATTATAATAGTTTTAGTGTTTTTAATTAATACTTCTATATTACTAATATTAATGAATAATTATATATTAGCTTATTTGAATGTTTTTAAGGCGGCTTAGATTATTATAAATATATATATTAGTATCTATATTTATAATAAAACCATTATTAAGTACTTTAATACTTATAAATTAGGAAGAGTTACCTATAAAACTACAACTTATATTATTTAATATAGTCTCTATATTATCTTAGAATTTAATATTATTCGGACCTAGTATTAGTCTATAAAAACTTGTTAGTGATATATTATAAATCCTCTTATATTTAATACCTTATTTAGAGTCTTTTTTAAGGGTATTATTTACTTACTTCTTTAACTCTAGGTTCAAGGTCTAACTATCTAAATTTTTAATAGATTAAGGTATAGGTATTTATTATATTAATAA
This sequence comes from Aspergillus micronesiensis, assembly GCA_039763685.1. NCBI lineage: Eukaryota > Fungi > Ascomycota > Eurotiomycetes > Eurotiales > Aspergillaceae > Aspergillus > Aspergillus micronesiensis. The sequence goes on along the minus strand of JASHHO010000076.1, from coordinate 170,636 downwards.
TACTTAATACAAGTAGTTAGTTAGTAATTAATTATAGTATTACTATTTAGTATTAGTTAATAACTTTATAAGTTTTATATCTAATTTCTTACTCTATTCTATCTTCCAGAGAGTTATATATACTAATCCCATATTAGACTTATTCTAATTAAGTAGCTTTAGAAAGCTATTAATAAAGTTAATAATATAATATTTTTATTTAGATTAGTTATTATCTATATCTCCCTAGCTTTAATAAATTAGTTATATCTTAAAGTTAGTATACTATACTTAAAGAAAATCCTCTATTAATTTATTTTTATTAACTTCTAGAAGTTTCTTCTTATAATATAGTATTATAAGAGGATTTTAGCCCCCTACCTACTACTATAAATTAGAGTATTTAGATAGCTATTAATATTTTATATATTTCTAGCTTAGGCTTAGTTAAGTTTATAGTATTTAGAAGTAAGGTCTTATTATAAAATAATAATAGTTTATTATATAGTTTTTATATATTCTCTAAAGTATCTATAGAGTAAGATATTAGTAGTTTATAGAATAATTTTTAAGATTTTTCTAAGGCTAGCTTAAGTCTTTCTCTTCTTTAAGATAGTTATAGTATTTAGTACGAGTTCTTTTTCTAGTATTTTAGATTTATATTCTTATTAGTCTTATTAGTCTTATATTCTAACTTCCTTTTATTTTATACTATAGTTAACTATACTAGTACTAGAGTATTAGTATTAAAGGCTTTACTATTCTCTAGATTAATATAATACTACACCCCTTTTCTATATATAATTATATAGATAAATTAGTACTAGGCCTCCTAGTTCTTTTACTTATATAGAATAGCTAAGCTATTAAAGAGCTTAATAATTATAAATAAAAAATAGTATTATTAGATAGATGTTAGGTAAGGCTAATCTCTAGAATAAAAATATTTAGGAATTACTTCTAATATATTAGTATATTATATAGGATTAATAGTAATTATCTATACTCCTAAGAGGGTATTATAAAATACTCTAGAATTAATAAAACAGTTAGAATAGAGGAATAATTAAGTATTAATTTAAAATAATTTTAGACTTATAATTATATTAGCTAATAAAGTCTATATAACCTAGTAAATCTAGTAATTCAAGAACTAGGATTAAGTAACTTAATTCCTATACTACCTAGTATTTAAATAACTATACTTCATTCCTGAGCCCCTGAATTAGTGAAAATTACTCTATTTAGATAAGAGGCTATGTGTCATATAGACTCATTTAGAAGTACTTAGAAGTATAAATTCAGACTATTTCCTTAGTGGTATTAGAATACTCCAGTATTCTGACATATATTTATCTAGCTAATATAATTAGATCTATAATATCTTTTATATATTACTTTAAAGCCTTAGACATTAGGCCTAAAAAAGAAAATTAACTTTCTATACCTAAGCTAGAAGATAATATTAAATAAATAATAAAAAAATAAAGAATTATTATATTTTTTAAGTTAATTTCGTATATTTTTTAAAAAAAATAGGTAGGATAATTCTTTAAATATAACTAATAGATATTAAAGAAGATATACTAAATACCCTATAACTTATAAAAAAAAATACTTTAAGAAATATTAATCTTTATTAAATAAATAAAACTAAACTTTAATTAGAGTGGGCATGGTTAACCGTTTTATTAACCATTTTAGCTAAAACAGTTAAAAAATACCGCCTCAGGTATAAAGATTATAGCTTATATATTAGATATAATTAAATTTAAAATTGAAATTTATATATATATAAGATTATTACATAATATAACATATTTAGTAAGTAAGTAGGCTATATAAGTGAGTAGGCTACCTTATACATTTTATTCCTAGTCTAAAACCTTACTTAATTTAACTACTAGCTATGCCTCTAAAAGCATATTAAAATACTAGAAATTAAGTTAAGTAGGAAGGTAGAATCCTACTTACTATCTCTACTTTAGAGAACTAAGAAATCCGCAGTATTTATAAAATAGTATAAATATATAATATACTATATATTACCCTCTAAAGATAACTTTAGGGATATACTTTTTAAGTAAAAATATATACTAACTCTTATAAAATAACTTATAATAAAGAGAAATTACTTATATAATAAATCCTATTATTTATTTAATATAGAGTACCTCCCTAATATTTTATATATAAGAAATAGCTAATATTCTTCTTATTATATATAATATAATACCTCTTTAATTAGTTAGAGAGAAATAGGGTCTATAACTTTATCTAAAATATAATAAATTAAAGATATACTTCTCTAGATATATAACTATTAGTATACTTAATATAAGGACCCTAAAGTTATAAAAAAGTAGTTTAACTATATATAAATTATTATAATATAGTATAGGATTATACCTAAAGATATCTATAACTTTAATAAGACTAGCTTTGCTATAGCCTAATAGCTACTACTTAAATAATTACTAGAGCTAATTTTTATAGTAAAATACCTCTTATATAGCTAAAAATTGGAATAAGTTACTTTTATTAAGTATATTAGTGTCTTTAGATAGGCTCTTCACTATATATTATCTTTAAGGGGAAGGTCTATATAAAAACTAATATTAGAGTAGTCTACCATATAATTAGAGAATTAAAGTTAGTCTAAATAGCTAGACTAGTAATAAAATAAGCCTTTATTAGCTTAGAATCTCTTTATTCTTACTACTACTAGTTAGACTACTAGGAAATATTATCTCCTAGTTTTTAATAGCTATAGCAGTTATCTAACACCTTAATTTAACTAATATATATAGTAAGAATAATATTATTCTATTTATATATTTATTATTTATTATACCTCCTGTAGCCTCTAATATTAGGTATTTTTTACTATTAAAGTATATATATATAGATGCTTAGTAGAAACTAAGATATACCTTAATTTAATTATATTAATAAGCTTAACTTCCTTAAAGCTTTTTTTAGGTATATATAGAGATCTATACTACTAGTAATATCTATAGTAGTTTCTCTACTACTAGACTAGTTCTATATAACCTAGAGATAGTACTTAGCTAGCTAAATATTTAGCTAAAAAATATCTATACTACTAGGTAGCTAGTTAACTAACTTAGTACTAAAGATACTCTATACTACTAGATAGTTAGAAAAGCAGGTATCTATAATTAAAAGAAAGCTCTAGAGGTATATATAAAAAGACTTATAAAGTCCTACCTCTTTATTAGAGATTTAGTTAGATAAGATTATTAAAAGTAATAAAATTACTTTAAATAAGGCTATTCTTATATATTAAAAAATTCATAATTTATAAGCTATAAATAAGAAGTAACTTTAAAAAAGAAAAAAAATACTAAATAACTTATTATTATAGAGGGCCTTTCTATTTAGAAAAACTAGGAATAATTTTAGTAGGAGAATCTAGTCTTTAAAGCTTAGAATATTATATTTAAGGATCTAGGACTTCCTATAGTTAGACTATATATATATATTTACTATAGTATTCTAATTATTATATTTAGGGGTATACTAGGGTTAGATATCCTAATCTACCTAGTATTTAGTTTTCTATAGAAATGTAATTGGTTAGTTAATAAAAGGTACTTAAATCTCATATAATCATAGAAATTAGGTGGAGGTGGCCTACTTACTTATATAGCCTACTCACTTACTAAATACATTATGTAGAAGTATATTATGTAATACATCTATAATACTGTATAATACTCAACGGTTAAAAAATACACTATAAAAAAAGGGTCTAAAATTGATTAGTCATGTATATTTACTAATATAGTGTAATGGTGGTATTTTATTACGTAATTAAATATCCTATAGCATGTGATATCTAATTTCAATATTATAACACTATATTATGTAATATTAGTAGTTAAATACATATTATAAAAGCTCGGTAATTAACCTAAATGGTTAAGAATGCCCACTCCAACTTCAATTACATTAGGATTTATTAAAAGTTCTACCATTAATTTTATAAGGAATTATAAAAGAAAAATCAATTTTATTAATTTATTAGACTAAGTTAGTAGAAGTCTATCTATTTATTACTTATTAAAAATATAATATAAAAGTTATATAGCTACTATTTAAACTAATAATAAAAAAAAGCTAATGGACCTTTTATAAAATATAATAAAAGTTATAAAAGGCTTAATAAATCTAATTAATAGCCTTTACTAAAATTTATTCGAAAAAATATAAAAAAAAGCCTATATTCTAATAATAATTAACTTGTTAGCTTTAATTTTTTTATATAGAAAGTTAATATTAATATTAATAAACTATTTTAATATTCTTAAATACCTTTATTAGAACTAGTAGAGTAGTTATAATAGATTTAAAGAAATATTAATTCTATATTAAGATAGGATTAGGTTTTTTTTAAAAAAATATATTATCTTTAGCTTAAAGATTAATAGGTAAGATAGTAATTATAAAAAAAATCTTATTTTAATCTAAATAATAATTTTAGAAAGCTATTTTACAGCTCTAAAATAACTAGTAAAAATTTATCTAAAACTTAATTAATTAGTAAATAAAACCTTAATAAAAATTAAAGCATAAACTAGTTTATAAATAGTAATATATACTAAATATTATTGATATAATATACTTATTAGCTATTAAGTATATACCTAATTTTAAATACCTTAGCTTTATTTATATTAAAAATATACTTTTTTAATAAAATTGAGAGATATTTGAGTACTAAATAAATTGAAGTTTTAAAAATTATTTATAAACTAAACAACAATAATTTAAAGGTATATTAATAAAGGAATCTAAATAATAATCAATGGCAGTACTTATTTATAGGAAGCCCTAAAGCTTTAAAACTAGTAAATTAATTATTATTTTATTATTTAAATGTACAAATCTACTACTAAGATATTATTTAAGAATAATTAAATTTTAACCTATTCCCTTATCTGTAAAGATTATTATATAGGTAATTAGGCTACTATCTAAACTACCTAATAAAATTGATAGTATTCCTAAAAAGCTGATTATTAAAAATATACTTAATTTATAGAAACTAGATAAACCAATTAGTAGTAAGATTATTTATTCTAAACTAGACCTAGAAATACCTTAATATAAGATATAAAACTAGATATCTTTATTTATAAGATTATAGCTAATTTATTAGATTAATAGTAAGATTATAAAAGAATTTATTATATCTAGAAACCTAGTAAAATATATAAATAAAGTTGTTTTATTACTAAAAAAAATTATCCTTAGTTATAGCTATATAAAAGCCTATAATTTATAGGATCTTATATATAATACATAAAGAGCTTCCTTTAAAGATACTAAGGGATATATTAAGATATAAAAATAAATAATTAAAATAGCTAGTAACCTTAACTATATATTTATATAGTATTATACTATACTTTAACTTTTATATTAAATTAGACTAATATCTTAGGAACTTAGATAATAGGCTATAAAATTAAAGCTTAAAATAGACTTAAATATAATTATTAATACTACTAAGGAGGATTTCTTAAAAATTATAGGAGATATTATTAAAAAAAATAAAGCTATAAGAAAAAAAAAATTAAACATAATTATTATTATAGTAATAGCTATTTTAATCTTAATTATAGTATCTATAATATCTATAACTATAGTTATAGTACTAAAGAAATTAATATTATTATTATAAATTAATAAAACTAAGGAATCAAAAAAAATTAAAAAAAATTAAAGAAAATACTCTTTCCTACCTAAAAATTTTTAAATAATAACTATTAATGTATTTAGTAAGTGAGTAGGCTATGTAAGCAAGTAGGCCACCTTTACCTAATTTCTATAATTATATAAGATTTAAGCACCTTTTTATTAACTAACTAATTATATTTCTATAGAAAACTAAATACTAGGTAGATTAGGATATCTAACCCTAGTATACCCCTAAATATAATAACTAGAATACTATAGTAGCATAATATATATAATCTAACTATAGAAAGCCCTAGGTCCTTAAATATAGTATCCTAAGCTTTAAAGACTAGATTCTCCTATTAAAATATTTCTAGTCTTTCTAAATAGAAAGGCCCTTTATAATAATAAGTTATTTAGTAGATTTTTTTTTCTTTTAAAGCTGCTTCTTATTTATAGCTTATAATTATAAATTTTTTAATATATAAAAATAGTCTTATTTAAAGTAATTTTATTACTTTTAATAATTTTATCTAACTAAACTTCTAATAAAGAGGTAGGACTTTATAAGTTTTTTATATATACCTCTAGAGCTTTCTTTTAACTATAGATACCTGCTTTTCTAACTATCTAGTAGTATAGGATGTCTTTAGTACTAAGTTAGTTAACTAGCTACCTAGTAGTATAGTATTTTTAGCTAAATATTTAGCTAGCTAAGTACTATCTCTAAATTATATAAAACTAGCCTAGTAGTAGAGAAACTACTATAGATATTACTAGTAGTATAGATCTCTGTATATACCTAAGAAAAAGCTTTAAGGAAGTTAAGCTTATTAATATAATTAAACCTAAGGTATATCTTAGTTTCTACTAAGCATCTTATATATATTTTAATAGTAAAAAATACCTAATATCTAGAGGCTACAGGAGGTATAACAAATAAGTAAATATATAAATAGGAATAATATTATTCTTACTATATATTTTAGTTAAATTAAGGTGTTAGATAACTGCTATAGCTATTAAAAATAGAGATAATATTTCCTAGTAGTCTAGCTAGTAGTAATAAGAATAAAGAGATTCCTAAGCTAATAAAGACTTATTTTATTATTAGTCTAGCTATTTAGACTAACTTTAATTCTTTAATTATATAGTAGATTACTCTAATACTAGTTTTAATATAGATCTTCCCCTTAAAGATAATATATAGTAGAAGGGCCTATCTAGAGGCACTAATATACTTAATAAAAGTAACTTATTCCCAATTTCTAGCTATATAAGAGGTATTTTACTATAGAAATTAGCTCTAGTAACTATTTGTAATAGCTATTAGGCCTATAACAAAATTAGTCTTATTAAAGTTATAGATATCTTTAGGTATAATCCTATGCTATATTATAGTAATTTATATATAGTTAAACTACTTTTTTATAACTTTAGGGTCCTTATATTAAGTATACTAATAGTTATATTATCTAGAGAAGTATATTTTTAATTTATTATATCTTTAGATGAAGTTATAGACTTATTTCTCTCTAACTAATTAAAGAGGTGTTATATTATATATAATAAAAAGAATATTAGCTATTTCTTATATATAAAATAATTAGGGAGGTACTCTATATTAAATAAATAATAGGATTTATTATATAAGTAATTTCTCTTTATTATAAGTTATTTTATAAGAGTTAGTATATATTTTTACTTAAAAAGTATACCCCTAAAGTTATCTTTAGAGGGTAATATATAATATATTATATACCTAACTACTTTATAAATACTACAGATTTCTTAGTTCTCTAAAGTAGAGATAGTAAGTAGGATTCTATCTTTCTACTTAACTTAATTTCTAGTATTTTAACGTGCTTTTAGAGGCATAGCTAGTAGTTAAATTAAGTAAGGTTTTAGACTAGGGGTAAAATATATAAGATAGCCTACTTACTTATATAGCCTACTCACTTACTAAATACATTATAGTAAGATTCTTAAAGAATACTTAGATAATCTAAAAATATATAGATTTTATAAAAAAGTTAGTTATAATATTAATACATATTATTAAATTTTTTTAAAGCTCTATTTAGAGGGCTAAATACTTATAAAAAACTAATAGGCCTATATAAATAATATTAATATAGCTATTATAGCTATAGTACTAATAGTCTTAAAGAATCTATATAAAGGCTTTAATTTTTAGAAAAATAGTATTAGTATTAAAAATACTTAATAAAGTAATATAAATATAATAATAGGAGTTTTTACTATCTAACTTCTCTTTATTAGATTATATATAATTATTAAGACCTAAAGAATATAAAAAGTTTTAATATAGCTTATTCTTTAGAGTTACTAGTATAATAATTAGTATAAAAGTTATAGAACTTTTTAGACTATAACTTAGAGGAACTAAATAATTATATATCTAGACTTTCTATACTTTAGAATATAAATATAGTTTTCTTCTCTATATAGACTACTTATTATAAAAATAGTCTATATTAGCTAAATAAAATCATAAAGTTATATAATATTAAAAATAACTTAATAATAGAATTAATAAGTAAATAAAATAAAGTTATAGTCCTCTAACTATATTATCTAGTAATTACTAATACTATAACTAATATTAATCTATTATATTAATAGCTTAGCTATATATTATTAAAAAAAAGTTTAGAAAAACAACTAAAATTCTATAAATTAAAATAAAGAGACTAGATTATTCTAATTACTAGATATATTATCTAGGTAAAATAAAGAGATTAATCTCCAGAGATATACTATTAAAATTAACTAATCTAGTAGATCTATAGTATAACAGATGTTTAATACTATATGATAGTAGAATTTAGAGAATACCATTATTACTTAATAATAATTAATAATACTACTAAAATAATTAAAATATTTATATTCTATAAGAAGAATGATGATATAAATACCCTTATAAAAATAAATATAAAATACTATGATATTATAGACTATTAGGTTAACTATTAGAGAATTAATAAAGATAGTATATTTAAGTATTTTAATAACTAGGCTAAGGCTCTAAAATATATTATTTAAATTAAATTAGTATCTCTAATGACCCTAGAAGCTAATAAAAAAATAAAAAAAAATAAGTAATATACTAAATAAAATAAGTTATTATATAATTATTAATAATAATATACCACTATATTTATTGTTTTTTAAATTAAATACTCTACTAGAATTCTAAACTATTTAATTAAGAGGAATAATAAAGAAGATATATTACTAATATAAAGGTATTATAAGTATTTTAATTTTCCTAATTAAAAAATCTTAAATCTATATACTAAAATATACTAAAGGAGAACTAGGTAATAATAAAAAAATAAAATTTAAAATATAAATTAAATACCTTATTAAACTAAGACTAAAAATAATTATATATACTATATTTAGATACCTAAAAAGAATACTATATAAAAAATCTTAAAATATTAGATTCAATAAAAAAAGACCTATTATAATAATTATAAAGAACTAGATATAGATATTATAACTAACTAACCTTATTCTCCTAAACCTTATTAATAAGCTAAGTTTTAGTAGTAATATAATATTTCCTATAAAATTATTAAAAAATTATAGCCCATTACTCTACTATATAAATTCTATATTATAGGTAGAATTTATATACTTTCTAAAGAGATAATAAAGCATAACTAATTAATAAAATTAATTAAGAATCCTTAGGAATATAGTATTATAGACCTTAGAGCTACTATTAAGACTAATATTAATATTAATATTAAATTATTAGGTCTCTTAAGTAAGCTAGCTCTAAGATATTCTAATATAGTATTAAATACTATAGTAGCTAGGAAATAAGTAAGGCTTTATAAATAAGGTATTTATATTATTATATAATTAAATCTAAGGATATAACTAAAAAAATAACTCTACTAATAAAACTAATTAGCTATATATAAAGTACATAAAATTAATATCCTAAATATATATAGTAAAGCTATAAATCATCCTTAATATCTTATCAGTAGAAAGCTATAGAGATCCAGATTAATAAATTAAAGAAGTATTATAATATAAGATTTTTAAGGCCTTAACTAGTACACATATTATATTAAAAAAAATAGGTATATAATATTAAAGTTAATATAATGGGCTAACCTACTAAATTTAAAGCTTATTAGATTATATATAAAAAGTTTTAAAACTAGAGTTAATTATAATAAAGTATATATTCTTTAATTATAGAGCCTATATTAAAGATATAAAATATAAGTAATATAATATTATCTTAGTCTATCTTAATATAGTAATAGAGGGGAAATATATCTGTATATATTAATCTACTAGGTTTTATAAAGATAATAAGGAAGTAATCTATTTAATTTCTTAAGTACTATATAGCTTATATTAAATAGTATATCTCTAAAATAAAATCTTTACTAAGAAACTATAAGAAATTAGATTTAAGCTATTAGATAAGGAAACCTATATATTTAAATAAAATAATATATATCTTATTATATATATTAATAATGCTTTATTAATAAGCTTTTTAATCACTAAAATATAGGAAATAAAGTAAATTTTAAATAATACTTTTAGTCTTAAGGAAATAGGCTCTTTAGCTTATTTTCTTAGTTATAATATTATATCTTAGTAGGTAGGATAGTACTTAATTAGTTATTTTATATAAAGAAGACCCTTACTATTATAAATATTTAAAAATACTCTAATAATTATATTCTAATAAACCCTAGTTTCTATAAGTTAAAGGATAAAAATAATACTATTTCTACAAACTAATTAAAGTATTAGTACTTAGTTAAATAGCTTAATTAGCTAAATATTAAATATATAATATTCTTTTTCTAAAGTAAGACTGCGTCTCTAACCTAAAAAAATAAATAAATAGTTAGTAATATTATAAGACACTTTAAGAGTATTATAAATTATAAAATTATATTAGCTTTAATTATCTAAGAGGCCTAAAGATCTATATTAATATAATATATTTATAATTATATAGATAGGAAGAGCTTAAAAAATAATCTTATATATAAAATCCCTAATTCTATAGTTTTTAAGGAAGTAGAAGCTTATAATACTATTAATTAATTATAAAGTTTTATGCCTTTACTAAAGTTATTAAGAAAGGTCTCTATATTTAAAAAATTATTAAGTTTATAGAATTTTAACTCTATAATACTCCTCTAGTTATTTATACTAATAGTACTAATACTATTAATATTATAGAATCTAGTAATTATACTAGAAAGATTAAATAACTTAATCTCTATTGTCTTTTTATAAGACACCTTATACTAGAGAAAATAGTAATTTTTTTCATATATTATAGGTTATTATAATATAGCTTATTATTTAACTAAACTATTAGACTATAAGGCATTTAATAAATATAAAAAATTAATAAGAATCAGAAAAATTAAGTATAAAATTAAGAATTATATCTTTTTATTTAGGAAGTAGTATTAGCTTTATATAGCTAAGCCTAGGGGGTAGTATTAGAGATAAAACCTCTAGGGATTCCTAAATAGGCTTAGTATATAGTAAGTAAGAGCCTATATCTATAGAGTAGTTAGGTCGCAGGTTGTAGATTCTAAGTATAACTGTATAAGTATTATCATCTTTATTCCTATAAGAGTTGTAGATCACTAGTTCTACTGCTTTAATAAGATATATACTAGAGAACATGATTTATAGTAACCAAGACTAGTAGATTATATAGAAAGCTAATAGAGTCTTATTAGGTCTATATATGGGTATAACTATAGTAGTTATCTATAGCTTGCTGCTTATTATCTTTATTTAAGACCTTCTCCTTCTTACCCAATTTAGTACCTATTTAAAAGTATTATTTAGTATTTTAATCTATCTAAGTAATTTAAGGTTAAAATCCTAATTATATTTTTATAATTATAAAAGTATGTCTACTTATATACTTAGAGTATACTACTACTATAATATATAGGATTATAAAGACAAGATGAAAGCACTTTTTTAAGTAAGACTAGTAAATTAGTAATATCTATAGCTTTATTTATACTTAGTATCCTAGTATTGTAATCTATAGAGAAGATCTTTCTAATCTAATATACCTATTTAATTATAAATTCCTAGGGGCTTAATATTAATTTAAGTACTTCTTAAGAATTTCTTCTCTAAGGGGGAGGGTAGTTAATATATATACTATTCAGTTAATAAGAATAAGCAAGTAAATATACTATTTATATATATTCTATCTTTTTTCCTGTGGAAGCACTTGTATATCCTAATATAGACTATACCTACTGAATACATTAATATAATATGCCGCTCTTAATATTACTAGACTTAATATACAGAATTAGATCTTTATATAGCCCTCTACTTTATTACTATAAAGGATGAATCTATGTATATATAGCTACTTTAATATTTTACTAAGGTTTATAATTTTAATAACCTTAGTTAAATAAAAAGTTTTAATAATATTACTTAGATAAAGGGGTTAAGCTAAACTTATAACTATTAAAGAAAAAAATAACTAAATATAAATAAAATAAATTAATCTAGTAGTTCAGTCTTACTGATTAAATAAAATTTAGGCTTATATTTATACCTAAGATATATAGAATAGTTTACTATAATTAATATTCTTAGTATTCCTATTAAGTAAATACTAATTATTTATGGGCATAAGAAATCCCTAGTAAAGAAATAAAGAGATAAAATACACTAAATAAAAGTAAAACAGAAATTTAAAAGATATTCTAGGCTTTATCTTTAGAGCCCCTAGATACCTTACTTAGATACGTTTGTATAGAACTAACGTAACTAGTAAGCAAGTGGTAGATATAAGTAAATAGCAGAAAACAAAATTTTAGCTATAGTTAAAAACCTTACTTTATCTAACTACTAAGTATGCCTCTAAAAGTACATTAAAATACTTAATATTTAGTAGAGTAGGAGGATAGGATTATATTAGTAATATCTATTATAAAAATTTATAAGTCTCTTCTATATATAAGAGTATATACTTTTAATATTCCTAAGATAACCCTCTACTAATAACTATATAGTATAATATTATATTAGAGATATGCGCTAACTCTCATAAATTAACTTAAAATAAAGAGTATTTACTTATATAATAGATTTTATTATTAATTTAATATAGAGTACCCCTATAATTATCTTATATATAAGAAATAGCTAATATTTTTCTTTTTAATATAATAAATACCCTTAAATTAGTTAGAGAGAAATGGGTCTATAACTTCATCTAAAGATATAATAAATTAAAAATATACTTCTTTAGATAATATAACTATTAGTATACTTAATATAAGGACCCTAAGATTATAAAAAAGTAGTTTAATTATATATAAATTACTATAATATAATATAGGATTATACCTAAAGATATCTATAATTTTAATAAAACTAGCTTTATTATAGGCCTAATAGCTATTACTTAAATAATTACTAGAGCTAAATACTATAGTAAAATACCTCTTATATAACTAAGAAATTAGGAATAAATAACTTTTATTTAGTATATTAATATCTTTAATTAGGCTCTTCTCCCTATATTATCTTTAAGGGAAAGGTCTATATATAAAACTAGTATATAGAGTAATCTATTATATAAGTAGAGGATTAAAGTTAGTCTAAATAGCTAGATTAGTAATAAAATAAGCCTATATTAGCTTATAAACCTCTTTATTCCTATAACTACTAGTTATATAACTAAGAAATATTATCTTCTAGTTCTTAATAGCTATAGCAGTTATCTAATACCTTAATTTAACTAGATATAAGTAAGAATAATATAATTCCTATTTATAATATCTACTTATTTATTATATCTCCTATAACCTCTAGATATTAGCTATTTTTTTACTATTAAAGTATATATATAAATACTTAGTAGAAAGTAAGATATACCTTAAATTTAATTATATTAATAAGCTTAACTTTCTTAAAGCTTTTTTTAGGTATATACAGAGATCTATACTACTAGTAATATATATAGTAAGTTTCTCTACTACTAGGCTAGTTCTATATAATTTAGAGTAAGTACTTAGTTAGTTAAATATTTAACTTAGAACTCTAAACTACTAGACAGCTAATAACTAATTTAGTACTAAAGATATTCTATACTACTAGATAGCTAAAAAGTAAGTATTTATAGTTAAAAGAAGGCTTTTTTAAAGATATATATAACAGGAGAAATACTTATAAATCCCTACCTCTTCTTTAAAAGTATAATTAGATAAGATTATTAAATATAATAAATTAGCTATAAATAAGAAGTAGCTTTAAAAGAGAAAAAAGTCTACTAAATATTTAATATACTAGAGGGTCTTTCTATTTAAAAAAACTAGGAATAATTTTAGTAAGAGAATTAGGTATTTAAAGCTTAAGGTATAGGGTCTTAGGATACTAAGCTTTCTATAATTAGACCTTATATATATACTACTATAGTATCCTAATTATTATAATCTAGGGGTATACTAAGGTTAGATATCCTAATCCACCTAGTAATTAGTTTTTTATAGAAATATAATTGGTTAGTTAGTAAAAAGGCACTTAGATCCTACTTAGTTAGCTAAAATTATGTTATTCTGCTGTTTGCTTACATCTGCCACTCGCTTACCGGTTATGTTAGGGAAACTAGTTCTGAGTTATATAATTAGATTAGGTATCAAGATAACAGAATTAGAAATAAGAAATAATATAAGCAGAATAGCGCAATATCTAATAGTAAGAGTAGGAATACTACTCATATCTAAAAAGAAGACTAATACTTGTATTATTATAGATATATAACTAAGTAGTAGTAATAGTAGTAGTAGTAGTAGTAGTAGTAGTAGTATTTATTAACCTATCCTAGCTTACCTAACTAATAACTGCTATATAGAATTACCTTTATATAGGAATAGTAAATATAAATATAATATAAATATAAGCTAAATTTATTTTCTAAAATTATTATTATTTTTATAGTATTATAACTCTCTCTAATATTATATATTAATATTACTTCTATTAGCCTATAGTATTAGTATTAGTAGGTATTAACCCTAAGTACCTATCTACTACTATCTTAATTTCTTTAACTACTAAAATACTTATTTTTGAAATAAGCTTAATTTTAGTATCTACTATTTATTTTTTTATAGTACTTCTATCTCTATAATTTATTTATTTATTAAATAGTATATATATTACTTAAAAACCTAGATTTATATATCTACTTATTTATTTTTATTGGCTATAATTAGTATTCTAGTATTATATTATTAGATTTTAGTAGTCCTATTTCTTAATAACTCTAGTAGCTATAAAATTAGTTTATAAAATTATATTACAGGCTCTATTTAAATTATAAAAATTATTATTATTAGAATAACCTACTTATTCTCTATAAAATTATTATATCTAATTAATATAGATATTAAAATTTTTCTATATTCTCCTTTTATAGATCCTTATATAAAGAATAGATAAGTAGGATATATTTAAATATCTTTTTATAGCTATAAACTATTATCTCTAATATATTAATTACTTGAAGATATTAGTTAAGTATAATTTATTCTATCTAAACCTAAATAAGGATAAAATTAGTTTTTTTTTTTTAAAAAGTATTTTTTAGTATCTTAATATTTTATCCTAGTTAAAGAGCTTAAAAAGATATTTTATTAAATAACCTATTTACTTATTTTACTATATTTAGATTTATGTATTTTATGTATTTTATTAGATATCGTGTTTAGCTGCTATTTATAGCTATATAATTAGTATTAATATTAATTCTCTAATAAAACCATATTTAACTATCTTTTTATATATAGCAGACTACCTATAACCTTAGTATACTACTACTAAAGCTTATAAAAGACCTATATATATATTAAAGAAGGAGCTATAAGCTTAAGATAATATCTTATTGGATAAGGACACTCCTACCTTTTCTAGCTAGGAGGAACTGTAACTAACTACTCTATAGCTTCTATATATAACTATTATATGCTTCTATACTTACTTATATATCTATACTATTGGTTACTATCACCTGCCGTAGATTGGTGGGATAAGTAACCCAACTCCTAGCTAAGCTAGTTATAATTAACTTATCTATCTACTTTCCCTATATACACCATAATAATTAATAGTTAATTCTAGTACTTTTTATTATTAGATAATTATTCCTACTATACCTATTAATTTAAGTATATAGATATTAATTAGACTTACTAATTTATTGTTTTTTATATTGTTTCCAATCTCTAGTCCTTTTTATATATAGTAATAAGTATTAAAGTCCTTTAAAATTATCTACTTAATGTGATGGCCGGTCAAAGACACAATAAAATCAATAAATTTAGTGCTATTTAACAAAATTTCTAAGCATAGAGAAGAAAGGAGAAGAGAAAGTAAATTAAGTAGTATAGTTACCCAAGTAGTTAAACACTTAAACAACCACTAACCTATTAAAGAATACAAATATAATCTCTACCTAAGGTATTAGCTAAATCCTTTATAAGCTGTTATATTACCTTCCTCTAAGACCTAATGACTGTCCTATAGTCATCCAGAATACACTATAAATAGTTACCAGATTTATAAATAAGCAGTTTTATTTTCAGAGATAGATCTAGAATATTATTTACTAAGTACTAGTAGGTTTTGTATAGCTATCACCCTAGTAGTAGAAAAATAGCTTTACTCTAGGTATCCCGGATTTCTTTATATTTAATTTTAATTGGTTGGTAGTATACTTGCTATAATAGATATATCTATATTATATTACTTTACTATAGATCTATTACTTTGTCTCATCTTAATAGTCCTTATAAACTCTTAGGTAGTAGGTTAGGAGGTTTATAGGCATTTTATCTATAGTCCTATGTGACTGGAGATTCCATATTAACCCCTACACTAGGCCTAAGATTAAAGGTAAAGTTAGATAATTCATCCCTAATTCTAGGGCATAGGTGCTATAAAGACTAGCTATAAGGGCAGTAATTAAGGCTATAAACAAGCTATTAAGCTAATAAACTAAACTTTAGGGCTACTTAGAATCTTAATAGGTATTTAGTTAGGTTTATTATCCTCTAAGTCTGCTATCTATTAGGATATCCCAGGGGATAGGGTAATAGTTTATTTATTAAGTCTATTACTCTGGTCCCTCTAAGTAGACAACAACAATTATTAAAGAAAAAGTAAAGTAATAAGACAAAAGTATAAAACCCTTAATAAAACTAAAATACAGAGCCTTTTTTATATTAGATAAGAGTACTGTCCTTTATAAAGAGGGCTCTATACTTAGCTATCAACTTAAACATAGAAAGGAGAAAGAAAGGAAAAAAAAAGAGAGAAAAAGAAAAAGGTATTTATATCCTATACTAGTTAGTTATTATTTATATAATCCTTAAGGAATTTTTATTAAGTACTATATTTATCTAATTATTTAAACTGTATTAGTAGGCTAGGTTATAAAGGGTTTTCCTTATAAAATTACTTAATTAGCGCTAGGGAGTTTTAAAATTTCCTATAGGATACTAGGTTAGATATTTTTATTATATCCTAGCTACTTTACTTTATATATATAGTTTGTGCCTGTAAAGTTAATATATAAGTACTTTCTTAACCTCCTATTTATCCTGGTTATTTACCTGGATAGAGGGTAGTAGGTCAATAAATTATCCTAATAGGGGGTTAGTAATAACTACCTTTCTTAACTTTTTAGGTAAAAAGATAGGATACACTTTATTAACTCAGATAAATCTAGCTAGTAGGTATTTCCTACTTATTTTAGTATCTTAAATGGCCCTGTAGCTTAATTACTAAGCCTCCTGCTTAGTCTTCCTAGGTCCTAGTTATGTGTAATTACTATAATATAGTCCCCTACTATAAAGTTTAATTTATGGTAGTTCAGTTGGCTTATATTAATTAACTATATTATACTTTTATTATCTATTTCTTGTATATTCTAGGCCTGTTAAATTTTTTAAATCTATTCTGAGCCTGCTCCCTGCTTAATAATAGGTTAGTTAGTAGTAAAGCACTATTCTAGTTAAAAGATATTTAGGGTTATATCCTCTCTTAAGAAAGAATAGTAATAATCCTATAGATTTATATACTTAGGCTACTATAGTAAAGTCTAATATAGGTAATAAATAGGCTAATCATCCTAGTAGTAATTTATAAAGGGACGGAGTTTCTAGGCTAGATATTAGTTAACTATCTCTATACTACTATTAATCTAAGGGTAATATCCTGAGTTCAGTTTTTACTTAATTTATAGAATATTATAAACCTCCTCCTAGAATTTAGTAATAAATTATCCCCTATAGTTAGATATAATACTATCTGGAGTCCTACCTAAGGATAGATTTATTAGATAAATAGTTAAGTTATTCCTTTCATATTAATTATCTTATAGTAGGGGATAGAGGCGGTTTATTTACTAAGTTAATTAACTACTATAAATATATTATTATGTCCATCCTTAGCCTTAGAAAGTAATTAAAAGTCTATACTAATATATTATTAGGGTCTATTAGGGATTAAGGGTTTTAATAGGCCTAAGGGAAGATCTCTCTAGATCTTAGTCCTCTTATAGATTAGGTAATTATTATATATTATTAGATGTCTTGGTTCTAGGTTAGCTACTAATATCTTTATTTAATAAGCTAAATTATCTTTATATAACCTAGGTACGTGTTAAGGGTTAATAGTAGATTTTATCTAAAAGTTAAGCCTATAGGTCCCTATTATCTAGGACTACTAATTAGTCTTAATAGGTTAGTAGGCTGTAGTATAGGCTATACTTATCTTAACTTTCTTGGCCTAGTTACCTTTAGTCTATAGAGAGTTGTAGCTTTAATTTACTTAGAGCACCTAATTAGTGATAATTAAGAGTAGATTCCACTAGTACTAGCTATAATTAAGGTTAATATACTTAGGCTTTAGAGTATCTGCTTATAGTAGTCCTTATCTATTAGAGATTCCTTATACTATTATATAAGGGTGTCTGCTAAGGTATTCTACTTTCTAGGATAATATTAGATTATAAAGTAGTAGTTAGAGAGGATTTTACTCTATCAGACTTACTAAGTATTAAGCTATTATTTTATTATAAAGTACTCTAGTACTTTATAATTAGTAAAGATGTTAAATTACTCTTCTTTTTATAGGCTAACTAGCTCTACTCTCCATTCCTCTAATATTCTAATAATAGTAAGTATTTCCTTATTATAAATCTTATAATTAACCTTAGGGGCGACATTATTTTAGAAAAGTAGGTAATAGGGTACTAGAGTCCTTCTACTTATTAAGATAGGACTTCTGCTACTACTCTATTAGCTATATCTATCTTAATTTGCGTTAGTTAATTAGGGTTATAGAATACTAGGATTAGGGTACTAGTTAAGGCTCTCTTTAAGGCTTTAAAGGCCTCTTTATATAGGGTATTCTATAGGTATAAAAACCTCCTTCTTAGTTAGGTAGAATAGTAGTTTAGTAACTCGACTATAATCCTTTATAAATTAATAATAAAAGTTGTAGAATTCTAAGAATACTTATACCCTCTTTATAGTAATAGGAGTTTGCTATTTTAGACTACTTTAACCTTGACTAGGTTAACACGTACTCCCTAGATTAAAAGGATATCCTAGGAACTTTATCTCTATTATATGAAGTTATACTTGTGTTAGCTGCCTATAGACCTACTTCTCTAAGCTTTTAGAGTACCTACTATATATAAATCTTATATTTAAGCTCATTCTTGCTGTAAATAAGGATGTTATTAATATAGGCCACTATAAACTTATCTAAGTATTCCATAAGAACTTTATTAATTAATTACTAGAAAGTAGTAGGTCTATTTATTAATCTAAAGGGGAAACTTAATACTTAAAATTCCTATATTAGGACTAGAAGGTTATTAGATCCTCAGAGTCAGGGTATATATAAATATAGTAGAATCTCTGCTAGATATCTAGCTTAATAAAGACCTTTATATGTTTTAACTAGTCTATAACTTTATTAATTAGTAGGATGGATAAGGGTCTTTTTATTAGGGGTATTTAGCTTCTGGTAGTTATATATATCCTAAGACCTCCACCAGTTTCATTACTATAAGGATAGGTGAAGTAAATAGGCTATACTAGGAGTAATAAAACCTTTCTATAGGTTCTCTATAATATAGATTTAAGTGGCTTCTAACTCCTTAGCACTTATTTTATAGAGAGGTGTAGTTTATAGAGGATTCTCTCCTTCTAGTTTAATCTAATAATCACAGTGTCTTTAGGGGGAAGTATATTAGAGGCTTCTTTTAAGAAAACTTCCTAAAGATTATAATATTAAGAGGGAAGTTATATTTAATCTCCTATTCTCTGCTAGTAGATTTAATAGAGAGTTAATTACCTTCTTAATCTTACTTAGGGAGGTAATAAATATCTCTAACTAGATTCTTAAGATATTATTAAAAACTAGTAGCTCTAATAAGTATAATCTAAATATTAGTAGCTAAATAAAGGGTTAATTCTTCTTTTACTTGTAGGGAGTGCTGTGTTCTAGGGCTTATCCTTTAGTTCTTCTTAAGCTCTGTTCTATGTGCTTTATAGCGTTACCTAATCTTTAGAAAGAAGTACTTAGGGTTCTCTTTAATTAGTCCTCTTTCTTAATAAGTCTGTCTTATTATAGGGTCTACCTAGTATTCCCAGTTAACTTTAGGTTATATAAGGATTTATCAGGTACCTCTATGTATTAGTCCTACTTAGACTTCTATCTAAAGGTTAGTCTTTTCTAGTTCACTAGAGGCACTAATTAAGTAATCTAGTAGGTTCTACTATAAACTATATATTCCTAGAATAATGTTATAGCCCCAGGTAATATCAGGAAGATTATATTAGGAAATAGTTATCTGTTAATAGTAAGGTTAAGCTTAATAGTATATATTAAGGCAGTTACTATCTTATTATTAAATCTAGTCACCTGTTGGTCGTTTAAAGGGGGATTATAGGTATTTAAAAGAATTTTACTAGCTAAATAGCTAGTTAAGTATCTATATAGGCACTAGTATTAGCTCCTAAATCAATCAAGGTAAAGTAGGAAAGGAAATTATATTCTAAGATAGAAGAGACTTAAGTATAAAGCTATTACTTAATTCCTTTAGTAGTTTCTGTAGGTCTACCTTATCTTAACTAATTTTAATCTTGCCTAGGGTGGAGACTTTTAGTAGAGTCTTTTCCCTTATTATTATGCTTAGGGTGGGTTCTAATGTCTTTAATAAAGTATTCTTCTTATCTAGGTAGTTATACGTAATATATCCAGTCTAATAATAGGTAAAGTACTTTCCTTTAGTTATATACTAAGCTCTCTCTACTAGAGAAAGACCTGAGGTCTAATTTACTAGTTCCTCTTCTTTACTCTAGTATGCTCTGCTGCTAACTATTAGTACTACTCTAATAGTATCTAGTAGAGATATATTACTTCTATCTCTTAAATATCTTATTAATAAGGTTGGATGATCTAGCATATTTATTAGTAAATTAGTTAAAAGGTACAGAGTAATTATTATATTAGAATATTATAAGCTCTTTAACTTATTAGTAGCTTTTAATATAGATCCTCTTTCTAGAAGTTCTTATTAGTCTCTAATTCAATAGCTAGGTATTAGAATTAGAGATAAACTTATAGAACTTAGTTCTAGGGATTATAGTTAGGTCCTAGTAACTAATCTAGTATTATATGCTTTATTTAGGTTATTAAAGACAATCTTAAGGTGCTTTAGATATTAGTAGAGTTATAGAAAGGGTCCTTTAAGTCTTCTTAAAGGTGTAGGTTAGATACTTTTATACTTCTTCTTTATAATGGCTTACTATATAGGTAATACATATTTTAGGAGTTAGAAAGTGGTTAATATTAGCTTTTAGTTTCTAATCTATGGTAAGCTACTAGTCTTTAAACTTTAGTCCTTCCTATTATTAAATAGGGGAGGATTAGGGATCTTAGCTATCTTTCAGAATTTAGGCTAAGGAGTAGTATTTTATATAAAGAGTTTAGTTTAATTTATTTAGATAAGTTAGATGGCGTAGTTATTATACTCTATTATTAGGCTAACTACTTAGTCCTTTAGAAGGCTGATTTTGCCTTTTAACTCTTTAATCTAGGCTCTTTATTAGTAGATTTATATAATAATTCACTTAGGGCTCCTATCTAATGAAGAAGATACTCCTAAAGCTTATCTTAATTTTCTTAAGTATATGTAAAGAACTTATCCTTAGACTAAGTCTTAATATCTAGTTTAGTATTAGATCTTCTCATCCATATATTCTATAGTAAGGAGAAATAATGGGTCTCCTACTAATTTTTATTTAGTTAGGCTATTCTGGTAAACTTTCTACCTACTAATAGGTCTTTTTGTTAGATTTAGTTGGCTCTTTAGGCATTACTAAGATAAGAGGAGGCGATACTAACTTCTACTAACCAGGTAGGTTTAGTATAAAGATTAGTATCCAGAGAAAAGAAAGAAGTAATACTTAGAAATTATATAATAGCCAGTCAAAGACATAATAAAATTAATAAATTTAGTACTATTTAACAAAATTCTAAGCATAGAGAAGAAAGGAGAAGAGAAAGTAAATTAAGTAGTATAGTTACCTAAGTAGTTAAACACTTAAACAACCACCAACCCATTAAATAATACAAACATGATCTCTGCCTAAGGCATCAGCCAAATCCTCTATAAGCCGTCACACTTAATATTCTTTATTATAGTTATTTTATCTTTTAGCTTAATATCTAGAGTATACTAGTTTATAATTAATTATATATATTATGGATAATAATTATCTGGGTACTTAGTCTCTTAGAGGTAGGCTTTTTGGTACTTTATATTACCTCTAAAGAGATATATTATTAGTATTATAGCCTAAGCTACTAATAGTCTTTTAGACATACCTAATAGGACTAATTATTTTAGGTATATCTCTTTTAATATAAATATATAGATTTTAGTATATTTTATTTCTTTTTTCTTTGTTATTTTGTTTTAATTTTTTAATTCTTCCCTATTCTCTTTTCTTTAGATGAAGTGGTATATTATATATTCATTAATTAGTAGGTTTATTTTATTTATAATATTACTTTATAGCCTTTAAATTATAATAATCTAAGCTTTTTATACTACTTTATTTTTAAGAAAGATAGTTATAATCTTATTCTTAGCCTTATATATATTATATTATATATCTAGAAATTGATATAAGAGCTTATTTCTAAAGAATTTAAAGAGGATATTATAAAACTATTTATTTAAAGAATTATTTTTAATACTTTCTTTACTAGTTATTATTAAGTATTTTTTTATCTAACTATTAGTCTTTTTAAGAGAAGTAATAGAGTAAGAAAAAAGATATAACTAATTACTAGCTATATTTTTATAGATATTTTATTCTTTTTCTTAGGCTTATCTATTATATATATAATACTAAAAGGCATTAGTACTTAGTATATAAATTAATAAGGAGTTAACATCTTCTTAAAAACTTAGATAGGAATATAAATAATATCTTAATTAAGGCTAGGATTATTATCTTAATTAGTATTAGGCTAGGTATAATATTTCTTTTTTTACTAGCTTTATTCTTATTAATAAAGAAAGTAAATTTTTTATTTATTATCCTTTTTATAGTCTTTATATAAGGCTACTTTATAGTATTCCTAAATAGCTTATTAGGATTACTTAGAGGTATAATAATTAAGCTACTATATCTATTTTTAAAATATAGATTATTTTACTCTACTAATTAATATCTTAATAATAATCCTAATAGACTAGTTAACTAAGATAATAAAAGTTTATATAAATAATCTATTATTTTAGAGTAGGTAGGGTTATCCTAAAACCCTACTAGTACTATACTAACTACTTTTAAAGTAATATAAGAGGTATTACCCTAATAATTATATTAATAGTATATTTCTCTAGGGATATGTAGCAGTATCCTAATAAATAGATCTAATACCCCCTTACTTCTAAAAGATAGTACCTAGGTAATAGCCTATTAACTATATTACTATTAATCAGGAATATTGTCGGAGGCAGGGCCTCTATAGGTTCCTAAGTAGGCTTAGCGCGCGCAACAAGCGAGAGCCCATAATCTATAGAGTAGTTAGGTCACAGATCGTAGATCCTAATATATAAGCATTATAATTATTCCTATAAGAGCTATAGATCACTAGTTCTACTACTTTAATAGGTTATAACTCTGGCTAAGTATTAAATTCTTCCTAATTAGGAAGCCCTAAGGCTTTAAAAAACTAGTAAATTAATCATTATCTTATTACTTAAATACAAAATTTACCACTAACATATTATTTAAAAAATATAATTAGATTTTAATCTATTTTCCTATCTCTATAGATATTATATAGGTAATTAGGCTACTATCTAAACTACCTAATAAAATTAATAGTATTCCTAAAAAGCTAAAAGATACAAATTAAAAAGTATTTATAGAAATGATTTTGTTATTTTAGAACTTTTTTATTATATGTATAGTAGTATTTAGTAAAATAGTAGGCTTATTAATAAAGTTTTTTATTTATTTTATAGCCTACTTTCTAGTTTTATATTTTAATTAATAGCCTAGTATTAGCTATTATAATTTATATACTTTATTTTTACTAGTTAAGGTGGATTTTACTAGCTTAAATATTCTTAGATTAGGTATTAGGCTATATAGATATTATACTTAGAATTATAAGAATACTAATTTTAGATTTAAGTATAATAGTTAATATAATTTTTTTCTAGATTATTTTTTTTAATAGCCTAATTAGTAATATAAAATTAGAGAATTTAATAATAATTAATTTTAATAGCTTTCTTTTTTATATCTTAATAAGTTATTTTATATATAAAACCTTTATATCTAGCCTTTAAATATAGGAATTTAGTTAGACTAAATATCTGACTTTCTTTTCTTGTAATTTAGTAGCTAAATTAATAAAATTAATTAAGATTTTATAAATAATTACTCTCTATATTAAAACCTAGATAAATTATTTTAACTAAATATTTTAATTTATAAATTAGTCTTCTTATAGAAGATCTCTGTATTTATAGTATTTAGATATATAGTAAGACATTTTAAAGAGTAACTAATATATAATAATAAATATAATACTATTTAAAGCTATAGATAGATCTTTCTAAATAATTATTTATTATACTTTCTCTATTTTTTATATGATTAAGCTAGTTTCTATTAATAAAGCTAATTTAAGTAGCTTTATTATAAATCTTAATTATAGTCTTATTATTATAGCTAGCTCCCTATATAATATACTAGAGGTAGATAAGTAAGATCCTAAGAACTAGATTATTAGGAGATTAGTATTCTAAGTTCTCTACCTTTACTAATATGCTATAAAGGGCTATTAATATACTACTAAAGCTTCTAATAAGAAGTCCTAGGAGACTACCTTATTTTAAATATTTTTTTATACTGGTTATTTATTAGTTAATTTGCTTAATCTTATTAAGGACTTTACTTATTGTATTATAAATTATTATAGTATTACTATTCTAATAGGTAATTTTATATATATTTTTAATAAATTAAAGTATTATATTATTTACCTTAATTATTAGGCCTTAGTAGATATATTTTAATATTATTATTATGGCCTATTCTAATTCCTTATATTAGTAAAGTTAAAATATAGACTTTTTAATACCTCCTAGGTAGATATAAAAATATTATAAAAAAAGTTTTTATAATAAGAGAACCTCCTTAATAATACTATATTAATACTAGTTATATATAGATATAAAACTAATATTAAATTAAAGCTATTGATATTAAATATAATTAAATAAATCCTAGGCCCATATAGGCTATAATTTATATGTAATTTTAAGAAGAAATTCTAGGCAAAGAAAGAGTTGTCTTATAATACTAAGTAGGTAGTAACCCCATTAATTAATTCCTACTAACTAGGATATATTAAGGGTGTATTTAGAATTCCCTAACAAAAATAAAATAAAAATAGATATTCCTAAGCTCTGAAAAAATAATAATTAGAGTATAAGTAATTATAAACTATATAATTATTAGAATTATGTCTCTTTTTCTAAGATGAAAGGGCTAAGTAATAGATAGTAAATAAATCTATAATATTAAATATAGTAGTTATTTTAGAGATAAAAAAGATTACTCTTTAAAAATCAACTAAATTTAGTAACATAGGTTAGAATAGAAATCCTTATAATATAATATATAATAACTAATAATAAGAGTTCTATAATGTTAATATTAGTTTTAAAGGTCTTATATAAATGTTATAATTTAGTAATACTAGTAAAATAGGGCCTTATTATATAATGATATATATTATAGCTTATAACAATAGCTTATTTTAAAAATATAAATAGGATATTTTTATTTATCCAGCCTTCTAGGGCTAAATACTTGAATTTAATAAAAAATATTTTAATTATTTTTATTAAATTAATAGAGCTTTAAAAAGCTTACTTTAAATATTATTAATATAATTAAAGTCTTTAAATATATGTTTTAAAAGATTTAAGATCTTCTTATACTTTTTTAGACTATAATTTCTCTCATATATATATAGTAGACAACACCTGGTAGGTGTGGGTCTGCTTCTACTACGAGAGACGGCTATAGGTAAGCACTAATCCCTAGAAACAATTAGGATACCTAGGAATAACTAGTGTTAGTCATAACAGGATTCTATATATATAACCTATAATAACTTGTCAATGGCTTATCTTTAGCCTCTACATAGCATTCGTATGCCCAAGATATAACCCATGTGCTACTAGCACCCAATGGAATCTAATATAAAGTACAAGGATTATCTTCCTATTATAATATGCCAGGACAAAAGACTATACATAAATTACACAGATCTATGACACCTGTTGCTTTCATTTGCTTCTTTTGCTCTTGCAATCTCAGAAATGAGTGTATGATTCTGTAGAGCATTTAGGGCAGCCTGGTTGCCTGCAATGACTTGTTGGGACCTTGGCCAGAGCCAAGGTGCATGTTGTCCCACCCCCAGCCATGAAGTATGCACCGATAAAGAATGTCTGCCTCCCTTTTCCATGCTGGACCGAAGGTTGTTCATCAATGTATTTCAGCTTGACATTCTTTCCCATGATCCTTTTTGCAAGATCCTCTTTGGCATGCAGAATAGGCTGTTGGACCTCAGCTCTGGCAAGTGTTGGTTGCCACAATTGTTTCAACCATGTCTCAGCCTTCCAGTAGCCATTGGTAGGATCAGCAACAATATAACTGCGGCTACGTAGCTTCAAATAATCACCTCTAATCTTTGTCCACCTTTTAGGCTGAGACAACGAGTCTCGAGGCACGGAAGCCTCCTTGTCCAGCCCATACCGCGACGCAAATCCAGCTAGAGTCTCATTGTTCACCAAAAGCTCCCTGATTTGTGATATACGACCAGAAGATAGGCCTTCACATCCGTCCCAAATAAGCTTTGTAGCAATCAGTTCTATGTAAGCGTCTCCTAGGATTTCAAGGCGGTCATAAGTTGCGTGAAGGTCGTTGCTCATCGCTGGGTGAGTGAACACTGATTTCTTGAGATTCTCGTCAAGGATAGGGGTAGACTCGGGCAGCTTCACCAGGTCTACTTCCCAGGGCGTTTGTAATGTCATTAGTTGTGGCTAGGAGGGGACGGAACCGTCGACAAGGCCTCGTGGAGTGCAGTAGCAGCTTCAATGATTTCCGAACTGACGCTGATAGACCCATTGTCTATACGTCGAAGGTCGTTGATTATTCCACGAGAAAGGAGAGAGAACTGGTTGACTGGTAGTTTGCATTCTCGACCATTCAATGGTGGCTGAGAAGAGCAATTCGTTCCTGCTTCATCATGTTGGGGCTTTGTTGGATCAGTTCTGGAATCATATTAGCTTCACGTGGAGTACGAACCTTGTATTTTTTCCCTTGACATCTGCCACCATGGGATTCAGAGGACACATATTTCCTTTTTTTTTTCCATTTGAGACTGATGCATGATGTGCGTGTGGTAATTTATCACAGATATTACCCAGCGGTGTGCACTTGGAACTTCATCTGACTGACGTGCCGCGTAAGGTCACGTGGTGATTGAGGAAGATTAATCTGACAACATCATTGACATCTGATCTCTACCTCTCCGCCCATACCGGAAAATGGCGGCCACAACAGCCGTGTATTGAGTCTCGCAAAGGTAATTGACCATTTTGAAATACAGATTATTATTCAAGTTACTGTCTGTCTCGACTCTGACAATCTACCACTATAGACACAATGCCGCATATTCTCAATGACCTTTAACCCGGAACGCTTGCGCTTGGGAAACAAGATCCTTCGACAACGTCTGCGCGGCCCAGCTTTGGCATCATGGTAACCCAGGAAGACTGTGTCATTTCGAGATCTTCAGGATACTTATCGGCCACTTGGCTTGACAATATTTGATGAGGCCGAGGATGATAGAGAGGAGGCGATTCAAATGTACGTTGTTATCTTCCAGTCGGAATGGGAAAAAGCGCGACTAACACTTGATAGTGCCAAATTACGTGGAAAAGGCCGACCGAAGAAGAAAAGAACAGCCGCAGGTAAAATGCCGATATACCCAGCAGCCCATCTTCGTTTCAACTAACACCCGCCACAGAATCACGATCGGCTAAGAAGAAGAAATAGTACTGTCATCTGTAAATTAGACATGTATTTTTAAGTCTGAACTTTTTCTAAATTGTGAACATCCCCAACTTGCGCTCTCTCCGATGTGTGATTGTAATAAAATCTAGCATGCCTGACCCCTGATGTTTGATACTTGGAATTGATGCAGAGATAGACAGCGTTGCAGTCAACACTACCCTATAATCTCGTGATATGCACTAATGTTTAATCATATGAAACCACTTCCTACCACTGGGAGTCAAACATCATGTATAAATTTTCTTTCCTCTTTCGTTTTGTCCTGGCTGTGGGGGAGAAGAAAGTTTGCGGAAAAGAAGCTGGACACAGATCATATGACAATGTCAAGGGCTCCAGAAGCAGTCCAACTCGGATTTCATTGACAATTATCTTCACGGGTGATGGTACCTAGTAGTATCCTATGGGGTGGTTGAAAGGACTGAAGGATACAGTAGCAGTAGCATCACGTGACCCTATTGCGGCAAGAAAGTTGGGAACCATTTCCCTTCAACGAGACCTGTTTTGTTGTGGTGGAAGCATTAACAATCACCCGCACGGACTTCAGTTACGAAAGGCTGGATTTATATGGAAGGATCGGTCTTCATCAACCTCATATCCACTTTCTCATTCTCTTCTTCGTAGCTTCGCCATGAAACCAAGCAAAAATCAGCTAAGAAGAGCTAAGAAAAAGGCCTTGAAAGCCCAGGTGTGTTCTACACATACGAGAAAGCGGATGAAACTGACTCTCTCTGTGTACAGACTCCAGATACCCCCGCAGGTGCAGAACATGAATCTTCACATGTACACACGGCTGGGTCGCCGACTCTAGCTGACAATTCTGCTGTGAACACTCAGATCTCCCCCCTGGACCAGATGACCCATTGTGGCTATTGTACAAGGGTGTCATCGACAAGTTTGAGGAGCATGAGGACGATCCACGTCAGTCAATGGAGGACAAGCCTGAAGTCTACTTTGATGACGACGATGAAATACCGGACGAAGAAGTAGCAGAACCAAAGCTGTCCAAGAAAAAAACGCAAAGAACTGAGCAAGCTATCTGTTGCTGAATTAAAGGCAATGGTCCGGAGACCGGAAATAGTCGAATGGACGGATACTTCGGCCCCGGATCCTCGACTACTGGTGCACATTAAAGCACATCGCAATGTTGTTCCTGTCCCTACCCATTGGTCACTGAAACGAGAATACTTGTCATCCAAAAGGGGGATTGAAAAAGCACCATTTTCCTTGCCCAAATTCATTCAGGAAACTGGCATCTCTGAAATGCGAGATGCTGCATTGGAGAAGCAGGAGCAAGCAACCTTGAAGCAGAAGCAGAGAGAGCGAGTCCAGCCCAAGATGGGAAGGCTAGACATCGACTATCAAAAGCTGTATGAAGCTTTTTTCCGCTTTCAAACCAAGCCGGAGCTTACTCGGTATGGGGAAGTGTACTATGAAGGGAAGGAGTACGAAACAAATCTCAAACACCTGCGACCAGGGGAACTTAGTCCGGAGTTGAAAGAAGCTCTAAGTATGCCACCGGGTGCTCCTCCCCCATGGTTGATTAATCAACAACGATATGGCCCTCCTCCGTCTTATCCTGCATTGAAAATTCCAGGTCTCAATGCACCACCTCCTCCTGGTGCCATGTGGGGATATCACCCTGGAGGTTATGGGAAACCCCCCGTTGATGAACACAATAGGCCTCTCTACGGCGGTGATATATTTGGTGTTCTGCAACCACAGCAAAATGTCCAGCAGGGTGAACCCGTCGAGAAAGACCTGTGGGGTGAACTCCAGGCCCCGGAGATATCTGAGGAGGAGAGCGAAGAAGAGGATGAGGAAGGAGAGGAGGATCTGATGAAGAGACATGGACACAGGAGTGCAGACGCCAAGTGGGTTAGAGACACCAAGCGGAATAGCTTCGGCTGTTCCTTCGGAATTTGTCGATACTGAAAATGGTGCGGGCGAGTTTGATGTGCGCAAACATCATCGGGGGTCCGAGACGGACGACTCTACAGCACATAGAAGTGCCTTCCAGGTGATTCCTGAACGCCATGCAAACGTTTCAAGGATTCTTTGGGGGTGACAGGGTGTATGATCTTGGTGTGTCCTCTGGCGGTCTACCTGTCCTCGGCGCCGAAGAGGAAAATAGGAAGCGCAAGAAACCCGGTGATGTTGATGTGTCTGTGGATCTAGATTCCTTGCAGGCCAGCGAAGGTATGAGTAAGGAAAGTCTACGTGACCTTTATGAGACTCATCGACAACGGGAAATGGACCCGAATTGGAGATTCCAGGAGGATCTGAGCGACATGATCGCGCAAGAAAGCCGGAAACGAAATAAACGCTGAAAGTGAAGCGTTGTCTTCAGACTGGGGCTGTGGTTGTACGTGGTGGCCTGGTTTGTTTTCAAGAGAATGTTATAATCCTTATCTGGCTGTCTGTCTTTGGTTTCTGTCATTGCTGCACAGGCAGAAAGGCGGCAGCTTGAAAGACGGAATCGCTTGTACCCATATGTAATGATATGTGTCTGTATGGATACTATTGTGCATAATTGTCAGTGTCCATACTCTGTAGTGACTAACCTTGTCTTCACTCCAACCATCTATATTATCTATAGCGGCGCTCTCCAGCTCAGTATCCAGAGTGAACGCGCATCAATGTGACCTGCGCCAATAATGTTATGAAGGAAATGATATTCCAAGCTACCTACAGGCAATTCCAAAATTAAAGCAATGACATAGCTGGCCTTTTTGTATAAGTATACTCATATTAAAATGAAAAAATAAGGTGCTCGCATTGGCAATGTTGTGGCAATGGTCATGTGACCCGGGTCTTATCAGCGATATCGCAAACTGCATGATCTTCTCTCCCTTTTGCCTCAACAATCGGTATCGCCTCCCATTAATCAACACTCAGAAGGCAGCAAAGGGTCGCAGATGGACTGGGAACGCAATAGAAGGTTCGAACATGATCACAAAAAATCATACAACCCCCTATGGTATCACATCTATGTGCAGAAGTGCTAACTTCATCTTTTGTTCGTTGATATAGGTTCGATGATCACCGTGGTGGCGAGAGCTACCGACCTGGTACATCAAGGGGCTTCGCTCGACGCAGCAGATCACCTCGAAATCGTTCTCCTCGTCTGGTCGCGGATACTTGGGTGCCATCATCAGGCCGTCCGTATGGTCGTTTGAGGAGTCGTTCACCCCAACTTTTCGGAGACGTTCTCGCAGTCCCCCGTTTTCAACCAGAGACCCCCCAGCGGGCCGTATTCAAAGGCACACTCCCCTCGACGGTTTTCGCCTAGGCGTGAAGGGAGACCTAGGTCCCACACAGCTCTCATGGCGTTCGAGATCTCCGTACCGGAAAGCCGCTCGCGAGACTTTTCACGGGGTCGAAAGGTCGCAAATAGACCTCGAGAGTTGTCCCCGCCCAATAAAGACTTCAGATCTAGCCGAAGAGAGCGTCCGCCGATGTCCCCAAAGGAGCAGTACAGAAGGTCCAACTCGCATTCAAGGCGTGCAATCTTGCGAGAAGATTCGTCTCGTTCCTCGGTTCCTCGTCGGTCTCGTAGCCCTTTTCAACATGGGCGTCAAGATCGATACACGGAAAAATTTGGTGGCTCGAGACGACGTTCACCATCGCCACGAGTCCTCCCATCTTCATACACCTCGGCACCGGGTCTATGTCTAATTCAAGAAAGATCATCGCCTTTTGTCGATAGAATCAGCACAGCTTCGTACGATCACAAGGGTCGTTCGCCGATCGCCAGACTGAAAGTCGTCGTACGTCAAAACACTTGGAGAATGCTCAAGTTTATCAAGAGCCGTCACCGTCAATTAAGCCCAGATCGAATGTAGACGAGGTAAGACAGGTCTCGCCGGTTACGGATCCCTCTACGTTATCAACACCCCGAGCGTCGGACTCAGGCTACTGCCCTTCCAGCCGGTTTTTTGCGCAGGAAGGGAAGGGCCCGACACGGCTTAATGCGATGTCACCTGTGAATATACCTAGTCATCCAAGGGCTTCCAGCATATCAAGAGCCCAGTCGCCACCATCAGGTCCATCTTATGGCTCCAAACCCCTGGCGTTGCATAATCGCGGATCGAATCTCTCTCTCCTGTCCGCCCCAACCCGTCCTCGTGGAGGCCCAATCCTGAAAGAAACTCATGGGCAGGAGCTGCGGCACGCCGTGGGCCCAATCCTGGAACGAGTTCACTCAGTTCTCATACACCCCCCACTGGGCCTCGCACCAGCCATTTGCCCACTGGGCCAAGCACGGAGCTCCATCGCCAACACCCTTATCGGCAGAGCAGCAATGCTGGAACGCCGTTCATGCGCACTCCTAAATACATGAACCACCTGGCTGGTCTTGCCTCCGTTGTATCGGGAGGCCGATTTCTGCACCTCCTTTCGATGGAACACAGGAAAAACGTCTCGCACAACTAGAATCTGACAAGGACCGTTTTCTGGACCAGATCTTGGAGCATCAAAGACAAAACCGGGTCGTGATCAGGGATTGGGACAAGTTAGACCGGGAGATTACTATCTGTGCGGTTGAAAAGTGAGTTGGCAGAGGGACATCTGCAGCGCATAAGTGACGGAGAAAGTATGCAAGCTGCAGCAATTTTTTAAGGAGACGTTGCTCAGATTATGTACCATATCAATATCCTGTTATGACATGACGATAACATAATGCAAACATGAGGATTCTTGGTGGTTTTAGAGACGGAGGCACGGATTGTGTTTATTGCGCCTGGTACGCGGTCTGTCTCACGATAGTTTGTGATCTGTGTTTCGAAATTTGCATGACAACCAAAGCGAAAGACTGGACAAGAACAAAATTCATAGAATCAAAACAGTCCGAGGGCAATTGCGACGGAGACATGACGTAGGAGGGTCCGAATCCATTCGGTAGTGCTAAGCTAGCTTGGGCTCTCCCTTGCATTACGGCATCACGCGTGATGTGGGGCAAGCAGCGTCGCGCATCCTAGACTCCTTGAGGCTTCGTGTCAACATTTGCTATCTGTTTCTCCCAAACACGCAAACTTGTCCTGACTTAGCGGATACCCCGAACTTCCATGGCAATTGGTCACTACAGATCCAGCATAATCAACTGAGCTTTTGGCGTTAATCGTCTGGTCCACATCTCTGGTTAATTCGGTCGGCGAGGAATATCGCCCAGCAACCTCGCCATCATGAATATCTTCAGGCTCTCAGGTAAGGTCTGCGACCTTGCCCTCAGCGAGCATCGATGATCTAATACATCCTCAGCCGACTTCTCCCACCTTGCCTCCATCTTCATTTTGTTACAGAAGATGAAATCATCGAGCGTACGTTTCGCCTTCCTTTTTTGCTATCTTTGTCTCACCATGTGATCAGAGCTGCTCAGGGTTGTCATTCAAATCGCAAGCCTTATACCTGATGGTGTTTGTGACTCGCTACCTTGGTAAGTCTATACGCATAAATTGATCCTTGATCTCCGTGCAATCCCTGACAGAAAACTAGATCTTCTCTGGGCTTTCACCGACTCCCTCTACAACACAACATTCAAGATCTTGTTTATCGGATCGTCAGCGTATATCATCTACCTCATGCTTCATGACTATAAGCCCACACACGATCCCAATATCGACACGTTCAAAGTACAATATCTTCTTTGCTTTAGCGCCGTTCTGGGGCTAGTTTTCCCGCACGATTATACCTTTTCCGAGGTTTGTCCCGCATCCTAGAAACACTTGCGACGGAATTCTTAATGTTGTTTAGATCCTTTGGACGTTCTCAATCTGGTTGGAATCCGTTGCTATATTGCCACAGCTGTTTATGCTTCAACGAACTGGCGAGGCGGACACTATCACAACACATTATCTTTTCGCCTTGGGCTTGTACCGCGCCCTTTATATCCTAATTGGATCTATCGGTATTTCGCGGAGAGTTACTTCCAACCTATCCCTGTGGTAGCCGGGATACTTCAAACTCTCTTGTACTCGGATTTCTTCTATCTACTATACCAAGTGAGTATTCGGCGGTTCTTTATTGTCGTCCTTTCTTCTTTCAGTGACCTCTTTCTTTGTGTGCCTTCTCAGGTTCCTGTGACTAATCTCAAAACAGGGTTATGAAAGGCAAGAAGTTTTCCCTCCCCGTCTAGAAACTGGTCTAGGGTGATGTCATATATGTATGGCCATTGCATGGACGACAGACCGCCGTGAAGTGCTACAAAAACATCTTTCAGCTATTCTGTGTAATCTTAAAAAGGAATTAATGACCTTGTATTCCTCGCTTGGCGAGATCCAAACGACGGTTCTGCGATGCTACATGACTTTTGTACTACTGTACTACTGCAAACCCCCAAACTCGGTGTGGCCGAGAAGCCAGATAGTGGTGACGGAAGTGAAGCGCATATATCAGCACACCGAGAAAAAAAACCTCCGAAATGAATCAAATTAAACAACCACGAACTCCTCCCCCTTTCAGTTTTGCTCGTTTCCGAACATGCAATCTCGATCTCTCTCGCATGCACTCTCAGCCTGTGGTGACTAATCCAGCTGTTAGATGACCGACCCAGTGTACAGCAGTCAGGGTAAATGCTTTGTGCAGGCGCTTAGAATTCTCTGTGGCTAGAGGACGCGTGGGTTGCTGGCTCATATTCCGACCCATAAGTTACATGCGACGAGGCTACGGAGATATCGCCCGCGAAGTTATCCATGGTGGCGGCGATCGTTGTTGGCAGGTGACCCAGCGAGTTCACGCCCAGTGTGCGCACTGAACCAAGACCTAAGCTTACCGTACGGTCATTGACGCTGCGTTGGCTATCGATCCAGCTACTGTGACCGCCGAAATGGTCAAAATAGTCTGCCTGGGGCCTCTCCACAGCCATGTGACCGTTCAAGGTGGACTCACGCCTTGACACAGGTGGGGACGGAAGTTTTGGAGACCGGGAAATCATGTCCAGGCGTGGTGAGCCTCTTCTCGAATTTGGAGGTGTGAGGCGCGAGCCTCCACGACGAACCTGGCATGTTGGACATATCTTGACGAATCGTGATATAAGTTCCTTTGGGACCTTAAGAAGGGTTAATATGACGGGTATATTCTGGTACAAACATATGCAAACAAGGCGATTGGCTTCTACATACCATGAGTATATTTGACGAACCTGGGCCGATGTCTTGTCTCTGCCGCCATGCTGACATTGCTGATGTGCTCTGGTAAGGATCTTGAATAGCTTTTCTCGAACAGCCACTGGCTTGCCCTCATGGCAAATCATTTTCGTACACTTTCCATGCAAACTAGTCTTAGTGCTTGCAGTGCTTTGGGAGGATTGGGGAAGAAGTACACGGCCATCCGAATTACCACTCCCAACTGTTTGGAGCTTGAACATTTTCTTAACCCAAAACCTAAGAGTCACATTTAGCTTGACGGTAGATTCCTCCTTGGACGTATCTTACCGGAATTGAGCTGATTCTATGGCGGTATCTTTGGGATCAAGCAAGACTGTTCTGATGTTGTGTGCTCGTTTCGCATGGATCAATGCCTTGTCTTGTTTCTTGATGGAGAGGTCCTCCACGTAACTAAAAGTGATCTTGTGAGTATGAGCGTTTCAACAGGACGAGAGCACTTGGATTTGATCACCTTTTCATGAGCCGGTCGAACTCTCTCACGTTAGGGAACCCATCGAGAGCAGGAATAATGGGCTCTGACAGCATGGTATTCTCATTTCGAGAATCCTGGCTTTCGATTTCGGTACTCCCAAGCGCATCTCGCAGCGGCATATACCTGGGAGACTGAATATACCGTGACTGGGGCACGTACTGTACCGGCTGATGTTGAAGGCCAGGATGATCTGGAGTTGACGGGATAGAATGCACTGGGGAGTGGTGTGGAGACAAGTGCTGCGCCTGGGGTGATAACCC
Organism: Aspergillus micronesiensis; assembly: GCA_039763685.1. NCBI lineage: Eukaryota > Fungi > Ascomycota > Eurotiomycetes > Eurotiales > Aspergillaceae > Aspergillus > Aspergillus micronesiensis. The sequence goes on along the minus strand of JASHHO010000076.1, from coordinate 134,287 downwards.
TGAATTGTAGGGTGAATTGAACTGCGGGGTGTATGAATTGAACGTCTGTTGAGAGAAAGGATATCCTCCAGATTCGGTCATGCCAAAATCTTGGCTGTCACCATGACTGTACGGGATTGGCAAGGCAACCTGTGGGTTCATCATGTAGGTATCATTGTTCTCACTGGTACGTCTGTCGAAGCCACTCATGTTGCAGATGGCCAGAGTCTTGACCTCCCTATGCACCCAGCAAAACTCGCCAAAGTCACCCCCCTTCCAAGGGGTTCTGAGAAGGCTAATGTAGAATTCGGAAACAAACGTGCACCCGTGGATGGAGCACTGTATGTTCCTTTCCGATATCCTGCAAAAGGGATGGATCAAAACAACGAGTCCAATGTTATGGCAGGTGGAGATAGGCCGGAGGTAGGCAGATTGTTTGGGAAAGGAATGAAGAGTCGGTGATTTGCCTGGTGCACTGGCGGACTATTTAAACACAAGGAGAGATCCCAGATACAGACATGGGGCGGCTACTTGAAGAAGCACAAGATGGGGAGCAGCAATCCACATCGAAACACTCGAAACACCCAATAGAGGAAGGATGCCCACTGCCAGTTCAATGACACGCCGTATGGGAGCTCAGCAATCAATACATTCAGAAACGCCCAAGGGGGACGGGCATGGAAGAATGCTGTGATATGCAGAAGACCATGGCACCCTACCCATCAGGGATGCAAGGTAACCTCCGGAACGTCAGTGAACACACAATCCTTGGGCAAGTCAAAAGAGGGCTATTTTTGTTGCATAGGAAAATAACCTGCAAAAAGGAATATGGGGATGGATGTATAGACAGGGAATCATAATAGTACTCGAGGGGGATACAAGCCCATTGAGCGAGAAAGAGAGAGATCGGGAGAAGAAGAGCGTGCGAATTGCTGAACGCTACCTCCAAGGGAAACCCCCCGAGCCGGAAACGACGAAAGGGAAATGACGGTGGCAATCTGCGGTGGAAGTTGGGAGGGGGAAAAAGTAAAGAAACAAACCCAAAGAGCTTGTGGAACTGACCAGGGTCAACGGTCAAACAAAGCAGCAGCGATGCTCCTGCTGGGCAGGGGAAGGAAACCGAAGGCAGGGCTGGTGATTCCCTTCCGACATGCCAGTGTTTGACAGCAAACCGACCCCTTTATTTAATTGATAGGCAAGAGACGAGAAGAGTCCGCTGTGCCTGGTTCGGGGGCATCATCGCAGCTCGTCGTCGCCCTTCTGCCGACGCGATGACTTGGCCCTACAACCCATGGTCAGGGAGGTAGATGGGCACAGACTCTTAGTCAGTTGCAAGATAGGGCCTTGCTCCTTTGATCCCTGCAGTGCTCTCTGTGCTCCTGCTCTACACCTCAGTACTGCAGCTCTCCTCTACGACGACTGCAGTGAAGGGCGACGGCCGGGTCCTTTTGGAGAGCACAGCCAATAAAGGCCGCGGCACTGGGGGGTGAAGTGTAAGCCCTGCAGTGTTCAAGGCCCAGTCTGCATCCTGGGAACCGCACGATTCGGTCCCTGGGGATGACGGAGAATAGATGTACGTCGGTGAACAGCAAGTCGCATCAGCACGATGCGCAGTCGCGACTCGCGCTGCAACGGTTCTCGCCCATTGGTCGCAGCGAGTCACCGCTTCGTTCTTTGACGAGGTGTCCTGCAGGCGATGCATTAGCCATGCGTGTCGAAGTCCAAGTATGACATGGATACGGTCTGGTATTGGATTGCTGCCGTGGGGGCCTTCTCCAGCCCCGACCCTCCTGGCCTTTCGTGCTCCATCCATCTCCCTGCAAGAGCCGGGCAGGCGCATGCGTTCGTCGCCCGATGGGAGGCCTCCGGAATCATAGCCAGACCCAGGAAGGGCATGGGTCATGATTCGAGCAGGTACTGCATGGGAGGGGGTTGCCAGGATGGTGCATCGCCGAGCTCCCCGGGTGTTGGTCGCGGAGGAGATTGGTGGCTGGCTGTCTCCGTCACCTCGTAGAGCACTAGCTGGCTTGGGCGTCCCTCCTGCAGAACCCATCATCCACCATTGCCCTCATCCCCCATGGTCTGGCATGCCCCCGCGCAAGGCACGCGCCGACCGGGATGTCTATCAGTTCGTCCAGATCTCTCCCAGTGCCCGAGAGTGCGAGGGGACAGTACACCGACCAGATGGAAGCTTCAACCGAGCCCTTAGTGCCCATCGCAAGTACCATGCTGACATCAAGGGTGCGTTGGCAAGCGATCTGGTGCATGGCAATTGGTCGACCATACAGCAGAGCGGCTTCGCCTTTGCCCTTTTGCTGTGGATATGATGCAGTGATACATGGTCGCCCCAACCCCTTCTCCCTGTCCGCCCTGAGAGGAGGGGTCAAGAAAAAGAAAAGGACAAGACAGACCTTCATCGGGAGATCAGCGGAGCAGAGGACCAGAGGCGACTCCCTCTCCGCCCCTTTCCCGATGGCGGCGGTCCTGCACTGTTGATCAATAATAAGAACACTGAGGGAAGATGAAATGCTACACAGTCAACCTGGCGCCGACTACATGGGTCCGGCCGCGCGATTGGACGTGCTTCTCGATGTCCTTGGCTGGGCAGGACGAACAAACCAGGGTGAAGACCGGCGGCGTCGTGGAAAGGAAGCTGTGTCCTATGAAGACATACTGCAGGCGGCGGATCAGCAGTCCAATAATGCAAGCGGAAGAACCTAGCAAAGCCGAAGTCATCCAGATTCGTTAAGAGATATATACCATGACAATAATAATACATGACAGTCCGCCTCCTCTTACGAGTCCCGCCCTGGGGTTGCACACTGATGGCCCGGGACTCTTCACAAGACCAGGAACGCAAGCCGATACCGTCCAGGCGGAGCGGAGCAAGAGGAGGGGGGAAAAAACGTTTGTAACAATACCATTTCGTGATCGGTCCAGGAATCCACGCTGTTTCCATCATAAGCCTGCACGCCGCGGAAGATGACTGGCGAACCACCGAGCCAGCAAATGGCCACTCGCCGACAGGGAAGGGCTTGTCCCCACGACCATCATGATGCGCGCCGTGGGAAACAAGGAGAATAGAAGGGAAAAAGAAAAGAAACAGGTAAAGAAAAAAAAAAGGCAAAAACAGAGACCATCCGCAGGATCTTGGCGGAAAGGGGGTAATCCAGTACACCCGTCGTCACCCATTGCAACATCACTGTCATAATCATAACCATTCTCCGTCACCTCACAGCAGGTTCCAATCAGAAGTCAAGCACTGGCCAGCTGGTATTCTCGTCCATCAGTAGTCCGGGATCCCAACGGTATTGTTAACCCTCACTAGATCTCGAATGGCCCATCGCCAATCGTCCCCAAATCTCTCTCGGTCGAAGTTGATCCACTTATCCACCTTACGCCTCCATTTCTCTTCCTCTGCGCGCTGACGTCTGATAAACTCGGGGCCAACGTCAAATTCTTCCGTGATGGGCCATTCGTCTGACGAACCTCCGCAACTGCGATCATCGCCGCTGGCAGGCAGACCAAGGTCTTCGCCGGCATGAGAAGTTGGGAGGCAACTGCCCTCGTTTCTTTCCTTGAGATCTTGAAGCCCCGCGAAAACATCGTCTTCATCCTGTACAGCAACGAATCCGTGGTTCCCGGGTTGTGATGGGGCAAGCTTAAGCCAACACATGCGTCGGGATCGAAAACCATTTCCCCTACCACCTGCACGTTTTTGCATTGTCCCAACTTTCGTGATGAGAGCCGGAGCTGGCTTGGGCGACTTGGGCGAGCCAACATCAAAATCCGGGAGGGAGTTTTCGTTCCCTTCCCAACGGAACGTTATAGGGTTGTATCGCATCCCATTCACGGCTGGAGAGTTGTCAATCATCAAAGGCCGTGTCGCCTAAGGACTGTATTGGGTATACTTACATTTGGACTCCTGGACTCCTGACCCCAGAGGCTTGATTAAATGTGGCTTGTCCCCAGAGGCGATACAAGGCCTGATTTTCCTGGCTTTAATGGAATAAGAGCCGGAAGGGTTGCGGGAAGCTGGCGGAGACCTGCAACTCGACGGAAGCAATCCAAGGGGCGGATTGCAATCGCGATTTTTCGAATTGACGGTCATTGAAGCAATGCGTTGCTCTCTTGCAATCCTTGATGCATTCGTATCGCGCGCGAATCTGGGGGTAGAATCCTGAGACTTGGAAGGAATATTGATCATCGATTGAGCTGAGGTTTCGCTTCTGGCTGGAATGGTTTGGCTCCGCCCAATCTTGTTTCTCAGAGATTTGGGTGCTCCACGACCAGCAGGATGCTTGATAAACTTGCTTTCCGCTGACGATGACGTCGGCAGATCGTCGAACGAGGCCAATTCACTACCGTCGCCAAAGTTCCTCCGGCGTGCTGGTCGAGTCAGGGTCCGCTTACCGAAAGTTTCCGGGCTGAGATCAGAAGGAGTATTGTCGGGGACATCGTGACGACTTGTCCTGGAGACGCGAGAGGTATGCCCCTGAGAAACGAAAGTCTCGTTTGTAGTATCCGAGTTGTTGCGGCGAGAATGGCGATAACTTTTGACTCTGGCGTGGTGTGACTGGTTCTCAGAAGCCCCTGCAGGGGATAAATGGGGGCTGGACCCGGCGGCTGAGCTGCTTGAGGTCAGTCCCAGGCGATCAATAGGCGTTTTTGGCCTGGCGCCAGATCTTGCTGCATGACCCGTCCCGGTTTGGAGAGAAAAAGCCTGGGAAGCTGGAGAGACTGATGTTTGCGATGGGTATCGCATAGTAGGCATTGAGCGTTTCTTTTTCAGCGACGGTTTGCCTCCTCTGATCCCATCACTGTAGTGTTCTTTTGGCCGGCGTGTCTCGACTCCGCGGGGGCTGACAGTCGATGGACTCGGGGACATGAAAGTAGACCCAGTAGATTCCAGGCTGGACACAGACAGGTTTGATGAACGCGTGTCGGTATGTGGCAAGGAATCACGAAACCTTGACAGAGGCGCACCGCTTTCTGACACTGTCTCCAAGAGTGTTGAATGTAGACGATCGTGACCGGAAGGACGGGGGATTCGAGTTTTCGGTGAGATTGACGCCTTTGTAAACGTAAGGGTAGTGGCTGAACGACGCCTCGGGCTTCCGCCCCGTTCGGTTTTGCGTTTGACATTGGGGTTGATCGACAATCTCTTGGAATCAAAGGCATCTCCATTCTCGACATCAAGATCAACGAAAAAGTCATCTGTGCTTAGGACCTGGGGAGCCGTATTTTCTTCCTCACGAGAATTCCAATGGCTAGACCCCTGTCGTTTCTTCAGAGGGGTTTCTAAATCCAGAGGCCCTTCGGGTATGACGAGACCGTCCAAGCCTTCATCCTCACTCTCCCCCGTCAAGCAGCTGGAAGCACTAGGGCTTACTGCGGAGACGGATGACCCAGGATTCGATCGACGATCTCTCGTCGTGCCGCCAAACCTAGTTCCGATGCTGCCCTCCGACCAATCCACATCAAATTCGTCCGGTGTAGGACTGGAGTTCCGCGCACAGGTTCTTCGAGGAGAAAGCCGCAGCAGATTTTCATCAGCTGGTAGGTCAAAATCGTCATCGAAACTGTCAATAACACTAGTACTCTCCTCCGACTTGATACCAGTTACAAAACTACCCCTCTGTGGAGATGGCGACTTTGCAAGCTTGATGGTGGGCACGTCTTCGAAGTTTGGAATTGTCTCCAGGTCTCGGAATTTATCCAGCTGTGTCAATGCGGACTGCTTTTGTGGATGACTGTTGGTGTCCCAAACATGCGAGCCAGCTGTCTTCACTGGACTTACCGAGGTGGAATTAATCTGCCGAAGTGACTCTGGGAAACATGTCTCTTGGGTGGTTTTGAGCTCCAGAATGGTTTCCGGCCCGGGAAACTCGACTTCTTCAGACCAGTCATCGATGAAGTCCTTTCTTGGTTTTCTTCTTCCGAGGCGTTTGATGGTTCCACCAACAAGCGCTGATTTGGGCACGTTTTCCGGCAGAGGAATTCCGGCATTACGCGCGGAGGAGAGAGCTTCTTCATTTGCGGCATCATCATTGTCTAAGAGTTGGACCTGCCAGTCCTCGTCTGTACCAACGTTGGAATCCAGATCGGAGCGTGCTGACCGGCGCGAGGATATTGAATCCCGATGACCAGACCGTCGCACAGAAGAGTTGGTTACTGACGTTGCGGCGGATGCTGCGCGTAGTTGGATATCTCCGTAGCATTGTAGTCGTCGTCGTCGTCCCAGCATTCGATTGTTTCTTCATCGGCATGTCGGACGCGCAGAGTGAACGGCTCCATGTTAAGCAACCACAACGATGGCAAGGGCTTCGCGGGACTCGCGGCAGAGTCTGGTGCCCTATGCGATAAATTTCGGGTACTCCGAGGTTGATGCTGAACTATTCAAAAACGCGGATGTCATGCCGGGTGGCCAAGCCGGGTGGTCAGAATGTGTTGCAATCCACCTTCACCAAGGATACGGTCGGACGAGGGTGCTTTCGCTTGATGGCAGGATAGTCACGGTCTCTGTCTTGTGGAGGTAGCGGTGCAAAGGTGCGACGGGCTAGAAGTTGAGGGGGGAAGCGTCTGGGGTGCAGTCCAGATTGGCGTCTTGTCTGAGAGGACTGCGGGAGGGTGGCATGAAGAGGGATGATCAGCCAGATCCGGGGTGAAGAAGAGGGAAATGTGGAGGAGTTTAGAAGGGACACGAGGACGCGCAGTGACGGACGGCTGCTGGCCCTGTGGGATTCTGTGTTTGCGGGCAGTGGTGATGGTGGCTGGACCTCAGATTCCCCGGCAAGGAGAGAAAGAACGCCAGACACGGCGGGATCCACGGGCCTGTCTCCGAGCGACGGCACACCGTCGATTGTTTGAGACGGGGCGAGGGTGTGTTGGGACCAACAAAGGAACGAAAGAGTCCAATGCTAACAGGAAAGGGAAAAAAGCACATAAAAACCTTGGACCCGATTATTGCGAACTATCGTGTACTAGTCATGTCTTCGCTGAAGGACGGGGCCTGGAGGTCGTCAGAATGATCCACTCTGCAGTGGAATGTTTCCGACCCGACCCAACTTCAAGCTGAAAGGGGGATTGCGTGCAGGATTCTCGACAGCCTGTTTAACTGGGGCCGTACACACCATATACTCGGAGTAGGATGTGTATACGGAGTAGTCGTGCCAAGACTGAGAGTTGTTTGGACGACCCCAGATGGCTTCCATGGTTACCCTGTCTACCGCGTGGACATGGTTCAGACAGGTAAGATCGGATACCAGTCATATGTCCCTACACATTTATCAGGACCCCCCATGAGACCTGTGAGACGTCTTCCAACTTCGTAGGCTGAGTTGAATCTGTAGAATTCGATCGGGATGGTGGCTCTGACCTACATAGGGATGTACATCGTGGCGGTGATGAGGTCATCCAGGCGGCATGGCCCTGGGAGTGCTTGCTGCCTCAGGCATAGATCCATGATCGCAAAGCTACGTGCAGGGAGTAACTGCCCTTGAGATGTCTTTGTACGGAGGGCGGTAACCCCAAGGTAACCTTGCCTACCTACCTAGGTAGGTACCCCGTGCATCACCAGTGGTCGGGGAGGGTCATCCCGGCGTAGGTAACCACGGGCTGTTGGTGCCTGGGTAGAGAGAAGCTGGGAGCGATCCCGCTCCACATATATAATCAATCACCTATCCTGACCGACACCGCGTGCCCTTCCCTCCTTCTGTGCCCCGACAGAGTGTTACGACTGAAGTCAACCCAATGTCACTCCACGAGCTTTCCCCATGGCCTCGAGTGGTACGAATCACCCGATCCGACATACCTTCGTCATTTGCCCTCCTGCGCATCACTTGTTCGGGAGGTGACTTCAGCATTGCGGCCACTGAGGGGGAAACCCCGTATACCGGTACTGGTACGTTCCCATGTGTCTAACTTGGTTGGTTGGCTTCCGCTATCCCCGGGAGCACTCGTGTGACGATGCACAGTGCGACATCATCATCTCAAACAACTGCGCGCAAAAACCTACCAAGGTACCGACGAGGAATGGCAGCGCATCGTGTCCCATGTGTTTGGTGACCGATCAAATCCAATTCTTGAAAGTCCTGCGATCACCGGGGTGGAGTCATCCGCTAGTATGTTGGCCAAGACGATGAGAATAAGGAGTTGGTGATCACTGTTCGTAAAAGGATACAGGGCATCACCGTCAGTGCTTATCCCGATATTCCTACGTTAGGCGGTATATGTTGACATCCCAAAAGCAACGCCTCGGGTCCATATCGCTGAGACAGGATGACGAACAAGCAATCGAGCTATTTGACTGGACTGGCATGGCTGTCGCCAGGGCAGAGGCTATAGAAGGCCATCTAACATCACTTCGTGGCCGTTATCGTGCCGCGGAAGAAACGATCGACCTTCTCAACAAACAGCTGGAGGACCTCATATCCGCAAAGAACCAGCACGAGGAAGTCCTGATGGCAGATGTCGTCCAGCTGTTAAATGAGAAGAAGCTCAAAATTCGCAACCAACAACGCTTGCTAGCCACCGCGAATGTGAATGCACAAAAGTGTAAGATACAAGTGTACCACTGGACACGATTGTCATCGCTGATTTGAGGCAACACCGTCTAGTATCTGAGCTTCAAATCGCATCGTTCGGCAGCAATCATACGCCGGTCTCGAAAAGCCGAGGGTCTAAGCGATCTGCTCACTATATCGACACTGGGCAGTCTGACAGTGAAGATGGGTTCGGGGAGATGGAAGTGGATCAACCCCAGCCCCAACGTAATGCTCGCGAGGCGGAAGCGGTCGATGACGATGACGAGCAGCAGTCCGCATCCCCCAACTGGAGGAGGAAGATGGCCGAACGACCGACGGAGAGTCCCTATATCACCTAGGGAGGAAGCCCAGACTGACAGGAACCGGAAACCAAAGCCGAGCGAGACCTCTGAACGCCCGACATTCAACCAGCAATCCCAACCACCTCCCCGGAGGGAGCTTCCATTTGCCAGGAAGATGCAGGCAAAGACCAATAGTTACGATGCGCGTTCGCATCAGGGGGAAACTGCAAATGACTCTGGGGGAGAAACCGACGACGATGAACTCTGAAACTTTTGTACACTATCCTGCTCAACTGATATCTATGCATGATTCCTTCCCGATGCACGTCGGCAATGTAGAATCCCAACCTCTAGTACCCGCAAGTTTTTTTGATGGCCCAGCTCCCAGGCCATCAGATCTTCTGCAACGTGAATGGAGAACACCGGAAATAAAGCCATGCCAACATTCTGCAAGCAGCGAACACAGACTCCACAGATACTATGCCTAATACATACCAGACCAAAATGAACACAGTACATGTCCTCATTCCCTTTCAAGTTAATTTTAAGCTTGATGTTATATACAAGTTCACTTCCGACATCCCATGTAGCAGAGGTGATTAGAAGACACGTTGGGCAAGGCACGGCAAGAAGAGAGGGAAACGAAATAACGGAAGAAAGAAAAGAACATAGATAGGTGGTACAACTACAACGCCCAGAATAATCCAATAGACCACAATTAAGCCCCAAAGCTCTAACCATACAGAGCCTGAGGGGACATTTCACCTGCAGCCATGAAGTTCGTCTCCGGATTTCCAGTTGCCTTGGCTGCTGAGCAGCGAGCCATGGTAGGCGAGCTGTTTTGACAAGTTAGTCAAATCTCATTCAATATAAAATGACTCAGGACACGATTACGAACCTTCGGGAGATGGAGTCGGTGAAGTAAAAGTCTTCGATGACTTTCTTGAAAGGAGCGCCAGTTGGTTGAGTGCCCTTATTTTGGTCAACCAATTGAACCTTGCTCAGCGAGCTCAGAGAGGTTGGCTCAACGACATCGTATCGGCGCATGACAGGGCTGATTTCCTCCATGCGGTCACGAAGCGCCTCGATGTCATCATAAGGAAGAGGCACACACGAGGAATTCGCTGGTAGCGCGAACAATCTTCCAATCGCGAGCAGCACCAGGTATAGAAGTGGCTGCGCGAGTAACCTGCACACGCCCTTCAGTGTTGATATAAGTGCCGGACTTTTCCGTGTATGCCGCACCAGGAAGAACGACATCAGCAAGTTGAGCACCACGATCTCCATGGTGTCCCTGATAGACCACGAATGCATCGGTGGGGATTTCACTCTGGCTAACCTCATCCGCGCCAAGGAGCCACACCATCTTAGGCTTGGTCTGGGCCACTTCCAGAGAGGGAGTTGTGAAGCCGACTTCGAAGGCAGCAGCTCTCGATGCGGCACGCTGGAGTACATTGTAACCTTGCCACTCAGGAGTATTGAAGTTTGAGTGTTTCTCCACAAGCTGCCAACGGCCTCAAAGACCGCCTTTGCGTCTTGGTGTTCAGCTGCGGCGCTGCCAACGATAATCATGGGGCGTTTAGCGGACGCAAGCTTTTCTCCAAAACTGCCTGACAAAGCTGATTTGAGAGACGAAACATCGGAACCGAGGTGCTCGAATTCGAAGGTGCTCTCAAACTCTTCCCCAACAAGCCCAATCTCGAGGTCAGAGCGCAGGTACTGCTTGCGGATGCGAGCGTTAAGAACGGACGCTTCGTGGCGAGGATTCGTAGCAACCAGTAGAATGGCATCTGCCTCCCGATGCCGTAGATTTGAGAATTGAAGAGATAGTTCGAGCGAACATCAACACCGTGAGCGATTGGTGAGCTTCCCCCAGGCTGATCCAGACCCAAGTTGTCAGACCCAAGCTTGTTCGCAAGGTCCTTCATAGCCACAAGTGATTCAGCATCAACAAGGTGTCCTGCAATGGCCTTGAACTCATTTTCCTTCAATTGCAGCTTCTGCTGGGCGGAAGCAATTTCGGTGAGGGCCTGTTCCCAGGTGGCCGGACGAATTTGCCCTCCTTCCGGATCAAGGGAGTGGTAAGTCTCTGAGTCTTCAAGCCATCGCATGCGAAGCGCGATTTGTCATTGATCCATTCCTCGTTGATATCATCATTGAGTCTGGGGATGACCCCATGACCTCCATACCCCTGGTATCCACGCGAACATTAGATCCCAGGGCATCGTGAACATCGATGGTTTCCGTGTGCTTCAATTCCCAAGGGCGAGCGCGGAAGGCATAGGGCTTGGACGTGAGGGCACCGACGGGACAAAGATCAATGATGTTGCCGGAGAGCTCGGAGTCGAGGTTCTGTTCCAGATAGGTACCAATTTGCATGTCATTTCCTCTACCAGCGGTCCCGAGTTCCGGGGCACCTGCGACGTCGTTCATAAATCGCACACAACGAGTGCAATGGATGCAACGGTTCATCGAGGTCTTGACAAGGGGGCCAATGTTCTTGTCCTCAACGGCACGCTTGCCGCCAACCTCATGGAAACGTCCGCGGTCAGCACCGTAACGCATTGACTGATCTTGAAGATCACACTCGCCTCCCTGGTCGCAGATAGGGCAGTCCAAGGGATGGTTAGAAAGTAGGAAACTCCATGACACCTTCTCTCGCCTTGTGACGAGGGGTGAGTTAGTTTTGACGTTCATCCTGGCTGGACAGGCCAGGCACACGATGCCACCGGCTTTGGAGCACGCTCAACCTCCACGGGCACATACGGCCTGGTTATTATGTTAGCAATGACATCGACGGTGTCATTTTGGTTTTTCGAAAGACCAGAAAGGACATACAGTTTCCTGCAATGAGTAACTTTTGCCAAGCTGTTAGCCATCAGGAACAAAAGAAGCAGCGGGGATCCAGGAAATGTCTAGCGTACTCATGATAACAGTATCTGAAGGGATCAATCAATCATGTCTATTCTTCGTTTTCGTTTTCTCTCAGGAAGATCAGGGATCCAAATACCTGGGAATCGTTGCACCGGCTTTTTCGCAAGCTTGAATAAGAGCCGAACCGGCTGCGATAGGTGTGAGAAAAGGAAGACCCCATCAGTCGACCGAGAGTGTTATTACCTTCTACCGAGACCTTCTTGCCATCTTCACGACCAGACGTCAGTACTCGCGTTGAGAGTCAGACACACGTGTGCACCATACCAATTGTGAGTTCCACCTCGGCAGAGCGAGAGGTTGTCGTCGCGAAGGTCCTGGGATAGTTGACCTTTGGGACCCGGATAGACCGGGCGGCCGCACGGAACAACTGCGGCCGCATGTTGTGGATGAGAGCGGCTGCAAAGAGAAGGATAGGGAAATTGATAAGAGAGAAAGGGGGAGGGGAGGTCGCGGACGGCGGAGAGGGTGGGAGAGCTGGGCCAGCTGGTGATGTCCTTGGAGAGATCACTTTTGCCTGTTCGGATTCTGCCAGAAGCCAGCCGGGGCGTCACTCGCAAATTGCCGGGCGCGGATTGGCTCGGTTAGACGGACAACCAGTTAATCCGGACCACACCTTTTCTCTTCTGTTTTTGGCCCGTCCCGCCGTTTTCCTTTTTCTCTTCTTTCTCTTCTCACCAGTATAAACTCATTTCACGGGCATGTCTTATTGTAGGTGAAGGGGTTCCTCGTTTCTTTTATGACTCGAACCATCCCCTCCTCCTCTGCTACAGAGCCCCAGACCGAATGCACTGAGCTGGAGCTCCTTAGGGTTTCGATCCACTTCGGTCGGATCTGCCCAATGAGGGTATCGTTCTTTACTGACAGTCGCTACATCAATCCGTTGCAAACTATTCAAATGCCACAACTGCATTGAAAATCGTTCAATTCCAGTCTCCAATTTCCTAGACTTCGGTTGTTCTTGTACTCTGTATTCTGAACGCGCGTCGCCGCCGAGTAGATGGGGAGGGGTATATGGAGTCAAAAGGCTGTATGACATACAATACCACAGTGTCCCCAGCCATCGATGAAATCTTTCATGATACATATATAGCAATGGTAGCAATTATAGCAAAAGCGTGCCCTGCTGGCAAAAAAAAAAATAAGGACACCGTAACACCGGGCGGAATATGGTACAGAAGCCAACCTCTCCAAGAATCGGAATCGTAGGGACGTCAAGAATCACTGGGCTGCCATGTTGTTTCTTGCTTGGTACCTGGGGGTAACCATGCCCTTGCATTACTGCTGCCTCGCGGCCGTCCACGCCCTGGCACATCGTCCTCCTTTTTCAGATCTGCGGAAGCGAACAGAGACGGACCAGACGCTTGGGGTTCCATTCCGTTCCCGGTCGGAAATGCATAGCCATTGGAGTCCCACGCTTTGGCACCATTGCGGGCGTTGAGCGGGAGAACGGATTCGGCCGCACGAAAGTGATCCGTCTTGGCCCTGCGGTCAGCGAGATCATCGTAACTGTTGCGGTCATAAAGGTAGAGCCCAAGGAAAGTCATAGCAATGCCAACGGCCTGTATTTTCGTGGTGGAATTGCCAAACCATACTATCGCAACGACGATAACAAAGACTCTCTTCACTAGCGACGCAACGGAGTAGGACACGGGCGATATCATCGACAGGAGCACAAATGCCAAAATGTTTTGAGCAAAGTGCGACACCCCATTGAAGACGAATTCGAGAAAGAGTGCACCATGATCTAAAGCATCTTCTTTGCCAGACAAAGATATGACTCCATCCTGCATCAGATCCGAAACAAGGGGATAACCCTCACAGACTAACCAAATCGGCAACGTCAGAATAAAGGCAAGGCCGGAGCAGTAGCAGAGCAGGTTCAAATTTGTCCAACTTTCGCCGTCCAGAGGCCTGCATCTCCGCTTCGTTGAACAATTCTTGGAAAAAATATTCTGCGAGACAAAAACCAGTGCTGCAATCAATGCGCAGAAGATCCGAAGAAATTGGTCGAGAAACCGTGGAGCAAGCAAGCATCACACCCAAAGTCAACGGGATAAGCGATAGATAGGTTGCCCGAGCATATCGAATGCGGAAGAATATCCGATACGCCAATACTGTGAACAGAGGTGACAGTCCCTTGATTGTGTGGACCAGCGAGACCGGTATCTTCGAAGTGGCCATTGAACTCAGGATGTGGCCCGCAAGTTGAAAAACCGCGAGCGGCAACGCAGTCACAATCACATCACGGGTTGGGTATTGAATGCCGTTCTTGAGAGCTGGTATGCTGGTTCGGAGCCATGGAAAGGACGCAGACAGGTATGAGAGCAAGAGGCACCAGATGGAAACGAATGCAAATTGTACAACTGTCAGTGTGATCGGTTTGGGAGGGCATTGAGGATCGATTTCGAGGACGTATTGGTCAGAGCAGAAGTTGTGTACCAAACAAGGCAAAGACCCTTTTCCACGAATAAGCTATGAATTTCTGATAGGTTGTGGACAGATTGTTATCTTACTATCAGCCGGTAGGAGACGGGAGCCCGAAGGGCCTCGGCCAATTCTTGTGCATTGGCACTCACGCTCGCATTGCGTGTTCGAATCGTGCTAATCGCCTCACTGATGCTCTTTCGCGACCTATGTTTTGTTTGGTGTCGGGCAGGCTTGAGATCTCGGGGTGCGTAATTTGCTCGGCGAGGCTCCCACCGCTCGCCTTGCGTGTATCTAACGGTGGACGCCGAGACCGGTTCGGTCGCCTCAGCGGTCGTATCATACAACTCGTCTTTGAATGGGGGGAACTTGTCTATGGACTCGTCATCGATTGGGAGTTGGGAAGAACCGGTGCCGCTGTCTGTGATTCCGACTGTCGTAATAGAAGATCCGCGTCCGGTGCGGTCACAATGGTCGTAGTCATTTCCTACCCGTTTCGCATCTAGGCCTGTCTGTATGAAATATCGCGTTAGTCCGTGCCAGGGACAGAGAAAAAAAAATACAAGCCGGGGAAAAGGATCCGACGACCTACCACCGTGGGGTGGAACAATTGACCCAGCGACAAGAAGGGTGAGCCTAGTCTGGTGGTTTCCTTCTCACTTGAAAGGACGAGGGTGGCGATGCGTTGAGCGCACTGAAAGTAGGGGGTGCCAGTGTTGGGGAGAGGAGACATCCTGTAGTAACGTTTGCGGACTTCGCCGTTCGATGACGAATCCCCGCTGACGAATGAGCATGAAGAACGAAGGACACGATGCGGGATGACACCCGCCAGCTTTGGACCCAGACACTTTTCCAACAACGAGGTCGGCTAAAGCTTTATCCCCGCAGCCACCCTTCCTTTGCAGTCCTACAACCCGTTCCTGAGGCTTTCCTTCTCTCAATCATGTAGACCGTTCCTCTCCTGGCTACATGGGGGACGGATGAACCAGACGGGAATGCAAGAAGCGGAGACCACCCTCCAATTCGAGGGGATTAACTTTGGTCGGGGAGTCTTGGCGATTTTGAAGTATAATCCTGAAATGCACTGTATATCTAAGCCATATTTTAACGCCCCATTGGCAATGGTGGGAGACCAGGCTTCTCATGAAAAAGAATGCCACCATTCAGAGATGAGACTGGAGGACTACCATTGCATGCTAGGGGCATCACTGTCCATTGCGATTCTGCTTCTCCAGCTCGTAGGCGCTTTCTAGGCAAGTACTTGAATCGTTCCCAAGATGGGTGTTGCCAATTGATAGAGGCGTGCGGACGGACAGGTCATTTCATTCCCTCCGTGTTGTTGTCGTCGGTCACCTCTTTCCTCCTGCCTCTCGTCTATGTGGACCGCCTCCCTCTTGCCCCCTCGACCCCATCTTCCTGCTTCCTCCAGTGCGACTTCCCTATCGTTCCCTCTGTTTGATCTAGTCCCGTTTCCTTGGTATCTATGTATCGGCCTTCTTTCTGATCTGTTGCGCTTTAGCTACTGCCATCTATCCTGCCTCGCTTTTCCTTACCAGACTAACGCCCATCTCCGCCTGCAGTCATCTCTCCATTATTTGCCCCATACCCAGTTTGAAAGTACATGTGGAAGAATCTGAGATTGTACGACACGTCAATATTCACCAGCGTGGTTGTTTCAACTGTCTCGTGCATTGTCTTTTCTCTGTCTCTTCTTTCTTGTTTTTGCTCCTGATTGGAAATCCCCCGTCGTTCATTGCTTGATCACGAGAAAAGACCTGATCGTTGATTTACCGGCGATATGTCACTTCTCACAGCCGAACGTCTGTCTATCATTGGCCAAAGAACCTCGGATGGCATATCGTCTTCCGATGGGGAGCGTCTCGAGCCAAAAGCCTTTTGCCAGGACGCGACACTGCAGTGAGTTTCTGCCATTACCTCGAGTGGCTCCTCCTTGCTGACACTAAAGTACACAGGGCCCTAGATATCTAAAGAGCTTCAACAATCCTCCTGACCCTTTGGTCACTTCCAAATTGGGAAATTCGCAACCGGCTTGTTGGTGCAGGGTTGATATTCCTTCGAATAAGGTCAGCGCTGCAGAAACCCATTCATGTATCCAATTTCTCACAGCCCCAGAAGCAGAAAACTGGAACATTCGTCTGTTACCTCTGCCGTTTCGGGCTCAGAAATGGACAAATTGCTAGCAAAACTCTCCCCCAAATCCGAGGAAGCTCGTGCAAACCCAATGGAGAAAGAAGATGTCTCACCAAACTACCTGGACAACAAACCAATCTGGATATACAGAGCCACACGCCTATGTCCAGCAACAAAGGCCAAGTAGATTTTCTGGGAAGACCCGCCCCCCGTTTGTTTTGGTTGCTCCAACATCGGACTTACCCCTTGCCAATGTTTATGGTAAGTAATTGCCAGCTGGGCGCCAACCAGACTGATACCCCTGAAGTTTTGCGCTTGAAGCTGAACTGCTCGCCGCCAATTCCAAAATTGCCATCCAGGATCAGGAGCTAGCTCAGACACGTGTGATAAAACATACATTGTATCAAGCCCTTGGTCCTCCCTCTGAAGTCGATTTTGGTGGACGAGAGGTCACGGAGCAGACAATTAGTCATTTACAGAACGCTTTCAATGCCTCCAACCCCTCCATCAATTATCTTCAGGACGGTGGAATGCGCAGGATGACTCTCAATCTGACGCCTCGGATGCCCTGTCTGCTGGAGCCTATAACAAGCAAGGGATTTTGGATGCCTCCTGCCCACACGTCTTTAACGTGGGTATGAACACAACCGCAACAGAAAAAATGTACGGCGAGGCATTTGCCCTACCAACCCCTACCAGCCAAGAGTCAATAGGTTCTGGGGTACTGCGGTTCCCAACCTCGCTATCTCCCGACAAGATTCTTTCGCGAGTCCACGTGTGCTGCCTGTCCTCCCATCGGGCCTAGTGAGCTCGATGCACGATTCCATGGAGAGCAAATGCGGTATTTCGAGGGTTCTCGACTCCTTTCCAGCGCCGGTCAGTCGCACAAGCAAATCGTGTGGGCCGCCCTAGCCTTTCGACACACAGTTTCTTCTTGGGCTTCGTTCAGCACGGGTTCTTCGAGTAATACCATGGCCAGATCACCAGCTCATCGGCCAAACAGTACGTGTCAGCAGGTCGCCTGTACCCGATCCCGGCCTACAATCAGCAACCGGTTGGAACGCCTCTTTCTCCAACTGCTACCGAGTTCACCTATGCCAGTGCAAATATTGCACCTTGGGGAACCTCTTCAGTAAGGAGCCAAGGATACGCTCCCTCCCCATCTCTTTCTCAACTAACATCTCCCAGGCGGGTGGAAATCCGGCGCAAACATATATCTCTCCTTTGGAGCCAATCAACTATCGCAGACTTCTTGACAAGAACGTTTCTTGTGATTGGAGATATATAGTGGACAAAATTGTTTGTAATAATGACCAGCAGGCCTCGATATTCCTGCAGCAGAAATTGAAAGTCGGGACTACTGAACAAAAGTTCGACATAATAGAAGCCATTGCCCATCAAGCCTATCCGCTTATGGTCAATCGCTTTGGCAATTTCCTTGTTCAACGTTGTTTCGAGCATGGCACTCCCGAACAAATTGTTGCAATCGCCAATGCCATCAAAGGCAATACCTTGAGCCTCAGTATGGACCCGTTCGGTTGCCATGTGATTCAGAAAGCCTTTGACTGCGTTCCCGAAGAACAGAAGGCTATCATGGTTCACGAGTTGCTGCGCAGGATTCCAGAAACTGTCATTCATCGATATGCATGTCATGTTTGGCAGAAACTATTTGAACTACGTTGGAGTGGTGAGCCACCGCAGATAATGGCCAAGGTCAATGACGCACTGAGGGGCATGTGGCACGAAGTCGCACTGGGAGAGACAGGAAGCTTGGTAGTCCAGAACATTTTCGAGAATTGTGTGGAAGACGAGAAGGTGACACCTCCCCCCTTCATTTGATAAGGAAACAGTTGTCGGATTGTATCTTTTGCCATGCTTTTATAAAGCTTCCTGTTTGATTCATATGAATTACTATTCAGTCAGGGACAGTTGTGCTAACAAGTTCATAGCGCCCAGCAATTGAAGAAGTGTTGGCGAAGATTGATGTCCTTGCGCACGGCCAGTTTGGAAATTGGTGTATACAGCATATCTGCGAACACGGTGCCCCTCACGACAAAAGCCGTGCTATCGAGCATATACTCATCTGGTCCATTGATTACAGCTGGATCAATTTGCATCCAAGATCGTAGAAAAATGTTTGAAAATCGGAGGCTCGGACTTTCTGGACCGGTACCTTGCACGGGTCTGCACGGGTCGTAGTGATCGACCCAGAATGCCCCTGATTGACAGTAAGCTCGCATGCTTTAGAATACCCACAAGAACGACTTCGCTAATCAGAAACAGTTGCTGGAGATCAATACGGGAATTATTTGATTCAATGGATCCTCATGAATGCTGCGCCTCATCAACGAGAGCTTGTTGCGAGTCATATCCGGTAATACCTTATTTTAGCCGCAGAAATATTATTGCTAACGGTAGCCTCACAGCAAACATATGGTCTCTCTGCGCGGATCCAAATTTGGGTCTCGCGTTGCCATGCTTTGCTGCAACCCATCCCATGCTACCCGCCCCGGACCAGGTGCAGGAATTCAGATCGGCCGTTTTAGCAACTTTAATGACGACCGTTTTCCAAGTCAGGCCCAGCATGGAGGACGCTTGAATCGTGGGAACCAATGGAACTCTGGCTATTCGGCATTTCGCTAAATGAGTCATTGGTAGTTCATGAACCTCGAGCTTATGGACTTCGAATGATCACCCGAGTCCTGCTGCTCAAACTGATGGATACTCGTTAGCTTTTAGATTCCTGGATGCCGAGGATCCTACATGCTGGCTGCCGGAGGACGGCCCATGATTCTGATATATGCTAGAGATTCTCGACGCTGACTTGTCTTCTTTTTTGCGGCGTTACATTTCAACATTGTTCTCTGCCCTCAGTGCTTCGCGAGCCATCGAAAAGTTCTTTCTTGTTAAGCCCGACTGATTCAAGGGTGGTTCATGTTCTATGATGCCTCAAAGTTTGTAATGTAATGCAGGTATGGACTGTTTGTGTGGACTTTGGTTTACAACAAGCAAGCAGGACTTGTCAAAAGTCTATTCATGGTGTTCTTCCATGTAAACTATCTGGCCTTTCCTTACCTCCCACTATCATATCCTTTCTTTCATCCGCTGTCCTTTATGAAAACATCAAAATAAAAAGGCATAATGGAATTCCAGTGTTTTACATCAGATTGAGTAACGTTATCCTGACACGAGTGGTTCGAAGACCGTTCTCCTCTCTCCCCTGACCGGACCTCAAGGTTCAATCCGGACTATGCCTGTGAGCCTTGAACCATAAACTTGGAGGTAGGTTGACTCCGGGCTATCATGCTTCATCCTTGGCCTCCTTCTCCCATGGCTTTTGTCTCCTCGGCTTTGTACTCGGAGTGTCGTGGCCTTCTAGAACAGTATCAGGAATTTGCTGGATCCCAGGAATTGGCTGACCGTTGGTAATGAGCTCGACTATATGGAAAACGAGGATGGGTAGGCAGGCTCTTGCGCGGGGAGTGCCGGCGCCGTGGGTTGATCTTCCGGCTCTGATGAGGGGGGTACAGCCGCGGCACTCTGAGGGGTCTCCAGATTTATCGCCCAAGATTTGTAGGCCGTAAAGTCAAGGGTATGTGCAATTTTCTTTTTCCTAGAAATGACGATGAAACCATTCAATATCACGAACAAGATTGTCGATGTCCTGACATTGCTGTCCAAGCCAGGGAGAGCAGAGGTCGCACCTCGAAAAGTAGAAGCATTTCGCTTGCAGAACCAGATCGTCCGTACGGTTGATCTCCTCTTCACTCGCAGGCACGTCGGGATGACGTAGAATGATGGCAAGGCCCTTGGCAAACTCACGGTCTGTACTGAAGGGGTATGCACGTAGCGCTTCAAACAATTGAGCTGTCGATGGCTGCTGCTCGGGTGGTTGAGATTGTTGGCCACAGGCATCTGTCGTGGACCCTTCGATCGGGGGCTTCGACGGTGTGCTGATTGCGTTGTCCATGAGTGTTGGCAGAGATGTGGGTGACTCGAGGATAATCGTGGACGTGGGATCGAGCAGACAAATCGACTGAATATGCGGGGAGCAAATGGAACGATTAGCCGAGGCCTTTTGGCGGGGTGACGTATGAGCTAAGGGGGAAGTTGGAGATTTACGGAGTACATGCCAGACCATCGCAGACAGGTCAGAATTCCGATCTTCATTACTAGGCTACTTCCCTAATCCTGGGTATTATCTAGGCGGTGTCATAATCACATAGCTGTGCTGTTTATACGCTGATCATAAAGAACGAATAGACCCTCCGACGCCAACAACACCTTGGATCCCATCTTTGTCACACAGACGTATCCATAGTGTCGGCTCCGCTTTGGCTCTTAGCGGACTCAGCGCCCAAGGAGCCCCTGTCCCACTCTGGCAACCGGGGCAATTGTGCACGACTTCATGCGCAAAAAGATCGCAGTCAATACAGAAATGGTTTCCACAAACCGTGCACTCATAGCGACTACTCGCACTTATGCCTTTTGCCTGACTTTCTGCAGCCTGCCACTGCTCCTTGTGGGGCACAGGAGGGAAAGCTATTCCACAGGCAAAACATACTGTACTGCGTGATGCTCGTTGCCACGGGACTTCTACCCAATTGATCAATGGAAAGAGATGGTGATAAGATCGTGCGAGATGCGTTGACAGGATTAGGGTCAACCCGCAGGAGGGGCACTCGGCGGGAAGTCCACAGACCTTGCTATTGCATCGAGAGCAGAGGTACCCTCCGCAAGAGGGCTTGGAGTGACACGCGCAGAGGGAAGGGTAGATCTCGACAGTGCGGGATGGGAACCCCATCATGAGTAATGAACTCGTGGACTGTTTCTGAGAATATGTAGCGGGAGGGGTGGTCACATCCATCATCAGTTCGCGGAAGTGTTGCTCATTGAGCGCGACACCGTACGAGGTATCGTCGCCCCCGTTTGTCTTTGCGCATAGCTCACGGCATATGGCTACCTGTGCCGCGAGGCCCACAATCCCTACTCGGATCTTATCATTGACTAACGTGGATATGGTTTGATGGATATCGCCGGGGTCGGAGGAAAGGAGGGAGCCAAAGATCACGAGGACCTCTCGCGTACCATGGCTAGGTGTGTGGCTAGATACAGTCAGAATGATCTTAGGTAGGGCCTAGGAGAAGTAGGGAAGACATACAAGAGGGCACCCCGAGCCATCTCGAGGCCGTTCTGTAGACTGGGAAAGCCCTTCGGATCGTGGTCTCTCAAGGCTTGTATTGCACTGACATGATCCGTCGGATTCCCACTCATGTCACTGATTCTGATGGCAAGGCCATCTCGGAGTCCGAGCACCCCCAGCTGTGAGATTGGATTTTGCTCAAAAAATTCCCTGACGAATTCCTGGGCATAGCGTAGCGTCAGAAGGTATCTGGTCGGCCGCAGATCCTTTTCTGCCATCGATAAAGACAGGTCTAAGACTAAGATGAGGTGTCGAATAATACCTCGTTGCAGTGGCGTCGTATCCTTTAGGAGCCTGCCAGGAAATCGGTATTCAGCAACCAGACGGATCTCGAGTTTGCCTGTCCTTTCTGACTGGAGAGCCTGGTGACCTTCCGCTGCCTCTCCCGGCTTACCTCTTCCGTTTGCCTGCTTCGAGAAGACCCTCGACGGTCGAGCTGATCGTCCCATCGGCGCCTTCAATCAGAGTCTCCCAGGTTCTGGAGACTTCCCACTCGGCACCCCCCGCTGTTTTCTTCTCTTTGGGCGAGGGGCGGCGGTACCGCCCTGGTTCTGAAAGACATTGTTGTCGGCTTCATCCTCGGACACTTCGCCGATATAGTCCTCGTCCGAGTCTGCCATGGTGAACGTGGAAATCCGTGAACGGGCCGGGGGAGGGGAGGGTTGGGGGCAGTCTTCGAGGCGTAGGGACGAATCGCGTCGGGAGCTTTCCGAGCCGGCGGCGGAGGGCCTGAAATTCCTTACGTAGCTCGGGCTGGGTCCAAGCTCCACGGGAACGCCGACTGGATACCGCCAAAAGCTTGCCTGTCTCGCGAGAGAAAAAAAGATTCAGGCAGAAGGACGCGTAGCGATCGGGTCAGGCTCTCTCTGAGGTCGTCGCTGCTGTTCCTACCACCGCTTGGAGCTGTGGTCCACCTTTCGCTCCCTTATCGCAGTCCCACTGACCTGCTCGATCCAGCCGCGGTGGGTGAGGCCATTGAGCCCAGTATTGACGGAGACATTGAAGAGAAGCCCACCGCCGAGCGTAACCGTAGCGGCCATGTGGGGGAAGCGACTTGCACCCGGCAGAGGCCGGGCGTGGGCGTGCCTGGAGTGCAGGCGGTTTGTTGGCATCCTATCCGGCCAGTGTCAGCGTCCCTCCTTCTCCGCCGCCGCAACCCCTCCTCCCCCTCTTTTGCCTTCTCATCGCACTCCCGCCCGCCTGCTTCTCGCCCCCATCTCCATCTCTCGTTGCGTCCAGCTCCATTGCTTCCAGCCAGCTGGGGCATCTCGTCTCGACCTTCTGCAAGACACTGTTCGTCCGAATTCCGCGCCATGGCAGCCCAGGACCGCGAAATCCTGCCCGATGTGTAAGTCACCATCCCGTCCGCCCGTCGCCGAAGCCGGTGTTGATCGAGATCTACAGGGCCAAGCCCGTCCATTACCAGGTGTCGCTGTTTGACTTGCAGCTGGTGGCTCCTGGGCCTACAAGGGCGTCGTCAAGGTGGATTTGGCTGTGAAGCAGTCGACTAGCGAGCTCGTGTTTAACTCCAAGGAGATTACCGTTGAAAGTGCCGACGTATCCGCCAAAGATGGTCGGTTTCTCGATGCTGTGTCTATGCTTGTCCTTTAGCTGACAAGGCCTTCTCCTAGGGACCAAGTTGACGACGCTTCCGAGGTATCCTACGACAAGAAATCGGAAAGAGTGACCTTCAAGTTCCCGCAAGATGTTCCGCCGTCCGACGCTGTGCTCTCTATCTCCTTCACCGGAACCATGAACAATGCCATGGCCGTTTCTATCGTTCCAAATATAAGCCAGTGGTGCAGCCTAGTGCCGATACTGCCGAAGAGGATGGCTTTCATATATGCTGAGCACTCAGTTTCGAATCTTGCGAGGCCCGTAGAGCCTTCCCATGTTTCGATGAGCCGAATTTGAAAGCCACCTTTGACTTTGAAATTGAGGTTCCTCGTGGACAGACTGCTCTCAGCAACATGCCCGTCAAGTCCGAAAGAGATGGCAGTCGAGCGGACCTCAAGTTCGTCACGTTTGAGAAACCCCCATCATGAGTACTTACGTGAGTTGCCCGGACCCGTTCGCTTTGAGTTCTTCATTTGTAGATACGAAGGGGCTAACTCGTCTGTATGCTGCATCTAGCTTCTGGCATGGGCAATTGGCGACTTCGAATATGTTGAAGCTATGACGGAGCGCAAATACAACGGCAAAAGTATTCCCGTTCGTGTATACACAACCCGTGGGTTAAAAGAACAGGCCCGTTTGCCTTGGAATGCGCCTCCCGGACCGTTGACTACTTCTCTGAGGTTTTTGAGAATCGAATACCCCTTGCCCAAGGCTGATCTGCTTGCTGTTCATGAGTTTGTGAGTAAATTGAAACAAATTCCTAGGCATCAAGCTTACTGAAGTTCTTTTCCTAGGCCATGGCGCCATGGAGAATTGGGGTCTTGTGACCTACCGAACAACGGCTGTCCTGTTTGATGAAGGAAAATCCGACACCCGTTACAAGAATCGCATTGCATATGTTGTCGCACACGGTGATGGGCTACCCCGAGGTGGTTATGAAGCCATACCTGTTTTCCTAACGGACGATCATATATTAGAGCTCGCCCATCAGTGGTTCGGTAACCTTGTGACGATGGATTGGTGGAATGAATTGTGGCTCAACGAAGGCTTCGCGACATGGGTTGGTTGGCTGGCAGTTGACCACTTCTATCCTGGTAAGGGAGCATATCTATCAATTGGGATCTCATCCAAAGCGGCAGGTCTAACCCTATCAAATAGAATGGAACGTGTGGTCTCAGTTTGTGTACGCAATTCCCGAGGTAAACTCCGTCTAACTTGACAGGATGTTGACAATGCACAGGCTGAAGGTTCAACAAGCATTCCAACTCGACTCACTGCGCGCCTCCCATCCCATCGAAGTTCCCGTCAAAAACGCCCTGGAGGTGGATCAAATCTTTGATCACATTAGCTATCTCAAGGGAAGTTCAGTCATCCGGATGTTGAGTGACCATCTCGGCCGCGAAACCTTCCTTCGTGGAGTAGCTGCGTACCTCAAGGCACATGCTTACGGTAGGTTTGTCCCTTGGCCATAGCAGCATACCCATTAACCTCCGACTTATTAACTCGCCGCAAACTGTAGGTAATGCTACCACCAACGATCTTTGGTCTGCCCTGACCAAAGCCTCGAATCAGGATGTCAATACTTTCATGGTAAGCCGCTACCATCTCAATGTAATGATTCATCATACTTATCGAATTAGGACCCTTGGATTCGAAAGATCGCTTCCCGTCGTCACTGTGGCAGAGGAGCCCGGTCAGATAAGCGTTCGGCAGAATCGGTTCCTCTCGACGGGCGATGCGAAACCCGAAGAAGATGAAACTACCTGGTGGGTTCCGTTGGCATCAAATCTGGTCCGAGAATGGAAGAGGTGAACACCCTCGCTCTCACCTCAAAGTCCGACACCGTCCAGGGTGTCGGCCAAGATTCGTTCTACAAGGTCAACAAGGATCTAGCAGCTTCTACAGAACAAACTATCCTGCTGACCGACTTGCCAAACTTGGCCAGTCTTTGGAACTGCTAAGCACACGAAGACAAGATTGGCCTGATCGGTGATGCCGCTGCTCTTGCAGTATCTGGAGAAGGAACTACTGCCGCCTTGCTGGCTCTGTTGGAAGGCTTCAAGGGCGAGGCAAACTACTGTAAGCTCCCTAACCCAATCCTTCTCAAATACCGAGCCTAACGAAGATGATAGGTCTGGTCTCAAGTGTCTTCTGTCGCGAATCTGCGTTCTGTATTTGCTCAGAATGATGCCGTGTCCGAGGGTTTGAAGAAGTTCGCTCTCAGCCTGGCTTCTCCAGCTGCCGAAAAGATCGGCTGGGAATTCAAGACAGACGAGATTACCTTACAGTGCAGCTTCGCAAGCTTTGATTACGATGGCTGGTCTCGCTGGCGATGAGAAGTATGTGTCCTTGTTCCCTTCCTCTTTTTTTTTTTTTTTTTTTTTTTTTTTTTTTTTTTTTTTTTTTGCCTCTGCGATGTTCCTGCCCCCAAGTCCTCGTCGCTGATGCACCATCCTAGGATCACCACAGAAGCCAAGCGGCGCTTTGAGCTTTGGGCGTCGGGACAAGACAAGAGCGCGGTGCATACCAACCTTCGCTCGGCCATTTATGGCATTGCTGTGTCTGGAGGCGGTTCCAATGAATACGATGCTGTGAAACAGGAATATCTTAAGACCGACTCGGTTGACGGTAAAGAAATTTGCCTGGCCACGCTCGGACGGACGAAGGATGCAGCACTCGTGAAGGATTACTGGACTTTGTGTTTTCCGACAAGTTGCCGTTCAGACATGCATAACGGCGCCGTCTCCTTGGCTGCGAACTCCAAGGTCCGACACCTCCTCTGGGAATACGTGAAGACCAACTGGTCTGCTGTTGAAGCTCGGTTGTCGGCCAACAACGTTGTCTTGAGAGATTGTGCGCATGGGTCTTTCGAAGTTCGCCGACCACGGCATTGGGTCCGATATAACCTCGTTTTTCCAAGACAAGGACACCAGTGCTTATGACCGTGCCGTGGTGATTGTTTCGGACTGCATCCGAACCAACGCCAATTACAAGGAACGGGATGAGAAGTTGGTTTTGGAGTGGCTGCAGGCTCACGGTACGCCTGAAGTGTCTGTTCCTTGGCCTGTGCCATTTGATTTAAATCTGGTAAATTGCTTCATTTCAACCGAAGATTCTTTTCCTTTCATTTTTCGGCACGCGTGAACCGTAGCGGAAGAGATATGGCGTGTGGCCCTCAGTTAGGTCTTGATGGCTCCCGGTGGAGCGACCATGGATCGGCCATGTCAATCACCTGTACCTTGAATCGTAATCATACGTAATACCTACATGATGCGGACCGCTTCAGTGCGGTCAGGGGATGGATGGCGACGTTGTCCGAGCGCGCATTGTGCTGGGCCTTGGAGCGCTGGCTCTGCGAGAGGCCTGTCGTTGTCGTCGTACAGCGATTTTGATACCTGCGGTGCAAAGGCCCAGATCGAAGCAAGTGGAGGCGATTGATTCTTGGGGTGCGGCGCTAGGCTAGATTGGGCCCGATGATGCCTGGGGCGGGACGTGAAACGGTCACAGACTAACTACGAGGGAAGCTGCACGCTGGGTGCGCCTCGTCTCCTGCACTCCTGCACTACTCGCTCAGCAACGCATCCGCCATTTCAAAGAGACGCCGCCGCCGCTCAACTCCATCCACCTCGACACTTCCAGGCAACGATTACATCAGTTTGATCCCACCGGTCTTCTCCCCCTCCCATCGGCCGCCTCTCTTTGCCTCCGTGCCCCGCGATCTCAACTGCCTCCTTCAGTTGTTCCAACCCGTCTTTTCTCATCCCTAATCCCACCCGACTCCATCATGAACCCTGAGTGGTAAGTTCCCCAGCTCGTCTCTTTCGTCTTGCCCACC
This sequence comes from Aspergillus micronesiensis, assembly GCA_039763685.1. NCBI lineage: Eukaryota > Fungi > Ascomycota > Eurotiomycetes > Eurotiales > Aspergillaceae > Aspergillus > Aspergillus micronesiensis. Next base: position 107,317 of record JASHHO010000076.1, on the reverse strand, counting down.
GGGATACTCTCTCGGCTGGATCACCTATCATGCTAGATGACCCTTCTCCTACTTCTGCTTACTGACATAATGGATTTGCTTCACAGAGTCCTTGCTGTGACCCCCTCCACCGCCCTAAACCCGAAATGCCCCCATGTCTCTCGCGCGGGATTCACCGACCTGTTACCCCTGTAAGAAGAGAGATCCCTGCTAACAACAGATTCAGATACGACTACCTCTTCAAGCTCCTTCTCATCGGAGACTCCGGTGTAGGAAAGTCTTGTTTGCTCCTTCGGTTCGCCGACGACACCTACACGGAAAGCTACATCTCCACTATTGGTGTTGACTTCGTACGTGTTTAAATTCCGCCACCTTTCATTCGACCCCGTCACCTTGTCCGGCCGCACCCACTTCTTTCGCCGGCTTCATCTCCATTATGGCCTTCAGTTTTCCATTTTTTACTGACTGGTTGCAGAAAATCCGAACAATCGAGCTTGATGGAAAGACAGTGAAGCTCCAGATTGTAAGTCGTTTCTAGCTATCACTTCTGGAGAGTGTCCAGCCTTGATATGCTCTCCACTTGTCTACACAGAGGTCAGCAAGGTTCGAGAAGCTAACTCATTCTTAGTGGGATACCGCTGGTCAGGAGCGTTTCCGAACCATCACATCCTCTTACTATCGGGGCGCTCATGGCATCTGCGTCGTGTACGATGTGACGGATATGGACTCGTTCAACAATGTCAAGCAATGGCTTCAGGAAATTGACCGCTATGCCACCGAGGGCGTCAACAAGCTTCTTGTCGGCAACAAGAGCGACATGGAGGACAAGAAGGTCGTCGAATACACAGTGGCAAAGGTTCGCATCCCTTCCAACAGCCCTCAAAGAGGCCTGCCTACTCTTCCCTTGCATCTTTGTTGGTACTAATATCGTTGTTACCTTAGGAATTCGCCGATAGCCTGGGAATTCCCTTCCTGGAGACCTCCCCAAGAATGCGTCTAACGTCGAACAAGCCTTCTTGACGATGGCGAGACAGATCAAGGAGCGCATGGGTACCGCTACTGTGAACAACAAGCCAACCGTGCAGGTCGGCCAGGGCCAAGGTGTCCAATCTGGATCCGGCGGTGGCTGTTGCTAGATCACACCCACGACGCGTGCCAGTGTTGACACAGGATATGCCAGATGAAGTCTCACCGTGACATCATGTCCTGCCCTGGTCAGACCGGGGACTCCATGCGCCCTCAGCATCCCACTCCGTACAGTGAACTTGTTTTATGTTTTACATGCCCAAGAGGATTATTGGGGATTGTTTGACTGGGTTTTCCCATTCACAATGCTTTAGACGGCCTGCGCTCTTGCCTTTGATTGTTCTCACATCGTCGGTGCTTTATCGGGTTTCATTCCGCCTGCCCTTCCACCTTTTTCTTTCCACTTTCTCTCTTCTTCTGTCACTCTTCTTTTCCTGTTCCTCACAGCATCTCTACATTAGTTTCCTTCTGATTTTTATTAGTAGTTTGGATTCCTTGCGTCCCCCCACCCCCCCTTTTTTTTTGTCAGGATCAAATAATGGAGAAGATCGTGAATGTTTCTTATGGCTATGCTTAACTGGAAATATAATAACTTCAGTAGCGTGTGATCTTCTGTTGTAGTGCAGCCATTTCTGATGGAAGAAAAGAAGTCAGATCGGCTGGCAGATGATCTCCAGGTTGTTGGCTGGGTTCGTCAGCATTGGGCCATGCGATCATATGATGTGGTTTCTGCGACAGGAGTCCCATCGGGGTGGCTCTCATTGGCTGTTGGCGTAAATACCAAGGTACCTCATCCTTATTATCGATGACTTTGAATGATGGATGGGGAGGAATGCACGGTACAAGAGTGTCACATGTTCGTTCCTACGTTAGGTATGGTTGTATGGTTGTATTCCGGGCCTGAGGTACCGCGTGAGGAACCTCATCGTTGTCTACTCCGTGTGTTCCGCCTTCGTGGCATCGGACGAGGATTTCCGCTGGGTAAGGTACTATCATTGAAAAGGGTGTTATTTGATCGAGCGGTAGCCCCTCGACCTCGGTTGGGGTCCCCAATAATGTCGAAGGGACTGCTGCTGCTGGATTACTTAACTGGGGGATCTCCTCCCGTCACCTCGGGAGCCCGGTAAGGTATGGTACTGAGCACATCAGAGGCGCAAGAGAACGCGAGTATTATTATTAATATTAACTGCTGGCCTCCAGGCACAGGGGACATCTTTGACCTCAGTTAGGGCCACTTCCCAATGCGTAATCTGGTTTCCCCCAGGCCTTTCCAGAGGGGTGGTCTGTAGCACTCGGCGTGCCTGTGCCAGAGGGGAGGGAGTCCGTCCCCAGGAACCGAGGCCCAACATTCGGCAAACGTCATGAAAATCATCATACTCCTCCAGTCGAAGCCGAATCATTCTCGCGTTCCGACAGCCAGCGCACTACTCTCCTCTACTCGCGCCTGCCTTCTTTCGCCCCTTTTATTCCGTCCAGGATCCTCTCCCAATCCTTTTTTTATCTTCCCTCCCTGTGATTCCAACCTCCGTTGCCCGGTGTATACCTCCTTCCATCTCCACCCGCATCGTCCACTCCTTTCCCAAACAACGATCTCGTCATCTTCCATCGATCATGTCTCAGTCTAAGATTGAAGCCCCCAAAGTCGCGGCGGCCGCCTCCGCTGCTGCCCAGCAAAGTGACAACATAGCGCATGCCTTAGCTGGCGCTGGAGGAGGCATTTTGTCCATGGTCTTAACGTGCGCTCTGACTCCATCCTCCCCCACTATTCTCGGGACAGGGCAAAGGAACCCAAGCCCGTCGACTTTCACCCCTTCCCCATAAACACTGCGATTGACTCCCGTCTCGCCTGGCAGTTACCCTCTCATCACCCTCTCCACGAGAGCACAAGTCGAATCCAAGCGGGCGCATTCCACAACCGCCGATGCGGTGCGCCGTATCGTCCAGCGGGAGGCTTCGGCGGCCTTTACTCGGGCCTGGAGTCCGCCCTTTTCGGCATCAGTGTGACCAACTTTGTCTATTATTACTGGTACGAATGGACCCGCTCGGCCTTCGAGAAAGCTGCGATCAAGGCTGGCCGGGCCTCGAAGAAGCTCACAACGGTCGAGTCAATGATCGCGGGTGCGATCGCCGGGAGTGCGACAGTCATGCTCACCAACCCTATCTGGGTGATTAACACTCGGATGACTGCCCGCAAGTCTAATCCCGAGGAGCAGGCCTTGCCCGGTGCCCCGACCAAGAAGAAAGAATCGACATTTGGCACACTGATGGACCTGCTGCAGCAAGAGGGCCCTAAAGCTCTATTTGCTGGTGTTCTGCCGGCGCTGGTCCTGGTGATCAACCCGATCTTACAGTACACAATCTTCGAGCAGCTCAAAAATGTGGTGGAACGCCGCCGCCGTATGACTCCAAAGATGCGTTCTACCTGGGTGCCCTGGGCAAGATCCTGGCCACCTCAATCACATACCCTTATATCACCATCAAGAGCCAGATGCATGTCGCAAGTAGAGATGGCCCCAAGGAAAGCTTGAATGGAAGCCTGAAGAGAATCATCAAAGAAGAGGGGTACAAAGGCTTGTATAAAGGTCGGATCCCTTGTGTGCTCTTGTTATTTGGACCGAACTGACCGCTGCTGTGACAACTGCAGGTATTGGACCCAAGGTCACGCAGAGTGCTATCACGGCCGCTTTCTTGTTCGCCTTCAAAGATGTGCTCTATGACATGATGGTGTCCTTGCGGAAGAGAGGACGGATCTCCAAATAGGCGCATGTATGCAGCAGCGTTGGAGGAGGTTGGGAAACGTCCGTTCGCCTGGGTGACAGCTGGATCAGCTGCTGTTGAGTCAGGCTGAGGATTACGTGGGGTTCGGTGTGATCTAAGGCTTATTTCACTGGATTGACAGCCCTGCGATGTACAATACGTTGCTCAGGTAGATTTACTTTTTGAGTAGAGAATGGGAAACCGGAAACGAAGTTGTTCTTCCCCGATCAGACTGCCTTCATAGAGGGGCCGTAGTTTACCGTGGGAAACGCCCGGCGAAGATATACTTACTGGATGACATGCTGGGGAAACTGGGGGAGGGGCCACTGCTACCGCCTACCCGATGTGGGTATAGAGCGGGATTCCATCCAACACGTCCAAAGACGCGTTGGGTGCCAAGAATCCCGGCCTGTCCTCGCAATTCTCGCCGGAGTACATCCGTCAGTCCAGCAGCAGCAGCAACAGCAGGACCGCATCCCTGGCGCTAAAACCTGTCTTCAGGCATTACCTATGAATCCGACAATTCTCCGTTCAGTCATCAGTACGTGTGCTTGTTCCCACAGGTGTCGTGTTTCCGGCTGTTCGTAATAAGTTGGGACTCTACCTAGCTCAAAACACCTTGTCGCTCACTAAGTCGCGTTACTTTGCGTTGCCGTTCCTTGAAACGACTATCCTTGCACCTGCATAGCGTCTTCTTGACTCCTACGCTTGGTCGTCTTTCTGCGGCCAACGCGCGCGAACGCTCCATCGTCGCCGGAGCATTGGACAGCAGTATACCCAATCCCAACACACCTAAACTCGACCCGTCAATGCTTATTGGACATCCGATCTACCGACGCTTGGGACTCGATGATCATGTCGGTATAGTGATATCTCACTTGTCACAGTGCTACTCTTGACGGGATATGCCCAGGACCTCACTCGAACCTCTATTTCCCCCCACCTCCCTTTCATGACGAGCGTCCACATCTCCGCCCTCATACCATGAGTCACAGATTCTCAGCTACAGACAGCCGAAGTTTTACCCTGATGCCAATCGCCCATCCAGCTCGAGTTATACATCACTTGGGTCAGATGACCCGGCTATCATTGAAGAAAGCAAGCTATTGCTCTCACAATTTATCAATACTCTGCGCGGGGAAACAGAAGTTCCAAGGGAAATCAGAGCAGCAACACTAGCGAGGTTTCCTGTGATCGCTTAGGTCTGCGTCATGGGTCTAGTCTGGTCTCCTAGGGGACAACGCTGCCACACCAGCGAATGGCTGGCCGTCTTCGAATGTCATACCTGACGACTCTATTCCCAAATCATCTTTCCAACACTACGACCACCCAAGAGAACAGCCAGCTCGCCACCCTCATCCGAGAACTGCCAGAACCGTACCTGATACGTCGTCTTTGGAGAATGCGCGGCCTTTCGGCCCTCCTCGCGTCGATCTAGAAGCAGCAAAGGCACACAACACAGTCCCGTAATGAAGAAGCGAAGACGACGAATCCTGTATACACTGAATTCGCCAGCTAAAGAAGACTCACCCTCTAGTGATGTTGCCCAATCAACACGACGATCTAGGCGCTCGCGAACTGGTCCGAAAAACTACTATCGAAAGATTCGCCTGACGGATTCCGAGACTGAAGAGGAGCCCACTAGCATCCATTCGTCGAGAAGTCCTTCTGGTTCGCGTCAGCATGGCGACCTCGAGCGAACATTTGTCTCTGCGTCTCAACCTTTTCGTTGTCACACCGATTCGAGTACCACGTATTCACTGGTCTGTCGTTCGCGGAAGCGCAAATACTGAGTCGCCCGTTACCGATGACGGGTACGATGTGGACCTAGAGCATTTGCCTTACTCGCCCGAGTTCAATCCTGTGGAACACCTAAATCAGATTGCGCCCAAGCAAGTTCAAACGAATTCAGTCCTTCATGTTGACTTCAGCAGGCCCGAAATGACGGCATTACTAGAGGTTCTATCGTTATGGCTATCGGCAATCTTCACCTCATGTATGACACTTCCTGATCAAGTCATCCAAGCCCTGTCAAACCCTGCGTTGACGCCGAAATTCTCTCGGATGGTGTCCCGGGTATGCAGACTTTCTCAGATCATCACAGACGAAGAGGTGGCCGATCCGCATACCTGGCTCACGGCGTTGATGTCGACCATGGAGAAGAGGAAACACCAGAAGGCCAGGCGTCTAGTCACAAAAGTTCTCGGCATTGACAATGCAGACAATAATCTTCTATATCCCGATGGTCGCATGCAGCCGCAGATACTTGAGAAAGTCAACAAACTATCGGTTTGCTTGGAGCATGCACCTGCATTGAAAAAGCGCGAGAGTACTGCCATTGGCTCATTTTTGGTCGATGCCCGGAAAGGGTTCATCCCTTCGATCCCCCATGTTTTCCGTGTCACTTTACGGCGGACGAGCATTATCCGGCAAATAAAAAATTTATCCGGGCGAGTGGCGCCTTGAACAGACTACTTCATCAACGCGAATTAGGAGAGAGCACACTCCGTGGGATTCAGTCTCACACATGGAAAGATTTAGGGCCCACCAAAACCTGGAAAGGAGCATCTAATGATGTTATTGTGTTGGCATGGTCACCAGACGGCACTCGGTTTGCAGCAGGTGCTACTGCTCAGTGTGATGAGCATAACATGGAATACAACCAGGGAAACAACCTCGTGCTGGGAGACCTCAGCACTAATACTCTGGAGGAACTACCTGATCATCATATCGCACGTCCTCAAGGAAGAGGAACAGTGAATGATGCCCGACTATTCATGAGCGTTAGTTCGATGGAGTGGCACCACGATGCTCTCTTTACAGCCAGTTACGATAATACCGTCAAACTATGGGACTTCCCAAGTCATCGCGCAAGATGCTTCAAGTCTCTTCAGCATGATTCCAAGGTAGAAGTCATGGCACGGTCCAAGTTTGAGAGCAACATACTAGCTACAGGAAGCAAGTCTATTGGGTTATGGCAAATCCAGGAATCATACTACGTCCCTCTCGAACTGCCTAAACATCGATCAAAGAGGGAAATCGATTTGATCCCGACTTCTTTGGCCTGGGGCACCCTTCCAGTAACGAAGAATATCATCCTTGCTGGTATGTCTGAGAAAGACGATGGTGTCTCCAAAAATGGTCTTCTCGCTGCCTGGCAATTAGCAGAAGCAACAACATACCCTATCACACTATTACCGAACGCCCAGAATATCTTTGATATCAAATGGCACCCAAGCCAGCCATTAGTGGCTACTGCCAGCTCTGCTTCTCTTGGGGCGTCGATGGCCTCGAAAGGCACTAGGTCTGTCGTGCGTTCTATGAACCCTTGACACTCAAGACTCGGACCGTGGAGTTTGAGTGCCCGGCATTGGATATCAACGATGTCACAATATGTCCTAATAATTCGATATATGTGACTGCAAGCTGTACGAATGGCATCACCTATGTGTGGGACACTCGCTACCCGGATACCATCCTCCATCAGCTCCCGCATGGTCGGCCCTCAATCAGATAGACGAGACAGTCTCGAGAGAGCAGGCAGATGTCGGCGTGAGAATGGCTGTCTGGGGAGGAGGGGCCGATCAATTCTATACCGGCGCTTCGGACGGGGTACTAAAGCGATGGGACATTTTTAGATCTCCTGAGGATGTCCATGTCCAAGACGTGAGACACTTCGATGAGGAGATTATGTCGGGGGTGTTCTCTGAAGACAAATCTAACCTCCTGATTGGAGATGCCGCGGGAGGTGTTCACATTCTCTCGTCTGGCCCATTTTCCCACGATGGGGATCAATTTGATTTCAGGCCCGCGCCACTTCCCCGACCCGTATGGACCGGATACTGACTCAGGAGTTGCCACCTCGCGCGAACTACTGCTGTCCGGGGAACTTGAACGGGATCCCATCTTTGGAGTTGGGAAAGGTCCGCGTTACAAAGGCCCTTTCGCAGCTTGGGCTCGTCCAGACTTCACTCCCGCCGAGCAATTAGCCACGACGAAGCTTCTAGACCGGTTCGAAATCCGCCAACTGGATGGACTCCCTCCTCGGCACCGTCAGGGCCTAGACGAGCAGGGCATAAAAGAGGTTGAAGACCAGATCCGGCTTGCTCGAATCCGCAATAGGCGACCCAATGAGCATAAGAGGAAGAGAGAACGCTCGACTGAGCCTCTTCCGCGAAGCCCGAACGGAATCGCGGTAACTAACCCAATGTGGGCGCGGGATGCCAAGTCACAGTGTCAAGAACCCATGGCCAAGGCGCACGGTGAAATTATTGATCTGACTGGGGATACGACTGACTCCGAGGGAGGGGGGAATCATGTGCCGAGTCTCGTTCGTCCATCCACTTCGCCGGGTTTGCAGACTTACTGGGGAGCTGGAGGGGATTTTGGTGGCCAGCCAGCGGGGAGATTGACGCGAACATCCGGGAGGAGGAGGTGTAGGGATGGACGATGTACATACATACTTCACAGTCGGATAGGATTATTCAGCGGGATGACTGCACATCAGCTGATCGGCAGGTCAGGTATTGGTACCGTACCGTATCGATCCGCCTTACTGGGCGAGGCAGCGTCGGCTGCGCCACGGTGGTCCCTAGGCGGTTGCGTTTTTTCCCCACTTGCGCTTCTGGAGTATATGAGCGCTTTCCGGGCCGCCGCCACCACCACCGCTTCACACCTCTCCATCCACGCGCTGCCGCCAGAACGCAAGACCGGCTTGGCGCTTTTGACCTCAATTTTGATCCCATGTCCTTCGCTCCGCCTCCCGGCCTCCGCCTCCGTCGTGCCAGAAGGATGGACGGCGCAGTTCGACGACCGGTATAAGCAATGGCAAGTCCAAGTCCTCCTCTCGCGGTCGAGTCTCTACATCATCTAACACACAGCCGCAGGTTTTTCGTCAACCTCCAGACAGGCACCCGCAATGGGAACCGCCGAGGGCATCTCCGGCGCTGCAGCCACCCACCGAGCCCTTCACTCTCCACCTCCAGTTGGGCCATCCACCAGCGAGGCGCCACCTGCCTATGATGACTCCGGGCCGGCCAATCCTACCGCCCTCGCAGGCGCAACGGAAAAGAAGAATCTCGGCTCGAACAACCCGTATAGTCAGGCAAATGCCAACCTCGGTGGCGGCAGCAGTAGCAACACGATGGACAGCGACGCCCGTCTCGCCGCGCAGCTGCAGGCGGAGGAAGACGCACGCGCTCGGAACCACAGTCACACCCCAACCCAAACGTCCGATCCGGGCGCAGCAGCCGATTACTATGCCGACACGACGCGGCCACTGCAGTCGACGGGGTACCCGGCCTCACCTAGTCCTGCCGCTGCCGCGGGAAGCCCGCGATGGCGGCTGAGCAGCCAAGGTCCCGCAGCAAAGGATTCTTAAGCAAATATGATGGGCAAATCCTCATCTTCCTCATCGTCAGGCCGATAGGTGGAGGTCACGCAGGCTATGCACGTCCGCCGCCGCCAGCGCCGATGGGTTACGGTTATCCGCCACCCGGCGGGTATCATGGCGGGTACGGGTACCAGCAGCAGCAGCCATACGGATCCCTCCGCAGGGAGGGTATTATCCTGCTATGCAGCAACCACAGCGACGTCGCCAGGGTATGGGCATGGGAACGGCTGGGGCAGCGGCCTGGGCGTTGGCGGTGGTTTGATCGGTGGAGCGATGTTAGCCAATGCCCTCGATGATGACCATGATGATTATGGCGGTAGTGATTATGGCGGAGGGGATGACTTTGGTGGTGACGATTTCTGAGATCTTCAAACATCTTCCGATCCCGTTTCTTTCCATCTCTCGTGGACATTAGGGCGTTCTGGCCATGGATTATGATCAGGAGCGAAGGGTGGATTTGGTTTCCCTGTTCTTTTCTTTGTCTTGTGACCACCATATATTGTCTGCTCTCTTTTTGCAGGTGGTCGGATTGTAGGACTAGTTTTGCTTGGTTACGACTGTAACAATGCGATATGCGACTTACGACTAAGACGTTTCAAGGGCGTACTAATCACATATGTAATCTGATTATCGTATCAAGCTGTACAACGAACAGCCATCTCGGGCATATACGTCGCCTTCAACTTGCAGTAGGCCAGTTTCAGTAGTAACACAGAGCAAAAAGAGAAATGACCCAGATTGTTACAGATGTCCAAGGGTCCGGACATTATGACACTCAACCCCGTCGTCGCGCTGCACCGCTTCCCTCTCTCCCAGTGGTCTCGCCTTGGGCAGCCGCCCCGCCGGGACCCGAGCGGGGAGTCGCGCCGGCCATCCATCCGGCCAGATCAAAGTTGTTGGCGGGGCCACCACCGGCCACGCTGCGTGTCGCGCCGGAGATGGGGGATGTGCGGGGGACTGGGCCTCGAATTCTGCACGCATTTCCGGGTCCACTGCGGGAGGGAGGTGAAATCAGAATGAATCGCATTGGGAAGGGTTACGGGAAACTTACTATTTTCCATCAACTTGGGCATTCCGAACGTGAAGGCCAAAGCCACCAGGGCGAGCAAGATCATGGGGTTCTTGAACAGAGAGAGGGGCGAGACTGCTCGGTTCGGTTAGCATAGCACCACTCAATGCCCTCTGGGCGGGTGTAAGGCCACTTCATCACTCACATTTCGATCGTTGCTCGTAGAAGGCTCGACGGGCGACAACCTTCGCCTCGACGACCACCTCTGCGCCCTTTTGGGCGGCATCACCAGCGGAAGCCATGTCGATGACATACTTCTCCTGCCGCGGTTCTCCCAGGGGTTTCCCCGGAACGTCTCCCATACGCCCAGGACGGAGCCATCGGCGGCGACATCGACGCGGTACGGGGCAAAGACATAGTCGGCGGAGCGGATGTCGAGCAGGTACGAGGCCGGGTGGGAGACGGGGAGGTCGCGGAAGACGAAAGTGGCCGAGCGGGTGAGGGGGGCGGTCAACGGATGCGGCAGAGCGAGGCCATGCTTCGTCTGCTGCGGCGTTGAGGAGGACGGCAGGGAGGTCAGGGTGGCATGTGTGCCGGCGGGAAGGGCATTGGGGTTGGGGAGCAAGGTGGAGGGAGGAAGGGTGATGGTGAGGGCGGCGGAGACCACGGAGGCCAGGAGGAGGGAGACGAGGGAGACGAGGGAGACGGCAGGGAGATGCATTGGGGGGGGACCGGATGATGGGAGGGAAGATCGTTGGAGGGGAGATAGTTGGAGGGAGGGAGAGACGGAGGAAGCGAGAGAGCGACACATGGAAGGAAGTGGAGGAGCGCCAAGCCCGGAGCTCCCAATACTGTGTACATAATATTACTCGGTATACTCTCCCCTCACCTTCAACCCCGCCGCCTCATACGTCCGATCCACCGCTTCCATCTGCTTCACGCTGTCCTCGCCGTCCACCCAAACCCCAGACCCCGGCGGCCCTTGACGTGGTTCACGAACTCATGCAGTTGATACAGGTACGTCGACCACCACTCCTCCCCCGGAAGTCTTTCTTTGTCATCGGACGGCCAGCTATACGCTTTGAGATTCCGCGTCTCCTTCCACGTCTTGGCCACCTGCTCGTGATGGCGGAGGGTGATCTGATCGTCCACATCGATCCGGTGGTAGATACTGGGCGCCAGATGATTCCAAATCGTCACTTTCCGGTGGACTGAACGGCTTTGGCCGGGGGCGATTTCCACCGTTTTTTCTTCAAGCTCCACCTCGCACTTAGGCCAGCCGAGCCGGGGCAGTCGCTTTGTCCACGACGCTGGTAGGAAAGGCCAGCCTCCCGATGCTGCCAGATCCGCAATGAGCCGCCCCGTCGCGCCGCTTGCGGTCCGATAGGTCGCCATCATCGCCTGGTCAACTTGCTCTTCGTCTCTGTCACACCCCTTCGCGAGTGGGATGCCCCGGTATGCAGTCTCGGTAACCATCGTCGGTTCCTCTCGGAGAACCTGTCGGAGACAGTTCAGGGTATAGGTTCCAAAATCCATCATAGCACCCCAGACAGATCGTAGCGCCACCGAATATCAACCGCGGGTAAGAACCCTTTAGGGAGATATTGCTCTGCAAAAGCATGCCTGACCGGACCCACTGATGGATCCATGGATGAGCGACAGAAAGGTCTGCCATGCCGGGTGAAATCGGTAGTGAAATGCTTCCAGTAGGACTGGTGCTCCGGGAGACCTAAGCAGCTCGTGGTGAAAGAGAGCCTGGGCCTCCTGGCCATTCGAGCAGGAAGGCTTCTCCAGAAGGACATGCTTGCCCGCGCGGATTGAACGCAAGGCCCATTCGTGATGCAGACTATTCGGCAGTGCAATGTAGACAGCATCGATCGACTCGTCATTCAGAAGGTCTAAAACAACTCAGCAGATGCCTCTAGAGTGCAATTATGCGGTGTGCTACGCACCTTCATAAGAAGCATGAACAATCGGAATGTCGTACTTCACAGCATAGGCCTCGGCACGATTTCGGTCTCTCGCGGCGACAGCGGCGACGATGACATCCGGGTGTGCTTTTGCCGGGGTGATCAATGCCACTGGCCTGTACTCCGTATGTCAGTCAGACGATCCACGCTGAACCTCTCCTGAAACGACAAGGGACACCAGCATACGCGATGTTTGATGCACCGAGCAGGCCAAATCGAATGACGTCATCCTGCTTTTTGGCCACAGGAGGTTGAACGAAACCCGCGTAGATGCGATGAAGGACGCCGAAGACCATAGCGATGTTGAGCCGGGTTGATCAGGAAGAGTATTGCTAGAGATCCACGAGGCGGGGTTCGGGGTTCCGGTCATGACCTTCAAGGGAGGGCGAAGTACTACCAATGGATCCATCCGGCGGGTCGATCGTTCGCCCATCCGGCAGCGGGACATTGGTAGTACCAGGACTCCCCACCCCAACTACCATGGGAGCAACAGGCACTCAATCACACATGGACGAAGACAGTATTCAAAATTGATAATATATACAGGGTCTAAACTAATCGGCCAGGCCATCGCTCCCACACACGCAGAGCATCCAGTCCACGGCCGACGCATATCTATAGCACAGGAAAGAGGAACTATCAACACATTTACAGCTTGGCCCGGGGCGCGGATTCCTCCGCATTGGCCGCAGCATACAGCTCATCCAGGAGCTGGCGGTACTTCTTCGTGGTAGGGGGACGCTTCAGCTTCAGACTATGTGCAACATCGTGGTTAGCATCATCTCGGGCGTGGCACAAGAGGAAAGGAAACATACGTCGGGGTCAGCAGGTTTTCTCGACAGTGAACGGCTCCATCATCAAGGAGCAGTTCTTCACCCGCTCATATCCGGCGAGCTTGTGCTTCTTGGCCACACGGTCAAGATCCTTAAGCACAGCCTTACGGATCTTCTCGTCGTTCAGGACAGACTTAATCTCGGACTCCTGGATAGTGCGGCCGAGCACCTTACTGGCAAACGGCGCAAACATATCGGGCTGGACGCCAAAGATGCCAACCAGGAATGTCTGAACGCTGTCTCCATGGATGTATCCCTGGGCGAAATATCCCAGTTCGGAGAGATACACACCCTCGAGACGCTCAGGAGAGATGTACTCGCCTTGAGCCAGCTTGAGCACGTTCTTGCGACGGTCAATGATGACAATGCGGCCCATGTCGTCGATGGTGCACACATCTCCGGTCCGGAACCATCCGTCCTCGGTGATCGCCTTGCTGGTCTCCTCGGGATTCTTGAAGTACTCCTTGAAGACGTTACCACCCCGGAGAAGCAGCTCACCGCGGGGGTACGGCTTGTCGTCGACTGAATACTCCATATCGGGCAGGGACAGGAGACAAGCCTCAGTGGACGGAGCGAGGCGACCGCAGTTGCCAGCGGTCAAATCCTGTCGGGATTGTGCACAGGCCATGGCGTACGTCTCTGTCAGTCCGTATCCTTGAAGGAAATCGGCACCGATAGCAACGCGCAAGAAGTTGTGCAGAGACGGGTCAAGCGGGGCGGAACCGGAAACCATCACCCTGGCGCGCTCCAGGCCGAGAGCCGCCGCCACTTTCTTGGCCCAAATGCGGTCATACAGCGCATGCTTGACGGTGGCCTTTGAGGGATCGGGATTCTTCAGGTTGGCGGTCTTAGTGGCAATCACATGTCGAGAAAGAGCACCCTTGAAACCGGGCTGCTCAATTGTCGAGGCACGGATGGCATTTCCAAAGCGGCTGTAGAGACGCGGGACCGAGATGAACCCGGTGGGTTTGAGCAACTTCAGGTCATCGACCAGCTCCAAGATGTTGCCATGGAAGTAACCAATGCGGGCACCAGAGTAGAAGGCCAAGTGCTCTGAAAGACGGGCATAGATATGGGCGAGGGGGAGATACGAGGCGAAGGTGTCGCCGGGGCATGCTCCGTGAGCACGAGACCGGCGGCACTGGCGGCAACAGCGTTCTCATGGGTCAGAACCACGCCCTTGGGGGGGCCTGTGGTACCGGACGTATAGTTGATGGTAACGATGTCGGCCGGCGACGGGGGGTTGTATGGGCGCTTGGAAGCTGTGCCCAGCTTCTCCACCTCGTCGATAGTGTAGATGGCCACATCCTGACCAGCGGCGACGGACTCCAGGAGGGCCCGCTTAGAGTGGCCGGCCTCTTCACCCGCATCCAGCGGATCCAAGCTGACAATGAACTTGAGGTTTGGCAGCATGGGCTTCAGCTTCAGCAGCGTGGGGATGTGGGGAAGGGAGGTCACGACACAGCTCAATTCAGCGTGGTTGATGATATACTCGGTGGCGTCGGCGGCCAGAACGTCGTAGATGGAGACGGAGTACAGACCCTGGGACATGCACGCAAGATCTGACAGAATGCATTAGCGTTTTTTTGCCTCTACGTAAGGGGGTTTCCGGAATGCCAAATCCTCGCGAGTCGCAACCTGTGATCTGCCACTCTGGGCGGTTCTGGCACCAAAGACCAATACCATATTGGCCGGAACGGGCGCAATCATGCTTCTGGTGCAATTCCACTCTAGCCCGCACCGAAGGCGGCGCGACGGGCCTGGACGGTCTGGTAATCCAGCCATTGGTAGGGGCCGTAGGTCTTGGAGGCCGGGTTATACGGACGCCATCCGAGACAGTGGTTTTTGGGCAGGCGGTTGGCGGTGAATTCGAAGATATCGTGGGCGGTGCGAACCTAACGAATTGCGAACGGCGTCAGTTTGGGTGGACATTGATCCCGCACCATCCGGGGCATATGTACCTCCGGGTCCAACGTCTTCACGAGTTCCTTCTGCGTGTTCCAGGCCCGATAGATGGGACTGCGGCCGGGCTGCGCGGTGCCGGGCACGGCGACGGAGTAGGAGTTCCCTTGGGAGGCTCCTGCTTGAGCTCCTCTGCCCGAGCGAGGTGGATGGGCTTCTGGGAGAAGAACATGGTGGTGGTTTCGATGGCTGTCTGGGGCTGCGGGCGGTGTCAGCGGGGACTCTCGTATATCGAGGGAGATGTATGGAGGGAGGATGATGCAGGAGGAGCGGTCCATACCGAGTAGATGTTGATCACCGAGATGGGACAACCGGGTGAAGCGCAAGAGAGTGGGTGCTTCGGGGGGTTCGGATGGGGAGGTTGAGCGGGAGCTCGGACAAGATGGGACTCGGGGGGAGAGGGAGGGAGTGAGGAAGAGAGAGAAGGAGAGAAGTGGGAGAAGAGAGAAAGAAGGAGAGAAGTGGGAAGAGAGAGAGAGAACAAGAGGTGACAAGAAAGGAGAGAGAGAGAGCAGGCCAGGAACTTGAAGCAGCGAGTCCCCGCCATGGCGCTGGATGGCCACGCGCTGACTGGCTGCGCTCGCCAGTGTTGCCTCCACGCGACAACACAAGAACCTCGGCACTTTCTCACCTCCCAACACCCAACCAGGAATAATAATAAAAATCATCCCCGCGACCTCATCGCCCACCGCCGTGTTATCCGGATTGGGCAACTACCGAGGCCAGATCGCAAGATCCTCCTGATTGGGTGCACACCGCAATCATCGCTTTATGCATTCCCGGCCTAGGCTCGGGGCACCGGCTTTTCTGGGGATGTCTCCCGACTCCCTCCCTGAGACACGACCATGGGGAAGTGTCTGCCTGCGATCTGGGGAAGACTGCGCCGTCTCAATCCCGGTCCTATCAATCGACGGGAAAGCCCCGGGGACACACAAACGTGCGGAATTGCCCGAGTGCTCATAGGTGAGCCACGGGAGTATACCTCCGGCCGGCCAATCCACATACATCATAGGCCCTCACATGCAAGCGTCCCATCATCATTGTTATTACTATTCCCCTGGCCTTCCCCCAGACCCTCCATCGGAGATCGCCCCAGGATTCTCCGGACACGTGTGGGCTTCATGTGAAAACATGGGACTGCCATGGCCGCCACATGCGCTTCCTCCCCCCGATCGCCACCATGGGGCGTCCAGATGATCTCCTTGGACTCGCATGTGCAACAGGTGTCTGCGGTCTGCCGCTTAGTCACGAAACCAAGACAACTGCGGCGAATCAGGCTCCTTGCCCGTGCATGCAAGCCAAGGAGATGATCTCATTGTCGGATGCGACAATATATGTACGACGTCTGACAAGACGACAGGCGGAAGTATGAACTTAATGTGACAAAAAAAAGCAAATAAAACAAGCGGGGGGTTCCCCAAGGCTGTGATTCTTCCCATATGATACAAACCCGCTATTTACCCGAGGGGACTCGTTTATACTCCAAATATACACTATGCACATGCAATTAGATATCATGAAAACAGATCAAAAACCATGCCGACCAAAGCAACCAATCAAAACAAAAACGACAGGATCCACGATGCGCGGAGTTCACGCAGTCCTTAGCCAAGAACCGCCTCCCAGATCTTCCGATACCAGGTGGTGGGGGTGGTGGTCTCCCACGTTTCGTTCTCCAGCGCGTGCGGCCCGTGTCCAAGTCGGCCTCGTGGGGTTTGACAAAGGCAGGGCGGAAGATGATCTTATGGCCCAGATACAGCACCACAAACAGAATCAGACTGAGGTACGCAATGAAGAAGTCCGTCACACTGAACGTGGTGATCCAGGCCGTGAACCCTTGCGTTATGGTGATTAGAATGTTGAAGAACAGGCCGTACCACGCATACCAGGGCTGCCACATCGCCTTGTAGGGCAGGAGATCTCGGGAGATGTTGCGCGCCTTCAGAGCCCGCATGAACGCAATGTGACAGCCATTCAACGACGCCCAAGTGATCAGGCCCGCCACACTGGAAATGTTCAGGAACCAGTTGAAGACCGTGCTTCCGGCGTTGGACACATTCATGAAACCGAGCAAACCAAAGGCCGACGTGAAGGCCACACTGAAGTACGGGACACCGTGCTTGGTGGTCTTCTTGAAGAATCGCGGCGCAAAGCCTTCCTGCGCCAGACCGATCAGGATACGGCTACCACTGTAGACGTTCGAGTTGGCCGCGGACAGCACCACCGTCAAGAGGACACCGTTGATGATATGCGGCAGGACCTTGACCCCAGCCAGACGAGCGGCAATGACAAAGGGCGAGGAGTTGGCGTCGTTTCCGTCTCTCAGCAGGTCCTCGTTGTCGGAGGGGACAATGATGCCGATGAAGAAGATGGTGAGGACGAAGAAGAACAGGATTCGGAAAAAGGTCTTGCGGATGGCCGACGGGACGGTCTTGCGCGGGTTCTCGGTCTCACCAGCGGCGATACCCACCAGCTCGGTTCCCTGGTAGGAGAAGGCCGCCTGGATCAAGACACTATACCATCCGACAAACTTGGCGAGCGAGTCCGGGTGCACGCCATCATACGGCGAGAAGGGGCCGGGGGTGACCCAGTACCGGAAGCCCAGGTAGCCCTTGTCACCCACACCGGCATCCACACAGATGGCGAAGATCATGAAGCCGATCACCGTGATGACCTTGATACTGGCGAACCAGAACTCCAGTTCACCATAGAAGCTGACGGGAAGGAAATTGAACGCGGTGATCATGACCCAGAAGATCGCAATGAAGATGGCGATGTTCAGACTGTGATCCCAGAATTGGATGATCAGACCCGTTGCGGTCAGCTCCAGCGCGAAGGTGATCGCCCACGAAAACCAATAGATCCATCCCATGGCGAAACCCAGACTGGGGTCGATGAGGCGTGTGGCATACGACGTGAACGCTCCGGGATGGGGATGTAGGTCGCGATCTCTCCGAGCGAGAGCATGACGGAGAAGACGATTGAGCCCATGAACAGGTAAGCAATCAGGGCTCCCACGGGACCGGCATTCGCAATGGCGGTTCCGCTACTGATGAAAAGACCTGTACCGATCGTGCCACCTAGCAAGAGAAAGGTTAGTACAGACTCTGGCCGGTGATCCGGGGGAACACCAGTCCCAACATACCAATGCGATCATCTGCAAATGACGACTCTTCAGCTTCCGCTTCAGGTCCGGCATAGGATTGGACTCGCGACTGGCGCCATGTTTCTCGCAGTCGACATCACTGATATGCGGCGAGCGGTTGGTGACATCGACCTGGACGGCGTCATCGCCGAGCATCTTGCCCTTCCCCTCGTCGGACTTGGACGGTGTGTTCGGGTCGTAGGCCATCGCTGGCCAGGCGTGTGAGACAGAAGACGGTGTGTGACTGCACGGAATGCACCAGGTCCAGTTCGTCGCAGCAAAGGGTAAAAGAGGAGAAGAGAAAAGTGGAAAAGGTGCCTCCCGGTGTCAGGGTTGGCTCCACCAGGACACACACACGCACACACAGGCTCAAATGACTGGGTCGTTTCCACGGACAGACGAGCAAAGATAATGAGGAGGTAAGATAATTGGGAGGGGTCACTCCCACCGATCTGACAGGACAGAGATAACCAGAGGGGGCGAATGATGGGGACACGAATAATGAGATTATGTACGAGGAAGAGGGTGATCAGGAAGATGTTATGTAAAAGGAACTGGGAGCGAGGTGCGAGCGAGAGGAGGAAGTGGATAGGGATCTCCGCAGCGCGACGGATGCAACGTCGAGTCGTGGTAGTAGTATATATGAGGTCCGCCGTCCCCCGACGACGAGCCATGCGCCGATAAAAACCGGGCTCGCGCGAACAAGATAGAGAGAAAACCCTAAAGGCCGGCGGGCCAGAGATCGCTGAGCAGAAAATTTCCTCGTGTCGCCGTTGCCCCTATCGCCGGGCGATGAGCGCATCCACGGATGGCCGGTTGCAAGAGGGTTTGGGTTGGCGGCGACGGTTTCCTCCCGACGCGGTGGGCCTGCCGACGGGGGAAAACTTTTTTCTCTCGTAATGACCGGTCCAGTCGCAGAGATTTCCGCCCGGAGGCGAACGGTGGCGAGCAGGCGGGTGGTTGATAATCAATCTGGCCTGAGTTGTGTGCTGTTGTCGCCGTCTATGCTCCTCGTACTCTGTAGTCCCAAGCCTCGTCCAAGAGGGCGTGCCCAGTCGGCCACAGCCGAAGCGGCCGCAGATTTTTCGGGGGTCGATTCTCGGCAGGAATGCCGAGTCCTGGACCCTCCGCTGTGGCCGGGATCGCCAGTGCGGTCGTGGGACGCTGCTGTCGAACGGAGGACTCTCCTGCTCCGTATGCTGTTCTGTACGGAGTGGTAGTATACTCTGTATGAAGTCGGTGGAGGCGAGGAGCATCGTGCGGCGTCCCCGGAACTGCGCCCCATCGGGCTAGCCGTCCCACGGTTGGCGGAGTCGCACTCTATTGATCCAACACAACAAGTAGTACTACATATATTTGCAATCACCGTCCGACAACCTCCATAACAAGCTACATACAAAACATCACCAGTGGTATCTTCTCTCAACCAGAAAGCCAGAACCAACAGCACGGAAACCAGATACATTAGGGTCGAACTATATATACCCACCGTCGCATCGCATCATGCGCTCGATGGACCACGCCTTGACGTCATCCACGGAGGGCCGCTGAATCCACGGCGCTCATCCATGCGTCCGTCCACGCGCGTCTCAGGGAACCGCAGCTATATCAAATCATTTCAGACGCCAGCATGCACAGGGGGTGGGGCGGGAGGTTTCGTACTAGGGGTTCCGAGGATCTGTTGCGCACAACACCCATCACAGCATACACCGCGGTGACCAAGAACAGCACCCTAATCGACCGGCATTAGCAACTTCGATCCGCAACGACGATCTTCCCCGCAAGACCACCTACCATTCAAAGGCGCCAAAGGCCGTTGCCGCCTGACCGGCATGGCACGGCCCGCTGTTACAGTACTTCGGGGGGCCCAGTAACGCCGCCAGCGCGATGAATCCCGCAAACCAGAAGAGCATCGTGACCAGTTCGACTCCCAGGATCACAAATTTGTGGGGGAAGTTGGGGATGAACATCGGGCCGAACACCAGTAGGGGACCGCGACAAAGGCCGTCCCAAACCGCGTTGAACATCATGAAGTTGACGGTGCTACTCCAGCCCCCCGTCGCCGCATCGATGACTGTGCGGCGATCAGCATGCTTGTTTGGGGCTCGGTGGGGGGGGATAGTCAGGCTGACTCACCGTATGCGATCAGGCCTAGAACGATGATCGCAAAGAGGACCTGGATCGCCCGCACGGGGTAGATCCAAGGAAAGTTGACGGCCATGATGGGTGATGGGCGCGTCCCGTCGACTCGATGCGATACGATCAATAAGCCACGGGGAGAGAGCGGCGAGATTAACGTCCCTACAGGATCAGGGTCAGCGTGAACGGTGTATTTGGAGAGACGAGGGGAGATCAGCAGGCCAGCTCCCATCTTAAGTATGCGACCAGCGGAAATCCTTGCCAGTCCAGCGGGGTCTCGTGTGACGAGCGTTGTAGAGGCCATGTCCGGTTCGACTCACCTTACTCCGTACTGACGGCGAGAGAGCTAGTATGGGTGTGCTTGGGAGTTGTGGTGGGCGCTGGCGGTGGGATATAGGAGGGTCCAGCGAACAGCGAAGAGCTGGGGGCGGTTTCAGGATGGCTGGAATACGAAGGACACGCGAGGGAGGCGCTCGTGTTGAGAGGCAGGGGGAGCCGAGTAATTTAAAGGATTGAGGATCAAGGAAATCCGGCTGCCTTATGACGACACCCGCCTGGGCGACAGGCTGCCGGATGCTGCAGCCATGATAGGCGGGATGCGTCGCTGAAGAGATCATCCCAGGTAGACACCTTATAGGTAAGCTTGTTCTGGTCAGCCATGTCAATGTAAACCATGTGCGGAGTACGCAGTAGACAGGGGAAGAACCGTGCAAGTCAACGTGAGAGTCAGCCTTATGGACCCACAGCCTATCCATAAGCTCCATATATACATGTACTCTGTACACTATATATATATACAGAGAGGTATACATATATGTATACATATCTGTATATTAGATCGATCAGGTCGGCAAAGGAAGCGGGGAAATCACGCCCATCCATCCCAACTCTCTCTCCGCCTGCTCTCCCCCTCTTTTCTTCCGCTTTCTCTTCATATTCAGTCCCTCCCTCTCTTCCCTTCACCATCTTCCCAATTGCCCACCATGTCTCCCCCCCAGCCTCCTCGTTTCGAAACCCTCCAGCTTCATGCCGGGTAAGACCCTCCACGTCCCTCCAACATCTCCCCCAGCTTCCACGGAACACTGACAATCCCCCGTTAGCCATGAACCGGACTCCGCGACCAATTCGCGCGCAGTGCCCATCTATGCGACAAGCGTATGTAGCCTGGTTGATACCTCGAGCACCCATGCAACCATCCAATGCTGACGACAATCTCCCCGCAGTCGTACAGCTTCAATGACTCCGCGCATGGCGCCAGACTCTTCGGTCTCAAGGAGTTCGGCAACATCTACAGCCGCATCATGAACGTAGGCACACCCACTCCCCCCGGGAACGAGTCATCAGGGCTAACCGCGGGCTATACCTCCCCAGCCCACCGTCGATGTCTTTGAGAAGCGCATCGCCGCTCTGGAAGGTGGTGTCGCCGCTGTCGCAGCATCCTCGGGCCAGTCCCCCAGTTCATGGCCATCTCCGCCCTGGCTCATGTCGGCGACAACATCGTGTCCACCAGCAACCTGTACGGCGGCACCTACAACCAGTTCAAGGTCCTGTTCCCGCGCCTCGGCATCAACACCAAGTTCGTCCAGGGCGACAGCCCCGAGGCCATCGCGGCCGCCATCGATGACCGCACCAAGGCTGTCTATGTCGAAACCATCGGGAACCCCGGTACAACGTGCCGGACTTTGAAGCCATCGCCAAGGTGGCGCACGAGAAAGGCGTGCCCCTAGTGGTCAGTCCCCAGATCTCACTTGTGATCATGTCCCCGACAGGCCGAGCTGACCTGATATGGGCACCAGGTGGACAACACCTTCGTGCTGGCGGATACTGGTGCCGACCGATCGAGCACGGCGCCGAATCGTCGTACACAGCGCAACCAAGTGGATTGGCGGCCACGGCACGACCATTGGAGGCGTGGTGATCGAAGCGCGGCAGTTCGACTGGGGAAAGAATGCGGCCCGGTTCCCCCAGTTTGTGGAGCCGTCTGAAGGCTACCACGGGCTGAAGTTTTGGGAGACCTTTGGCAGCATCGCCTTTGCCATTCGGGTTCGTGTTGAGATTCTCCGGGACTTGGGCTCCGCCCTGAACCCCTTCGCGGCGCACAGCTGATCCTGGGTCTCGAGACGCTGAGTCTGCGGGCCGAGCGCCATGCCAGCAACACCTTAACGCTGGCGAAATGGCTCCAACAGAACGAGCACGTCAGCTGGGTCTCGTACCCGGGCCTGGAGAACCACCCCAGCCACGCCACCGCCAAGAAGTACCTGCAGCGCGGGTTTGGCGGTGTTCTTTCGTTCGGCGTCAAGGGCGGGGCAGCAGCCGGCAGTCAGGTAGTGGATGGCTTCAAGCTGGTCTCCAACCTCGCCAAGTAAGTCCTTTCCCCTAGGGTGACCCCGAGAAGCCCCCAAACTAAACTCGATCAACAGTGTCGGAGACTCCAAGACCCTTGCGATTCACCCCTGGTCTACCACGCACGAGCAGCTCACTGAACAAGAGCGTCTTGACTCGGGCGTGACCGAGGACGCCATCCGTATCTCGGGTGGCACCGAGCATATTGACGACATCATTGCCGACTTCGAGCAGTCATTCCAGGCTTCCAGGGCGGCAGGTACTCAGTAGAGCAGAGTGATACATGAGGCATTGAAAGATCCGAATCAGTTGAAATCGCAGGTCAAAAAGTCTATACTAGGCAGGGAAGAAAAGACATACGCGACGGGCGGGTATTCATTGAATGTTGATCGATATTTTGAGCTTTGGCGTGATCAATCGCATGATTTCAGGTGACCCATGAGTTCTCCACGTAAAAATATGCAATCGCCAACCCTGTTCACTACGAAGAATGTATACTACGAACTGCTACAAACAAGCCTGCCACTTTAAAAAAAACAAAAAAAACGAGTCAAGTGAAATGATAAGATTATTGAAAACACAAACTAATAAAGGTATGAACATATCAAAAACGCCAGAGCAATGGGTGAAATCAAATGAAGCAGAGGAGCAGCAACAACAAGATTGCCACTATTTTTCTTGATGATAACGGAACAAAGCACATGCACACAGCCGCCCAAACCAACCAAGATGGAAAAATTACCGTAGCGGTTACAGAAAGAAGGGTTCATAGGTAGCAAGAAGGCGGATAACAAGCAGGCGCGGGTATTTTCATATCTCGCCCGGACTGCCGCCCCGGCCTGGGGACGCCTGGATGGAAGCCTTCTCCAGGCTCACATCCAGTGAACTCAGTTCCAGGACCCTAAGCTCAAGGGAGAGTGCCTCTCCACGAAAAATGATCGGCTTGAGGTTCAAACGCCAGCTGCCCCGACCAAATGAATTTACAGGGAAAGCAACGGAAGCAGGTAAGGTTCGTATAAGACAAGAATCGAAAGGAAGATTGCACAGGTCATCCACTATCTCAAAGGAAGACGGACGCAGTGGTCGTTGCATAAGGAGGCATTCAGTTTCCTCCCTGGCCCGGTGGAGGCGGCTGAGTCGAGCTGCTGGAACCAGCCTGCGCTCCGCCCATCATGAAACCGGGGGGGAACATGGGCATGCCCGCGAATGAGAAGCCAAACCCGGGGACCGCAGGCGGCACGCCGACATTATTGGCATTGGAAGCTTCACGCTCCGGTTGACCGCCGCCGTGGCCACCAGCACCGCCGCCCATAGCAGAGGGCGGAGGCCCATCCCGCTCACGGGACGGAAACGCTCCTGCTGGGTGCGAGACGAGATCGGGCCACGTTTGCCTCCCGTGTCGGTTGCGATGCGTCTGCTAATGGCTATGGAAAAGGTCAGCGTGAATTGTAAGACACCAGATTGGGGGGATCAACAAACCTTTGGATGAGACACCGGCGCCGATTTCGATATCCGGCTCCTCCACAACCATGCCACTTTCAATAGGTCTTCCGCCAGTGCCACCGTACTCCGCCGTGAGCATCCACTTTCGATCGGCCTCGGTTAGCCGCTCAATGGGGATGACACTGATGCCAGTCTGGTAGTCGCTGCAGTCACGGGGGCCGAAGCCAACACCCCATCGAGTCTGTAATTGTGTTAGTATGAACTAGATATATACCGGGATGAGCCACCTACCCGAAGCTGCATCTCACCCGACTTGAACGATTCCATTCCGTCACGAGCCTGGACCGCATCGGTGCGGCTGATCATCTTGATGAAGGCATGACGCTTGTCGATGTTGACGATGCAAGTCTGGACAACACCGAACTTGCCGAAGAGAGAGCGCAGGTGGGCCTCTGACGACCTACAATGGAGTTAGAAAGGGGTGCAGAAGGCATGGCTATCTAGGGAAACACTTACGTGACACCACCAACGAAGAGGGTTCGGCTGAGGACTATATAACGAGACGTGTCAGCAGGGAGGGGACAGCCGGTAGGGGGACAGGAAGGGCACGACGAACCTTTGATGTTTCCCTGGCCAATCGAGTAATCCCACTCGATCAACTTGGGGCCCGGAGGAGGCAGGGCCGGGTCCTTGCGAGGCGAAGGGGACCGGCGGCGGCGTCCTGGAGGGCTGCGTTGACGGTAATCGTTGCCGCGGCGGCCACGCGGATCGCCGCCGCGACGGCCGGGGGAGTCGCCGTGGTACTCGCCATAGACGGGGCTATCGCGACGGCGCGGCGGAGAGCCCTCACGACGTCGGTCCCAGCCCGGCGAGCGCGAGCGACGGCGGTACTGGCCGGGGGGAGAGCGCATGTAGTCGCGCTCGCGGTGGTCGAACTCACGGGACTGGGAGTCGGCACGCGCGCCCCAGGCGTTGACGTTCTGGCCGCCCATGTTAAAGCCCGCCGGGGGCTGACCGGCGCCCATGTTGCCCATGTTGCCCATGCTGCCGGCGTTCGAGAAGCTCAGGAGTTGCAGCGCGGTCCCCCACTGGTCCTGCGGGATCCCTTGCGCGGCCAACAACTGGAGCAGCTGGAGCTGTTGCTGCAGGGCATCGGGGCCCATGCCCGGGGCCGCCGGGGGTGCAGCTGCAGTGGCCTGGGGCAAGAGCGCGGCCAACGGGTTTTGCGCCGCACCCAATGCGGTCGGCGTCTGGCTCTGGCTCTGGGGTTGGACCATGGCAGGATTGCCCAGGGCCCCGAATGCCGTGGGCATGGCTCCCGCACCATAAGGGTTTACGCCGGCCGGCCCATTCGCGGACTGCGAAGCCTGGTCTACGGATGAGGACACGGGCTGCGGCGCTGCACTCTGGGCTAAAACACTAAGGGGGTTGGTCTGCGCCGGCATCGCGGGGGCCTGAGGCGCCGCGGTGTTCTGCTTGGCCATATCAGCCAGCGCTTTGAGAATACTGGACGTGTCAGGCGCCGTCTGGGGAGTTCCTGAAGAAGCAGCCCCGTTCGATTGCTGCTGGACACCGCCCAACCCCAGGAGGTTCGGTGCGGGCGAGCCTTCAGGCGTGGTGGATTCAACATCTATGCATGTATTTATTAGATCTTACTGCTCCGATGATGAACGAGGGTGATACCGGCTCTACCGAGACAACACAACGACTGTACGAAGCCTCGACTCGTGGGAGAAGGAGAGGGAAAAGGTTGCTTACTCTGCGATGCGGGCGCGTTTAGTTTCTCCTTGAAGGACGCAAGCATGGGGGCCGGGAAGGTATATCCCCGCTCCCAGATGTCAACAAGCTTCCTGATTTTTTCCTATATGGAGAGATGATGAGATACGTAAGTGGGACTATCCGCCAGCCAGAAGAAAAGCTAGACAAAGACAGGGGAGTTTCTATGCAGATGAGGGGGGAGATAGTGCGGGAGATACGGAGATATCCAGTCCTATATGGCGGCCATTGCGAGACGGCTGTACAGCCAGTCCTGCAACATATTCGGCCCGAGCATGCCCGCATATATGGGAGTGACCTGACGGTTTGATTGAGGTAAATTGTGTCTAGTAAAGCGTACCTTTTGATCCTCGGGTGCATTGTTTATGATATCAGTCATCAGGACCGGCAGTAGTTCGGTCACTCTGTTAACACCAGCGGCAAAGGTGCCATCGGAGCGGCGCTTCCAGACGGAGCGCCCTGCTTGCGTGCTGCTTCTACCCATTGTCGAGTTACAGAGTTACGACATAGAGTACGCCCAACTTGTGTGTTCCCGGTGCCTTTTTGAAATGTGTGTAGATCTTCTGGATGAGGACGGACTCGTTCTGGAACAGAGGAAGAAACGGTTAGCCAGGCGGTTCGTACACGATAGCATAAGAAAAGAAATGGATGGGCGCGCAGGGCCCCAAACATTGGTGGAGTTGTCATACCTGAACGTTTGCCGTGCAGAGCGAGGTGATACTGTTGATCTTAGAGCCCGAGACACCTGGTGGCTTAAGGGCCAGCATAGACTGGAGGTAATTATCCAGCTCTGCTACAGCAGAAGACATGGTTGATAGAGTTGGAGTGTGTGGGTGAATTATGAAAGGGCAATCTTTTCTTGTGGTTCGGACGCCCGTACAGGGACGCTGGAGCAATAAGGTCTCAGAGTGCTTGCAATCAAGATGACTATCGGCTTTTCAGGTAGATAAATTGATTCACGGCAACTGAGTATACCAGGGGTCCCACGATTCGATTCTACTGGGCGATCCAGTACTGCACACCAGGGAGGGAACAGGGTGCAGAGATTGCTTAGAAGTGATATCAGAATTGCCTCCAGGAGCCTGAGAATAGATTTCTTAAGCGGATTCTGGTCGTGTCACTACGGACTCCACGAGCGTACTCTGGCGACCAGGGCCTTCCCGCCTACAGCTGGAACACAGCCAAGCGATGGTGTTCAGGGTGTTTGCGACTCCCGACGCGAGTACGTGTACAGGGATTTCCTAGCGGGAAATGCGAGGTAGATGGCAAAGAGAGAGGCGAAGGAGGGCGATTACAGAGGAGAAAGTAAGGCGAAGGAGAGGAAGGGATGAAGATGAAAAGATGATGGATAAGAGGAGGAAGTGGTGATGGAAGGAAGGGTGAAAGAAAGAAGGCAAAAAAGAGGAGTTTCAGGTGGTGGTGCTGAGTCAGGTGAGCGCGGCCTCCAGCAACTGCGTTGCGAAAAACCTAACGGGGCGCTAGGCGATATTGGGCCGCAGCCCAGCCCAACCCTCCCGATGGACTGCCTGAGGCTACGATTTATTCTTCGCAGACGAGGCGCACGTGACTGCCCGAGGATCTGTGCCGAGCTGACATAAGACCCTGCCCCGGTGAGTCGAATCTGGCAACCTGCCCGTCGGGATCGCAACACTTTAGGTAATTTGTATCCCTTTCGTGTATCTACGGTTCGCGGTGGTTCAAGGGAAGTACGACATACATACATACCTGGGTATGCGTGAGGAAAGCCAGGAAAAATCACCCGAGAACAGATTTTGTCGTAGCTGATCCCGTGCAGATGTTTGTGTACAAAGGGGGGAATTCCGGGTGTCCACCACCACGACTAGTGTACTGGGTTTTACACTTGATTTGGACTCTGTTGTCCCGAATTCAAGGAGCAGGATCATGTCTTAGTCTTGATTCTTCTCCGACACTCACATTGCCAGAAGGACCTCGGCCGTCCAGGGGTAGGCACTTGGCGCGCCTACCGATCCCTGAGATACATGCTGTAATAATAAAAAATAATAACCATGGAATAATACCGCCCTCCGTACGGCGGACACAATATCATCCACCCTCCACCACGAGAATACACTAGAATACACTAGGGATTCTCGGGTGGGTGGCGGGCCAGAGGAACGAAAGATGGCGACTTGCCGACGTCACTAGCCATGGCCCCAGAGTGGTTCTCCGTTTACGGACGGCACGGCCGCCGAGATCGTCAACCACAGGACGACGGGGCCCTAGTCATATCAGGACCCCCCGATGATGCCAACAGGCCCCATATGATGCTATTCCCGCCGAATTGCCGGGGAAGGGGTGTACTCTGAGCAGGATGGGACAGGAGATGCTGGGAGGATCCGGATTGGGGGCTGCGGATCGGTTGGGGGACGGATATATCAGAAAAGCAAGACGGCGTCTGGCTGGGGGAAAAAGGAAGCACAGGCAGAAAGGGAGTGGCCGCTTTAATTACAGACTCCATCCGCTGTTCCGTGAAACGGAATTTGGCGGGAGACGAGCCAACGTCCCAGAAACATGTTGAACGCTCGCCGATTTTGTTCGGTAGACCGGGCGCCCCGGGGCCACGGGGCAGC
Organism: Aspergillus micronesiensis; assembly: GCA_039763685.1. NCBI lineage: Eukaryota > Fungi > Ascomycota > Eurotiomycetes > Eurotiales > Aspergillaceae > Aspergillus > Aspergillus micronesiensis. The sequence goes on along the minus strand of JASHHO010000076.1, from coordinate 78,952 downwards.
CCTGACGGTACCGTACGGGCTCCCGCCATTGCCAGCCCTCACTGCCGGGAGTTACCGTACGGTCCGCGTACCGGCTGTGTACGGTGACGGTCAGATGGAAAAAAAAGGGCCGCAAAAGAGCTTCTCCCGCATCCTCAACACCTTTCCTCTTTCACCTCCTCCCTTTTGTTGTCCTTGTTATACCCTCCTGTCCTTTGCCCTTCCTCTCATCAAACAGTCTATCATATCCAGACCGTGGTTTGATTCGACATGGCTACCTCCCTCAGACTCGGAACTTCCGCCCTTCGTTCCACCACTCTGGTTGGAAAGCTGCTGTGCAGGCCGCTGCCTTCAATGGCCTGCGCTGCTACTCCAGCAAGGCCAAGGTACGTTCTCCTGCCTCCTCTGCTCTGGCGCCTCTCAATGTCGAGCTTCGTGGCTAACCCTTCCCGTCAAACCATATAGTCCCTGAAGGGACCTTCGCCGACAAGCTCCCCGGTGAGATGAGAGGTCAAGAAGCTCAGAAAGTAGGCCTGTCCACGTCCACGAGATCGCAACAATGTCTAATCACGGAATTGAATCGCTATAGGGAGCACGGCAACACGGTCATTGGTGAGGTCACCCTTGACCAGGCCTACGGTGGTGCCCGTGGCATCAAGGCCCTCGTGTGGGAGGTGCGTTTCAACGCGATTGTCCCGGTAGCAAACTTTTGTGCAAGGTCGCTAACGCCTTCATCCAGGGTTCCGTTCTCGACTCCGAGGAGGGTATCCGTTTCCGTGGTCGTACCGTACGTCTCAATTGCGTCTCGTTTCACATGCTGTAGGCTCACGCGTCCCCTAGATTCCTGAGTGCCAGGAGCTTCTCCCCAAGGCCCCCGGTGGAGAGGAGCCTCTCCCCGAAGGTATGTTACCAGCCCGTCACTCCGCCGGCTTCAAAATGGTCGGTCAGGTCTCGTAACGCCCTTGCTGACATGCGCCAGGTCTCTTCTGGCTCCTCCTGACCGGTGAGATCCCTCCGAGCAGCAGGTCCGTGACCTGTCTGCCGAGTGGGCTGCTCGCTCCGATCTCCCCAAGTTCATTGAGGAGCTCATCGACCGCTGCCCCAGCTCTCTCCCCATGGCCCAGTTCTCCTTGGCCGTGACCGCTCTTGAGCACGAGTCTTCCTTCGCTAAGGCCTACGCCAAGGGTATCAACAAGAAGGAGTACTGGGGATACACCTTCGAGGACTCCATGGACCTCATTGCCAAGCTGCCCACCATTGCCTCCAAGATCTACCGCAATGTCTTCAAGGACGGCAAGGTCGCCGCCATCCAGAAGGACAAGGATTACTCCTTCAACTTGGCCAACCAGCTTGGCTTCGGCGACAACAAGGACTTCGTTGAGCTCATGCGTCTTTACCTGACCATCCACTCCGACCACGAGGGTGGCAACGTTAGCGCTCACACCACCCACCTTGTTGGTAGCGCTCTCAGCTCTCCCATGCTCTCTCTGGCTGCCGGTCTGAATGGTCTGGCTGGTCCTCTTCACGGACTGTGTAGGTCTCCCCATATTGTTGCGGTTCGAACGTGAGCGCGCAAGAGGTCGATGCTAATTGTCAATTTCCGCAGTGCCAACCAGGAGGTGCTCAACTGGCTCACCAAGATGAAGGCCAGCATCGCAACGACCTCAGCGACCAGGCCATCAAGGACTACCTCTGGTCCACCCTGAACGCCGGCCAGGTCGTCCCCGGATACGGTCACGCTGTGCTCCGTAAGACCGATCCTCGCTACGTGTCTCAGCGCGAGTTCGCTCTCCGCAAGCTGCCCGATGACCCCATGTTCAAGCTGGTCAGCCAGGTCTACAAGATCGCCCCTGGCGTCCTGACCGAGCACGGCAAGACCAAGAACCCCTTCCCCAACGTCGATGCTGTAAGTGTTGCCCCCGCGGAATGGGAATTGGGAAGGAAGACTGACAAGATCGCAGCACTCTGGTGTCCTCCTCCAGTACTATGGCCTGACTGAGGCCAACTACTACACCGTCCTCTTCGGTGTTTCCCGTGCGCTTGGTGTCCTTCCTCAGCTGATCATCGACCGTGCTCTCGGTGCCCCCATCGAGCGCCCCAAGAGTTTCAGCACTGAGGCCTATGCCAAGCTCGTCGGCGCCAAGCTGTAGAGTCCTTGTCGAATCATTGAATGAGTGAAAAACCGGTTAGAGGCGAAGGATATATAAGGGTTTTTCTGTTTTCTTTTTATTAACGACTCGCAAGCTCACCAACCTGTATTATTTCATCGTTTGTTTCTTAGACTGGGAGATGTCGAGTGTTGGGGGGTTTTTCGATTTAATGTATGATAGGACTTGGTTCGAGCGGGCCTTGTAACAGCACTTCAATTCCATGTCATATGCTGCACACCAAGCCCAAAGAGGCAACGAGCTGTAGGATCGGAATGCGTAGGAGCGATTGGGGGACCGGAACGACGGACGGAATGCCGACCGGAACACATGATCATCGGAAGATTCGAGGGCTGGAGGGCTGGAGTTGGAGGGGGAGAGGAATTATTATCTACGTGAGGACACGAGACCTCGGTTGCGGAATGATCGCTGGACTGAGCGGCCGGAGTGTTCCCCTGGGAGGAGAGAGGACGGGGAATCATGCCCGTCTGGCGGAAGACGGAGATCGCCCGTGGCTTTCAGCGTGGGACAGCGGGAGGGCAGAATGCCGCGGAGGTCTCCCAGATGGGGCCGTGGATGCAACGGAGTGACGGTAGGTGGAAGGTGTCTCGGTACTCCTCGACCGTGCTATCTACAGTTGGGAGGTATGTACCGGTACCTCCTGAATGCCACTGCACGTTGGAGGGAGGTCCTGGACAGGAACGGACAGGGATGCGTAGGGGGTGGTGCCTGGGTGCCTGAGGCGGTCTCTCAACACAATCCGAATCTGAGGGTCGGAGCAGTCCCTTCCCTCCGACAGCCAGTTGTGGCTGTTGGGGGAGGCCCGGTTTGCTCCGTGGGCTCAACTGAACGCCTCGGGCCAACCAGACCGCCGGACCGACGCCGGCCCCCGCAGAAAACAGTCTAGCGCATCCCCAATCTATTAATATTATTGTTTGGGCTCCTCCCAGGGAGGAGAACAACGCAGCAGCCTCAGGCACGCTAGCTTTTTGCTCCATCCAGACTGTCCACGACGCCCTTAGGTAAGTCCTCCAGAGTCATGCACCGCCGTGCTCTTATATCCCTGCTCCTCCCATCTTCCTCCTCTCTCCTCTTCCCCATCTGCACCTGCAACCACCTGCTCCGTCTCTCTGCGACGCTTCCTCCCCCGTCTCCGTTGCCAACCGTTCCATCCCATAGCTCTCTCGGCTGAACACTCGTTCTGGTCGTTTCGGACGCTCCCATCGCACCTCTTTCTTTCTCTCGTGATCCCTTAGGCGACGAAGCCCCCTAATCCCTTGGTCAGGGCCCCTTTCAGCGCTCCCCAAGGTCAAGACATGTCTCCCGCTCCTACCGATGCGGCCGCTGCCGCCCCTAAGCTCGAAAAGAAGCCTGTCAAGTTCAGCAACCTGTTGCGTACGTGTTCCCATTCCTCCCGATCAGGAGCTGCGCGCTTTACCGACCATGCGTCCTAACCACCCGGCCTACAGTGGGCGCAGGATTGAACCTGTTTGAGTAAGTGAACCCATCTACCGTCTCCCTCATGCCACCGATGTTGTATGACGCTGACATCAGCACCAGGGTTACCTCCTTGGGACAGGTACGAACTTCCGAAGAACTGTTACCCCAGTAATCGTGCAGGATGGGTTAATTGACATTGGTTTTTTTTGTCTAGCCGCTGGAAGTGATCAAGACAACCATGGCTGCAAACCGAGGCGACAGCTTCGCTGGAGCTATGGCTCGGATATGGGGTCGTGGCGGGATCCTCGGTTGTAAGTTACCGCTCTACCCACCCCTTGGCCTTGCCCCATTCCCCCCCCAATCTGAGTGTGGTACCTCAGCTAACCTGAATTGATCCATACAGATTATCAGGGTCTCATTCCGTGGGCCTGGATTGAGGCCTCCACTAAGGGCGCTGTCCTCCTCTTTGTCGCGTCCGAGGCGGAGTTCTATGCGAAGGTGGCCGGTGCTCCCGACTTCCTCGCTGGTATTTCCGGTGGTATGGCCGGTGGTGTCGCGCAGGCGTACGCTACCATGGGCTTCTGTACCTGTATGAAGACGGTGGAGATCACCAAGCACAAGATGGCTGCCCAGGGTGTTAAGCCCCCTAGCACCTTCGCTACCTTCATGGATATCTACCGCAAGGAGGGCATTCGCGGCATCAACCGCGGTGTGAACGCCGTCGCCATCCGCCAGACGACCAACTGGGGTTCGCGCTTCGGTCTCTCTCGCTTGGCGGAAGGTGCCATCCGTCGGGTGACCGGCAAGGATGAGAAGGACAAGCTGAGTGCCTGGGAGAAGGTTTTGGCATCCGGTCTGGGTGGTGGTCTCTCCGCCTGGAACCAGCCCATTGAGGTCATCCGTGTCGAGATGCAGAGCAAACCAATGACCCCAACCGTCCCAAGAACCTCACGGTCGGCAAGGCCTTCAAGTACATCTACGACTCGAACGGTGTGAAGGGTCTGTACCGTGGTGTCACCCCTCGTGTGGGGCTGGGAATCTGGCAGACGGTCTGCATGGTGGCTCTTGGTGACATGTAAGTTTACCCGTCCATGATCTTCATGTGATAACCGAGGAGTGAAGTTGGGCTAACAAGTGGGTCTCCGTTGCACCGAACAGGGCCAAGGAGGCAGTCGAAAAACTGACGGGCGAGCAAGTCACCGCGAAGCACTAGAGAAGGTTTGAGATACCCTTCTGCCTGCACGACCTGCGTCGGGTCGACGAGTAGATTCTCAATATGCATTCAATCGTGAAGTCGTTTCGGTCGAGAAGACAAAAGCAAATTTTCTCGGGCCATCATACATACAGGAAACATGGATTTAGAGCAATGATATGTGTTAATACCTACCTCCCTACTTGAGATGTATTTGGCAACAACCATCGTACACGCATGTCCTTGAGTGCCTTGGCGATTTCCGAGATCGCGCATTTCGTGTCTCCGGGGCCTCTCCAACCACGTAATTGACTGCCTTGGGGTCAACCAAGCCCGAAGTAGCCGGATGTAATCTCATCCACCTGCACAGACCGCAGTGACGACAGCCGTCATCGAATTGGATGTCCAGTAGGATGTCAATTGGCACTAGCAAAATGGTATCTGTAGTGTTCTCCGTCCGACTAACGTGAGGATGATGACCTTCGATCATGGCCCAATCATAAGCTTCGCGACAGCTTATTCTGCAAGATTGTTCGGTACATTCATGGAGTCATTCTATTATGCCATGCAGACAACCGTCTTCCTCCCTTGCCCATTGGCTAGGACTGACCATCCGCTCTTAGGTTTATGTCTCTGTAAAGAGAAGTGGCGCCTCATGACTCTCAGCAGTTAATTTCCTTGCATAATTACCCAGAGACCTATCCACTGGTTTCTACTCAGAGCAATACGGACCCCCGGAACTATCCTGCCCGAGCACCCTTTCTCCTACTATTCTGGAGACTAACACGCCTTTCTTCCCATGGATTGTAGGGAGACTCTCGAAGAAACTGGATAGCGAAAACGAAAGAAGTATTGACTAACTACGAAATAGAGTGGAACGAAGACAGTATATAAGGTACACTTGTATTACAGTCACACACAACTACAACCACATCACAAAAAAATGAGGCAAAAAAGAAATATCTGCGAAGGCCGATCTAGACACATAAGAGGGGGCGACACTTTTTTCCAAGTCAGTCTAGGTATGTAATGTATACATTTTAAACGGTCAGACCGAGGTCCTCGCCGTAGGGGAGCTGGAAGAGGTCTCCAACAGCAGCAACGGAAGCCTTGCCGGAGAGGATGGACTTGGCTCTGCGAGAGCGAATGGGTTAGTTATTTTTGTCGTTGTAAGAAAAGGGGGTGGAGATCGGGACGAATCGACTTACCTCCTTGACCTGGGCCTCGGTGACGGCATCGAAGCTCTGGGCAACCTCGGAGGCCTGAGCGAGCTTTCCGCTGGTGAGGAGGCAGAGCCAGCAGCCTCCAGGCCGTGTCCAGGTTCTGGGCAGCCTCGAGGGCACGGAACTTGGCGAGGGCAGAGGCCTTCTTGATGTCCTCGGCAGCGACCTCACCGGCGGCGGCCTTCTTGAGGATGTCGACGGCATTCTTGCTAGCGGCGGCAACCTGATCGGCCTGGCCGGAGAGGCTGACGGTGAAGAGACCAGCATCGGAGTAGGCGAGGTTGTTGGCCGAGGCGCGGACCTGGGAGAAGCCCTGGGTGGCCTTGGACAGGAGGGTGAAGCCGGGAGTCCACTTGATGGTGGACTGGCCGCCCAGGAGGGCGGCGAGCACGGAAGCCCTCGGGCTTGTAGCCAGAGGCACCGAAGGCGCTGGAGCCAGGGAAGGCAATCACGAGGGCGTTGCCGGCCTTGGAGGAGATACGCTGCTCACCACCATAGTACTTGGAACCGGCGGACTGGAGACCACCGGCACTGGGAGCTCCTTGAAGAACTCACCCACCCACTTGGAGACCTCAGCGGAGTTGGAGCCGGTGCCAACAAGGGCCACATTGGACTTGGAGTAGGCCTTCTGGGCATACTCGGCGATGGCGTCGGCGGTGAGGTACTTCTCGAAGGGGACGCTGGTCGAGGGGGTGATACCGGCACCGAGACCGTGTGGAAGGCCACGGCATGGGCAGCATCAAAGCCTGCGCCTCAGGGTTGGCGGCGAAAGCCTGCTGTCTGTACTTCAGGTGCTTGAACACAATCTCCCAGCTCAGTGGACTGGTCAAGGACGAAACAAGGTCAGAATCGGGTCTGTACCGGGAGATATCTCATCATAGATGGAGGGGAGGCAGCCGCCGACTTACCGGCAAACTTGGACTGAGAAGCAACCTCGGCGAGGAGCTCCACGAAGTAGGGCAGGTCGTTGGCGAGGTACTTGGCCGTGAGGACGACGTTTTCGCGAGAGTGTGTCGAGGAAACTTCACCGCCCAGCAGTTCAACCTCCCGAGTGATCCGCAGTCCCGAGCGCTTGAGTGTAGTCTGTCCATTGAAAGGGGAGAGGGTCAGAATTGATCGCCAGCGGAAAGATAGAAGCGAAGAGATGGGCGATTGGGACATCGGAGACTCACCTGTAGGCGAATTCGCTGAGGGCCTCGCGAAGCCAGGGAAGGACTGGTAACGGGATCCGGCCTTTGCAACCAACGCGAGAGTACCGGTGGCACCAGCGGACTCTCTGTTGGCAACCTTCACACCGGCGGACTCGGAGACATCGTAATGGAGGCCCTGAGCGGCGGAAGCCATGCCCCGGCGGCTGCTGGAGGCGACAGCAGAGGACTGCTTCTGGAGCGCACGGGGCGCATTGCGGGAGATGGTGGACCGCGACAGCATTATCGCATGCGGGGGGGATAGAATTAAGGAGGAGAGAATGTGTGGCGGAAGCCTAAAAGGCTCGACAGCAATTGAGAGGGGAAATGGAGGGAGGGGGAGGAGGAAGAGCAGGAGGTGCCGCTGGCAGTCGATGGACGGGTTGAAACGATGTTGAAAAGCTTCAAGATGCCGGCGGCTTGATTACTCGCCGCGTGATTGGCCCGCATGGCGAGTGCGGGCGGAACCGGCTTTTCCTCGTCCTCCGGGTCACCTGATGGTCACCTGACCCAGCGCACGTGAGCCGCCCGAAGTCCCGCCAGCATGAAGTGATAAGAAAAAAAAAGCAAGAGGGGAAATACCCAGGCCACTTCCCCCATGCTCCCGTCGCGGTGACCGCTGCCCTTCCTTCTGGAGAATTGGACCTGACCCGGCGTTCTCTAGAAGCCTCCAGCAGTCATGGCTTCCCAGGTATCATCGGGTCCTCCCATTACTTGTTGTTCGAACCGCCCATCTGACGCTGCACAGTATACTGCGGAGCTCTGTACGCTCCTGGTGGAGGACAATTTCGGAGAACTGTTTGGGGTATGCTTTCTTTGATCCTCCTTTCTTCTCATCTGTGTGTCTTGTGTTCTCTATTGGAGTCATCCCCACTGACTCCCACCGGCGCATCCCAGCGTATCTTTTCGACTCTCATTCGCTATGACCGCCTGACCTCTCCACGTCTGAAGCTCTATGCTCAGCTCCCGAGCGCCAGTTGCGCCCCGCGCTTGCAGCGATGGTCCAGCAGCATCTAATCTACCATTACACCTCCTTTGACGAAGGCGTTACATACTATGAGCCCAACTTGCAATCAGCCTACTACCTCATCCGCTCCGGCAAGATCTTGGAATTCATCGAAGACCGACTGGGAAGTATGCCGCCACCGTCATGGCCACCATCATGTTTCTCGGACACGCCCAAGTGAGTCACCTCGAGAACCACCCGAGCTGCGACCGCAACCGTCACCCATTACCAACGGCGATCACGAACATCCCCACAATGAGAATGATCCCGAGGCGCCCTCAAACGGGGTCAATGACGAAGAAGTGCCGGAGGAACAGCCATTCCTTCTTCACCCAACTCTCAAAACCCTCGCGGCGCACGGTTACATCATGCGTGTTCGCGAGGCGCATTTCCAGAGCCACGCAGATAACGTCTTCGATTGCGAACGGGTGATCAAAGCAAGGCCTGATGTCAAATCCCTCAAAGGGAAAAAGTACGATGAAGCAGTGCTGGATGCAACCGTAACTATGCTTCAGGAACGGCTGACGGGGATCTAACCCGTGGCCTAGTCTTCAACGGTATCCCTCGAGGCGCCAAACGAAGACGGGGCCCAGGGAACAACGAAGCGCCCAACAAGAAGGCCCGGTTGACTACGCCGCTGTGGACGAGGATGGAGAAGAGGAAGAGGAAAACGAATGGTCTGAAGATGAGATGGGAGGTGACAACATCCCCATGGAGTAAACACCCTTGCCGAGAGTCACGCTTTCCGCTAAGATGCTAATGTTCTCCTCGTTGCTATTAGGCTGGAATCACGGTCCGCATCAATTACCAAAACTAGACGTTGCCCTTCGGAATCGTCGTTTCTCGAACTCGCAGAACAGAATTCATCTCCTGCAACCGCTCATGTTTATGAATGCCTCCTGCGCCGCATCGAATACCAAACCAAACAGTGCCGGGATACCACCGAAATCCCGCGTGAAGGCGAAGAGGGTGAGCAGTACTCAGCTGCAGTTACTGTGAACGGCGTTGTCGAGGATGTCGACCCATTAGTGGACCTGGCGGGGTCAATTGGCCCTACGGAACCGTCACAGACTGTCAACCGGCGTGGCAAGCGACCGTGGATGATGAGGTCAATGGTACAGCCATCGATCAAGATGGCCCCAATGGCACCACGGGGCTAGTCGTAGCTAATGAGGTCAACCAACACCTAGCCATTCTGGCCCAACCGCCCCATAACTAACTTCCAAGCGAGAATTGCATGGTTTGACCTCCTGGACCGTGGAATTCCGCCATCTAGCCCGAAACTACCGTCATCTTGAACTGGAGCGGATCATTGAGGCTCGTACGGTGACGTTGCGCTACGAATCGTTCGGGTGCTTCACGCAAAGGGCAAGCTAGATGAGAAGCGTTTACAGGATATCAGTCTTCTCCCTTTCAAAGACCTGCGTCAGTTCTAGCCAGTATGCAGGCCGGTGGATTTGTCGATTTTACAGGAGGTCCCTCGCGATGCACAACGCCAGCCTTCGCGCACTCTCTACTTGTGGTTCTATGACCCAGATCGCATCCGTTCCAGTATCTTGGAGGACACATACAAGTCCATGCTCGATGCTTGCAGCGGCTGCGGTTTGAGCGGAGCCGGCTTAAGGAGTTCCTTGAGAAGACCGAGCGGAGTGACGTCAAAGGAAATGAAGAACGCTATCTCTCCGAGGCTGAGCTGACTTTGCTGGAGCAGTGGAAAGCCAAAGAGGCCTTACTGTTAGGAGAAGTCGGCCGGTTGGATGAGATGGTTGCGGTGATGAGGGACTATTAGACTCGATCGTTCATCCCCATGAGCATTTGCCGTGGAAACCTCCTCACATTTGCTTGTGGCCTGGTGCATAGCTTCGTTCTAACGAACATGTCAAATAGCATAGCGACATACCATGGTTTATTTATTCCAGAGAAATACCCCGTAGTCAACAAGATTACGGCTTCATATCACCGGGCTATCGTTATGAGTTGCTGGGTTGGGCCAGGTGAGCTTGTATGGGGAATATTTAATGAAAGCTATGTATCGGACAGCAGGAAGTCTTGAAAGAGACCAAAGGTCCGCGATCTGACGAAGACTCCAAACGCAGTTACCCTCCGCCAAAACGCCTGTGAAAAGCTATATGAACAAGTGAGACGGCAAGGAACCAAGCCACTGTCAAGACGTCATTTTAACCGACAGCAAAAGGCCAACAACGCCACAGCAAGCGAAAAGGCAAATCAATGGACAGGAAGAAATGACGTGATCCACACCTAAACAGAAGTTGCTCGAAATACAGAACAAGATAAGATAACCTCCCACAGATCTAAAATCCCGATGACTTTCAAATTTGTATATCGAAGAAAAAATCGAACCTATCCCGTACATTCATCTTCTTCAAGCACAATACGAAGTGCTTGACCTGTCGTAAAGCATATCACATAAACCGAACTCTCCTATGGGTATAAAACGTCGAATGAGGGGGCGGACCTCTGAAGCCCACATGGTCTACGAGGTTTCAATCGTAACCTAGTCAGAGCCATTTGTGGAAGCTCCTGCAGCAACGCCATCCATCTCGCTAGTCGTTTGTACCTGGCCAATTTCAGGGTTGCTCGGTTCAGTCTTCTGTTGTTCTTGGGGTCTCGCTTGGCAAGTCGTGCTTCTGCAGTCTCCAGCTTCCCCTTGGTCTCTTCAAGTTCCTGCTTCAATGCTTTGATGTAGTCGATGGCCATCTCGACGGTACTCGCTTTGCTAATTTGCTGGTTCGCAGCTTTCTCTTTCTCCTTTTCGTTGGGCTTCGTATTGCCCGCTGCAGCTTCTTTGGCGTTTTTCATCTGGACGAAGGCCGGCGGGATCAAGCATTCAATCTCTTTCAGTGCGTTGTTGATGCGATTGCGACGGCCTTGTTCCGCCAGCTTGTGGTTGGTCCGTTTCGAGCTCAGGTTTTCAGCGAGCGTCTCTGGGTAGGAAACACCAGGAAGAAGAGTGCCATCCAGAATGTGCTGATAGTTGGACTTGGAAGCGAGGTACAGAGCTGACGTTTCACTCGACACACCTGTTGAGCAGATTTAATCAGCACACATCTTCCTGAGATGACGAACAACGATCTGGATGCATGCAGGATAAGGGGAGCTTACCATCTCCATGGACCAAGGGTTGAATACTTGGGCTGATCTTGGGGCGTAGGTTGGGACTGGCGTGTGCAGAGCTGAGACTCTGTCGCTTTCGGCCTAACGGTCCAAGCTTGGGGGTTTCCGATTTCTTGCCCACCGGCCCACTGGGGAGGGCATGGCGACAGTGCGGGGACTCGGAGCCAAGGTGCTGGGGGTCCGGTCCACTGTATGAGCCGATTTGGGTTCCACCGCAGGCGATGCACTACCGGTCCGCAAAGTGGTTTCTATACGCGAAACCTGGGGCCGCGAAAGAGGTTGTCGCAGGTGCGGCCGCTTCGGGGAGCATGACATCTTCCATGATATCGTCGTGCTGGTGGGAGGACACAGGATGGGCCTGCGGGGTGGGTTGGCTGGTGGGAATCACCGGTGTGTGCTGCGATCGCTGAAGGCGCATCAACATGGCTGGGGTGGCCGGCTCGCTGGTCTGGGACTGGGCGGTTGAGGAGCGATCGCAGGAGATCTCCGAGCCGGGGGAAGCGCCGGGGGAGGCATCAGAGGCTCTGACAGAGGTTCCGGGGAGACCGAGTCTTGACCAGAACTCTCGGTACTTCCATACCGCAAGCCACTACTGCGGGGGCCCGCAGCTTCGAATTGGCCTGGTCCTGGCTGAGACCATTCAAGATCTCGTCCGAATTGATGTTCAACAGCGACTTCTTTCGGGTTTGAGGCCGGACCGACGGGGACTGCTGCTTCTTGGCGCGGGCGGAGAAGTTCTTGGTGGTAGACGGCCTCCGTCGATGTTTGCGCATCAGCCCGGGCGATGACGGGCGGAGGAGGTGGGCATCGCATTGTCAGCGGGCGACGGGACGAATCCCATATCCGAGACCTGAGCCGAGTGGAAAGGGTACCCGTTTGAGTGGGCATTCTGTGCCTCGAGCGCCGGACGTGAGGGGTGATGAAGTACTCTCCGGGGATGGTGTATTCGGGCAGTCGAAATTGGGTCTCCAATGGGGTCATGGCTGGAGACACAAGGGGGGTGTAGAGCGCCTATCGGGAGCGGGTGCGTGCATTAGCCGATGCATTCCGACGCTGCGTCGCCATGCACTTACCGTTCCTCATTAATCCGGGCGTAGCGGTCGTACATCTCGTGGTTCTCTTCCACGCGCTGCGGGTATGTCGCGGCGTTGCCCTGGAGTTCGATGCTGTTGGGCGTGGGGGGATGATGTGCTGGTTTTGAGGGATGTAGGGTTGCGAGGTCGGCTGGGAATGCGGCTGGTGCGATTGAAGCACTGGGAATGCGACGTGGGCTTCTGCGGGTAAAAGGCCGGGGTCAAGGGGGCCGCGGAGTAGGGAGCCGACATGGGACGGCGGCTGGCCGTGGTGACCGGCGAGGTCGACGGGGAAGTCGCCCATGAGGCGATTGTAGGAGACCGACTGGGCGGAAGTGGTGTCGGTGTCCATGCGGACGAGATGTTGATCGTGGGACGAGGCCGCGGTGGATCGGGGAGGATTCTGGTGGTCGGCCGGCCCGTGCCCCTCCAGATCGGGGAAAAGCATTCCAAACTCGAGGAAGTTGGAGAAGTCATCGTCCCCGGCGGAGGGCATGTCCGACCATGCGAGCGAAGGGTCCTGTTCCATGCTGGATCGAAGGAGCCCCCCACCTCGGTGCAGGTTCCCGTGTCGATGCTGTCGTCGTGGCCGCTCAGGACCTGGGGGATCGTGGGACTCGGAAAGGCCAGAATCGGTGTAACCCTCGAGGTCGACGATCGAGGAGGAGCCGATCGGCGCGGGACAGGGCGTTGTTGAGGAGGGTGGAGGACAGGAGGAGGTCAGCGAGAGGGATTGGACGCCATGGTGGTGAGGGAAGTCGGAGGGAAGTCGGGGAGGGAGAGGAGGAGGAGGAGGAGGAGGAGGAGCGATAAGAGGGGCCCAGCCGTGAGCTTAGTCGGCCGGAGCGAAGGGAACGACAGAACGGATTATTGGGCCGGGAGACGCAGCAAAAGGCAAAAAAAAAAAAAAACGAGGGTGGGGGGCGTTAGTCATACCGTCGGCGGAAGAAAAGAAATCGGAGGAGATCGCAATACGTGCTGGTCTTGTCATGACGACAGACTCTTCATCCTGCTCCTCCGAGAGCCACCGATCTACACTGAACACTCCGACTACGCACAACGCACGCATCCAGGACGATCATCCTCTCCTCGTTCTCAGCGTCTCACGCGAGCCACCGTCCTCCATGGCAATTTTCTTGCCATCCGCCCACTACGCGCGAACTTTCCTCCTAAAGACCAACCCCAAGTACAGGCGACCATGGATGGATCGATGGGTCCGGCCCTCGCTGGCCAAAAGTTACCAGGTCGCAGTCGTGGCAAATGAGAGGCATTGGATCTTCAACCCAGGTACCAGGGTAAGGCCGGCCATTCGTATCGCCAATCTATCTGACTCCCCCGTTTTCCACGCGGCAGCTGCGCTTGTTGAAATCGACCACTTGCCAGGGCTACTTCAGTCTATTGCTCCTTCGCCCGTCAGCTTGTCCTCCTCGCGGGGTATCCTGATCAAGTCATGTCTCTCGGGCGGTCACCTCCTGACATCGAGATGATTCTGTGCGGGTGGGGAAGGAACCGTAGCCAGGACCATTCGTCGAAAATAACAGGAGGGGTGCTTGCTTTTGTCGTTTCCCACCGGTCTGGCCTTGTTCACAGAACCAACGGTGCCAAGGGACTAAGATGGATCGGTCTGTGTTTCCGAACCCATCCACTGTTGGTGCTGGACTAGCTTGGCGCCATGTTCCTCTAGCCTGCTTTCGACTCGCACCGGTGGGAGCTTGCCTGCTTCCTGCAGGGAAGTTCTGCTGCAGTTTGGGGGCCGGAGGATGGATCGGTTGGTCCATCGTAAATTAATCCATGCCCTTTGCCTGGTGGTGAGAGCCAATCGGCGTTCGATCGGAGTCAGCCCAGGTCAAGTCTGTCTCAGTGCTGGGATTGGGTCGCCAAAGGTACGGACTTTGGGAGCCCGGTCGAGGGGGGCTGTGGTGAAGCTGATACTACAAAGGGGATAAGGTCGGGACCGTAAGACGGGGCCTGCTGAGTCAGCCGATTGTGCTTAACGTAATCGGTAAGCGGTCGGCCATGTAAGCGGGTCGGCCACCTGTGTATCCCATACTAATCTAGCATTTTTTGAGCTCTGATATCTTGACCACCATTAAGCTTACCTGTATAATAATTGAAAGCTATTATATTGAAGTGGATTTAACCCTCATATCTAAATTCATAAGGTTGTTTACACGTTTACCTCAAGGTAAAATATAATACATTGTAATTTTATGTAATTATTTAGGCCAGTATGTATTGTTGACCACTGATTTGCTTATATATAGTTAAAATATATCTATATACTCGAAGTAGCTATATGAAGCTCTCATTATTGTTTCATTATTGTTAAGCCAATGTTGGTTGAGATATTAGAGCTCAAAAAATGCCAGATTAGTATGGGATACACAGGTGGCCGACCCGCTTACATGGCCGACCCGCTTAACCGATTACGTTATCTCATCTGATGGCTGATGACATAACCGCTGCAGGCTCCCCACTTCCGCATCTCCAACGTCAACCCACCTGCACTCATCCTCAGTCCATCGCGCCGCTGGTCTTAAGGGATCGTGCGATCTCCGGTCTGCCTACCCTCATGTGGATGTTGACCGAGCTCTGTCGTCCGCCAGCAACCTTCGTACCACCATCATGAGACCCGTCCCGGATATCACACCGTCTCGAGGTCACGGAAGACCTCCATCGAACAACCCCAGCAGTGGATCGACCCCCGCAGTACCGCCCCACGACCTTCTTTCTGTCCCCCATTCGCATGGGCCCGACTCCGATGAGCTCTCGCCGCAAGAGTCCGATCATTCACGCGAGAGCATGTATGGCGTTCAAAGTCTGGACGATACTGCCAACCAGGACAGTCTAATCGCGTCCCTCTGTGAATCCGAACAATCGACTGCCAGCAATCAACCCGGGTCCGGTCCCACGGGGACTTCCGCCGTGCTGCCGGAGGAACCGGTCTCCCCAAAATCCACGTCAGATGGGAAAGAAGAACGGGATGAAGAAGAAAGTGCTTCTCGGCCATTCGCCCGTCGTCACTCGACCCTCAAACCCTTCGATGCCTTTCTGAATGCAGATCGACTGGAATCATCCCTACCGCCTTCTGACACCGTCACCTCGACCCTTGACACCGCTGAACTTCAGCAACCCCGACGATGGTTCGTCCTGCCGATAGCCCGAAGTCGATTTCCAATCATTCGATGCGACATCTCGATGAGATATCCATCACCGATGACCTGCCAGGCTGTTGCGTCTGGGAGCGAGGACAATGATACACGCTCCGCATCTCATGAGGTCCCCGGGCAACATGTCCCAATTAATCATGCCCATGATCAAGATGCCGAGCCGCAGGCCATTTACGAGCGAGGGAAAGCTTTGGGACGTTTGAAGGTCCTGTTCGCGTGGGTTTCCGGAGAGGCCTCCCTTGCTGCTCTGTCAAGTCCGACAGCTTGATTGCTTCCAGCTAACCCAGAATCAGGCTCCGGCAAGCGTCTTTGATCAAGTCGATCGTACAGGAATGTGAAGACATAGTGCATGTGGATGCGTTTACCTACCACACCCCTTTCACCTCGTCTACAGGCTTCCGGCCCTCCGTCACGGTCCTCTCGAAACCTATGATACGTCCTCTCATATCTCCGAGATATACGCCAGTACTAAACCGTATCCACCGTGGTGTCAGACCTAGAGGATTCGCGCGTTCTGCGGAGACGAAAGAGCACCGGTGACGTGGTTCTCGAGCGCAACCTTTGCTTCGCATATACCCCCAAGTACGTTGAGTCGTGCTGGACAGACCGACGCAATTCTTCAATATATCGCCTTCAGCTCGTTCGGGCGACTACGTCGCTTCATTACTCGAACCACGACTTCCAGAATCTACTTGCTGGTAATGGTGGGGCTCAAGTTGATGCGGTCATTTATTTAATTTCTCCAGGTATGTCGTGCACTGCGCGTCTATGATTTCAAGTTTTTCGGCTGACCCTCGGGTGTCTAGATACTCTTTCCACAGACATAGAGTGCATTCGCAAGCTCTGCGAGTGGACCAGTGTTATCCCTATCATATCTAAATCTGACCTCTTGACGGCCGACCAAGTTTCTGACCTGAAAACCGCTTTTCGCCAGAAGGCCTACGACGCTGGCGTCCACCCTTTCTTCTTTGGCGACTCGTCTCTTGCTGAATCTGACATCCAAGTACCGTTTGCTGTATCGTCTGCAAAGTCTAATGATGAGGACGAAATGGATGCCAGCACCCTGATGAGTCCAGACTACGTCCAGCCTCTTGTCCGTTCCGAATTGCCTTTCCTAGTCGAGAGACTATTCGACCCTGACAATCTGGCTTTCATTCGACATTCAACGGCGAAGAAACTCGCTCAGCGGCAACAGGAGCAAGTGCGCCGACGCCAAGGTGCTCTCAGTCCGGGACTCCTCTCATTTTCTCCTGCCTCTCGTCCACATTCGCCCGGGTACACGATGGCCCGTATCTCCGATTACACTTCCCAGGAGGAGAAAGCGGCCCGTGTGCATCTCGCGAAATGGGCGTCTGACCTTCAGCAAAGTCTACAGAATGAACGCGACCGATATGCAGCTTTGTCTAGAGGAGAGCGTGCCATCTGGTTAACGGAACGCCTGGCGAATGTGTAGTCGATGGGTCATTAGTACCCATCACCCAGACCCCCGGCTTCTGCGGCCTGCGTGGACCGGGAGAAAACCCAGGCGGAGGGGGTCTTGTGGTTCGAACGAAGAATGGGCAGAAAGTGGAATACCAGTTTACCAGGATTAGCCCTGACGATCCACTTGGTCTTGTCTGGTGGTCGGAAGATCTCAAGCGGCGAGGATGGACGATTGTTCAAATCGTAGGGAGTTTCGGAGTTGTCGGTGGGCTGGCCCTCTGGCTTGCGAAATCATGGGGCCTGCCCTCTCGCAGTCTGTCCGAATGGCGCTTTGACTGGCATGGCATCACTGATTAGATGCGAACTCCCCGACATCTTGCCTGAGAAATTGCATCCTCCCCTTGATGACCCTTCGTTTGTCACGACAGAGGAAGCCAGGGAAGAGCTCCAAGCAAAGAAAAGATGGATGAATGGACCGGTTCCACGGCCATCTTTCCAACGGTGTCATGGTCTCACTGTTATCCTAATCAACGTACGCAATCGACAAATGGAGTCTCTTTGGTTGCTCATTTGTTAATTGCCAGTTTGTTTGCAATGCCCTGTTAATGCCCTGAGTTATGTCTTGACGAAATCCCATTGACTGTATGACCCCCATCACCCATTCGCTGGAGTTTCTTGAATCCGTCTTTGATATCCGGTATTCACTTGCCTCATTCACGTTGTTTACTTCCATGTTTCCACCCGTAGTCCTCCTGGCGCTGGAGTGGGCACTAGTGGCGTCTTTCTACCTTTCTATCCTCATGATCTCGGTATCTGTAATCATTCGCCCGGATAGACCATCAAATGCAATGTCCACTATTCATCTATTGCGTGCTACTCGTTCTAGAGAAAGGAACCACGAATTAGAGTAATCATGAGTTCTGTATAAGGATTGTCCTACATGGCTGATGGGCTCGACATGATCCTTCCCCATTTCGACTATCACGAACTCAAACGTCACCATCGAGTGGTTCGGGCTGATATTTGGAAGTTCAGAGCTATCTAGCACTTCGAGGTCTGTCCGATCGAATGATTAGCTGATGTCAGTTTCGACGGGGTCCAAAATGCCTACACAGCAGTAATGGAAGCCCGAAAGGTTGCAGCGGAAGGGTTTGCTATCGACAAACCATGGTCAGTATCTCAAGTGACCACAAAGGGAATCCCAGGCTTTGTTACTCGCTCGGACAAGACTCATTCGAACGGACCGTCTCACACTCCTGGGTAAGTGGTTAATAATAAATATCAAAGAACCACCTCACATTGGGTAACTTACCTCCGTATTAGCCGCCGGCGAAGCAACAGCGAGAGCGGCCAAGGCAGCGAGAAGGTAGATGTATTTCATGGTGGCGGGACAAGGATTGGCTGGGGGTTGATTCTTATGAATGTGGTTCTGACGGACGGAGAGACGAGTCGATTGAGCAAAGGAACAGCCAGGCCCTTTATACCTCAGATCCGGGATCAGCAGACCGCGATGTATACCACGGCACAGCAAGAATCAGGCGTCCACTGACACGCCCGTTCTATACATGTGTTACCAGAGTAATGAGTCAGGCAGAACAGTAAATGTGTACCGTAAAAGCTCGTAGTTTCTAGTTTTACGCAGAAATGATGTGTATTGTATAGAAAGCAGCGCAGGGCCTTGCCTTATCGGGCTTGCTGGCAGGGGGCGGAGTAGTGATCTACATCCAGAGGATGCGGGATACACCAGCTTTTATCTCCTTGTAGTATTCAAGGGGTAAGACCAACAGAACCTGTCGTCAGTCCGGCCCATATCAATCTATTCTGCATATCTCACTCATCCGTAGATCACTGCGTCACCCCACGCTGATTGGGGAAGCCCTGCAAGGGAACGTCAGGCCGTCAGCCGCAGCCGAACCAAGGGTTCCCTGCAAGGCTTGTGTTCTGGACGGTCTCCACCGTGCCTCCCGATTACGATAGTCGCAGACCAAACAAACCCCAGAGTCGTATGTAAGTGCTGGCCTGGACTCAGCGTGACCGACATTGGACGTTCAAGAGTGATACACTGTGCGATTACCAGAAGGGATTATAAGTGTATAAACAATCATTGCATTTGCACACTATCTACCAGCTCGATAATATCTAACGATCCCCAGGTTGGAAACGATCAAGGCTCAACTTCCAAACAATGGCATTCTTTCTACCGGAATAGATCGCAGATACGCAATGTAATACAAGACCGATAGTGATCAGAACAAGTCCATGGATATATCATTGAAAGGCACAAGTTGGAAGTCGTAAAAGCATTTATCTTCGTTTCCATCCTAATTAAAGATAAAAGAAAATAGAGACATTAAAGGGAAATACATCAAGTCATTTAGTCAACCTCCTCCATGGAGCTCTCGCCGGCAGCAGCGGCAGCGGGAGCCTCCTCGGCGGCCTTCTCCTCGGTGGTCTCGGTGTCCTCATCGACGTTCAGGCCGAGAGAGACAAGCTTGTGATGCGCTCAGCGAAGCTGGCAGGCTCATCGATGGTGAAGCCGGAGACCAGAGGGAGGTCTCGAAGAGGAGCTGAGTGATGGACTTAACGGTGCGGTCACCCTCGCCATCGGCCTCAACCTTCTTCTTGAGCTCCTGGATGATGGAGACTTGGGGGAGATCTCGAAGGTCTTCTTGGAACATGTAGGAGCTCATGGAGGTGTCACGGAGGGCCTGAGCCTTCATGATACGCTCCATGTTGGCGGACCAACCGAACTGGCCGGTACGGATGGCGCAGGGAGAGCCGATGAGCTTGTGGGAGACAACGACCTTCTCGACCTTCTCGCCGAGGATGTTCTTGAGGCTCTTGGCGAGACCCTCGAACTCCTTCTCCTCCTTCTCGCGCTCGGCCTTCTCCTCCTCGGACTCCTCAAGCTCGAAGTCCTTGGTGATGTCGACGAGCTTCTTGCCATCGAACTCCTTCAGCTGAGTGAAGGCGTACTCATCAATGGGGTCAACCAGGTACAGAACCTCGAAGTTCTTCTGCTTGAGGCTGTCAAGGAAGGGAGACTTGGCAACGGCCTTGATGGACTCGCCAGTGATGTAGTAGATCTGCTTCTGGTGCTCCTGCATGCGGGTGACGTAGTCGGTGAGGGAGGTGGCCTCATCACCAGACTTGGTGGACTGGTAGCGGAGGAGCTTGGCGAGGGTGGAGCGGTTCTGGGCGTCCCGTGGATACCGAGCTTGATGTTCTTGCTGAAGGCAGAGTAGAACTTGTCGAACTGCTCACGGTCCTCGGCGATCTCAGTGAAGAGCTCGAGGGTCTTCTTGACGATGTTCTTCTTGATGACCTTCATGATCTTGTTCTGCTGGAGGGTCTCACGAGACAGGTTGAGAGGAAGGTCCTCAGAGTCGACAACACCCTTGATGAAGCTGAGCCACTCGGGATGAGGTCAGTGGCATCATCAGTGATGAAGACACGGCGGACGTAGAGCTTGATGTTGTTCTTGGTCTTCTTGGACTCGAAGAGGTCGAAGGGAGCACGCTTGGGGACGTAGAGGATGGCACGGAACTCGAGCTGACCCTCAACGGAGAAGTGCTTGACACCGAGGTGGTCCTCCCAGTCGTTGGAGAGGGACTTGTAGAAGGCAGCGTACTCCTCCTGGGTGATGTCGGCGGGGTTGCGAGTCAGATGGGCTTGGTCTTGTTGAGCTCCTCCTCCTCGATCTTGCTCTCCTTGACGGTCTTGGTCTTCTTCTCCTTCTTCTCTTCCTCCTCATCGACCTCCTCGACCTTGGGCTTCTTCTCCTCGTCTTCCTCCTCCTTGGACTCCTCGGCCTCCTCATCGGGACCTCCTTCTCGGTCTCCTTCAGGACGTGGAGGTAGATGGGGTAGGAGATGAACTCGGAGTGCTTGCGGACAACCTCCTTGATACGGCTCTCGTTGAGGTAGTCGTCTGCTCATCCTTGAGGTGGAGGATGATCTTGGTACCGCGGCCGAGCTGCTCGCCCTCGGTGTCCTGGGTCAAGGTGAAGGTGCCACCGGCAGCGGACTCCCAGATGTACTGCTCGTCATCGTTGTGCTTGGAGATGACGGTGACGCGGTCAGCGACCAGGTAGGCGGAGTAGAAACCGACACCGAACTGGCCAATCATGGAGACATCGGCACCAGCGGAGAGGGCCTCCATGAACTGCTTGGTACCAGAGCGGGCGATGGTACCCAGGTTGTTGATAAGGTCCTATAGGTAACGGATTAGCATATGCCATTCATTCTAGTCCCAATGGGACGATGAAGTCGATTGGGAACGGCAGTACTTACGGCCTTGGTCATACCGATACCGGTATCACGGATGGTCAGGGTCTTGCCATCCTTGTTGGGGACGATGTCGATGCGGAGATCCTTGCCCGAGTCGAGCTTGGAGGGGTCCGAGGGACTCATAGCGGATCTTGTCAAGGGCATCGGAGGCGTTGGAGATGAGTTCTCGCAGGAAGATCTCCTTGTTGGAGTAGACAGTGTTGATGATCAGCGAGAGAAGCTGAGAGATCTCAGCCTGGAACTCGAAGGTTTCGGCAGACATGGTGAAAGGTAGTATTCTGTTGGGGGAAAACAGGAAACTGATTAGCCACAGAACCCCACACACCGTATGTCGAGAAGAGATTTTCCTTCTGCCTGCTTCCTCGCCCAATGTGATTGGGAAAGCGAGAGAAAGCAAAGAGAGGTGAATTGGGCCCGCGAGAGTCCCCGATGGTTCGAAGAGCAAATTGACACTGCGAACGCAACGGGGGGGATCGAGATCCAAGCTCTGCGAAAGCTCAAGGTGGGGTAAAGGAGAGACCGGTCTGAGATTACAGAGGGGGATCGTCAAAAGGGAGGAGAGGTCGTTAATGGGTCACAGAAAGGGAAAAGCGATCAAAGAGTCTGCACGGGGGCAGAGGTGAGATTGAATGGATGGGAGGGGGGGATGAGGAAGGAGGAGGAGAGAGAAGAGAGATGGGAGAAAAGCTGGCGGGAGAAAAGGCGCCAGGGCGGAGAAGAGCCGTGCAATTAATATGCACAAAAAATCGGTGCGGCGGTTCTACGGCGATCCAGCAACTTCCACGCGCTCCGCCCTTCACCTCCTCCTCAGCCTCCGGGCTTCCAGCGCTTTCTGGGGACGATCCATGGTTTTCTGTAGCCCCCCCTGCGTCCTCGTCTCTCCGTTCTGGATCTTTCTGTCTCTTCTCGCGTTGCCCTTTCTGGTCCTCTGTCCGGCTTGCTCCTCCCACCGCCGTCGCCGTTGGTGCCTGAGGCTGCCAATCTAGAACGTTCCGCTCCACTCGCCGAGGCGGGACCAATCACCATGGCGACTGACCGCCGTGCGCTCCGCCAGAACTTTCCATCCACATCCATCCCTCTGGTCCCTGGTAGTAGTAGCGATGCTAGGTAGTAACATTCCATATTCACGAATCATGACTATAGACCACTGGAGGGTCTGCATCAGCTACAAATACACACAATAGTCGCATGGCCAAGCAGAAGTCGGTTCTGCTGTTTGTCTCTGGCTCTGCTCACCGCTTCCACTGGCTCATGCGCTCTGCTTCAAAAACAACCCACCCCAAAGTAGAAACATCAAGAGAAGCGAAAGAGAACCACTGTAACCACCGTCTTTTACAATCCTGGCAAACATCGCCGCAAAGAACGCAGGAGTTTTGAAGATATGACCGGCAGAGAACACAATGGGACTAAATTGAGGATTTAACGTGAAGGAGAAAATCAACAGAAGAACGTAGCGAATAGAGGATGAAGAGAAAAGGAAGAGCGACAAATGGAGAAGGACAAATGACAAAACACCGTCAAGGACATGGAGCTGGCTATGCGAAAAATAAAAGAGGATCAGGTCATGGCAAACACAGTGATAGGAACCAAGGAATAAAAACATTCAACATGCCCCAGAGGAATATGGACAACTTTTCCAACCGCTAATATGCATTGTGACGAGGGTGGGTCACATAACACATGTCATTATCAGTAAAAGGGAGTAATACATGCCCTGGGTCACGCACGGTGAGCATCAAATCCGTATGCGAGACGGGTGAGCCAGGAGGAAGGACGAAAATTTCATCGGACCAACAACATCAATGAAGAAGAGGCAGGCATGCGTCCCGGAGAGACCGCATCGCCCGTGGGCTTTTTCATTCCACGTCTAAGCAGCCGGGGCCTGGTTGCGACCCTTGGCGTTGACGTTTCCGCCCCGGCCGCGGGGACCAAAGCCTCCGCGTCCTTCACGCTGGAAACCACCGCGACCCTGGCTGCCCGCACGGTCTCCACGGCCGCGTCCGGCACCACCACGGCCGGGACCATAGTTGGCATTGCCGCCGAAGGCGTTGGTGCGAGCCCGACGCTCTTCAACGGAGATCTGCTCCGAGCCAATCTGGTGGGGGTTGGCAGCGACAGCCGCATTGTAGCCCGACGCATCAGCAAACTCCACAAATGCGCAGTTCTAATCACAAGCGCAGTTAGCATCTCACGTTAATATCCACTGAAGCAGGTTCTGACACGGATAACGTACCTTCTGGCGGCTCACATCGAAGTGCTTGAGCTTGCCGAACCGGGTCAGAGTCTGTCGGAGCAAGTTCGCATCAACCTTGTCCGTGACGTTCTTGATGTAACCGAGGACATTCTGCTCCTCTCCCGCGCGAGGCTGGTTCTTCTTGTGATCCTGTCCGGCAGTCTGCCAGCCAGACTCGGTCGAAGAGGGCTGGCTTGGGGCACTTTCGGGGGCGGCAGGAGTAGGAGCGGCAGCAGGCTGTGCGGCAACCGGGGCCTTCGCGGGGGCCACAGGATAGCCGGCACGACGGGAGCGGTAGCACCGGACTTGGAGGCGATGTTGGCCAGGTCTTAGGGAGCGCCTTAGCCGGGGGCACATTTTCCTTGGGAGGAGCAGGGGCTTCCTTCTGTGCAGGAGCAGGAGTGGGCTCAGGAGTGGCCGGCTTCTCGGGTTCCAGAGCTTCAGGCTCAGCAGGCACAGGGGCCGCTTCGGCAACCGGCTCCGGCTCCTTGGTCTCGGTGCCATTGGTCTGCACAACGGGTTCAGGGGCGGCGGGTTCACCATTCTTTTCGGTCTCCTCCAGCTTCTCGTCAACCTTGGCCGCGGCCGGCTCTGTCTCAACGGCCGACTCCTCAGCAGCGGGGGCGGTCTCAGCCTCAGGCTGCTGGACAGGAGCCTCAGTAGGAGCCTCCTCAGCGGAGCAGGAGCAGCGACCTCTCATTCACGAGCTCCTCCTCCATCGGCCAGATATCTGAAGATATCATTGAGGACATAGTATCCATTGGGCTGCTCCGCGAGCACAAAGGTCTGAGAAAACTTGCGAGAAGCCTCACCCTTGTTGGAGATTTCACAATGACGGAGACCAAGATGTTGTCGAACGAAGCCTGGGAGTCCACGTTCAGACACGAACCTTGCAGTCCTGGAAGTCGAGCTGCTTGATTTTCTCTTGGATGTCCTAAAGGATGGCGCAGAGTGATTAGCGACGAAGGTCCGCACTCGACGCGAAAGATTGACTCACCTTGGTGCCCACGAGGACGGGGACCGACTCGGCCTCGGTGCCAAAGACAAGCTGCGAGCGCCGGGAGTAGAAGAGGTGGAGCTTCCCGGGGTACAGCTCATGGTAGTGTAGTACTGATTGACGAAATACCAGGCGACCTCGTCCTTGGAGATCGCACTCTTCTGCTGGCTGGACGAGGCATTGGTGGGAGTAGACGACTGTGCGGGCTGGAAGTTGGCAGCGTTATTCATGGCAGCGTGGGTATGGTTGTAGGATTCGTGGTAGGCATGCTGGGCAGGGTAGTTGCCGTTCATGGGAGCGGAGTCGGCCATTGCGTCGTAGTGAGAAAAGTTGAGAGGAAGAACAACAGAAAGGACGGTAGAGAATCAGTGGAAAAATTAGGCCAATGAGGATCGGAAGGCTGCAATGTTTGGACAATGGCGACAATCTCTATGCGAGCGGATGTGAGGCGAAGAGATCTAATACAGGAGCTTTTCCTTTTCGCTGGACTAGGTAGGTTGGATCTGTGAGCACGGGTGGGTTTGATGGAGCTCGGAGGGAATGAGGCCGGAAGTGGGCGCTCGAGCACCACTCACAATGCTAGACAGAGAGAACACCAAACGGGGTACGAAAACCGAGTGAGGAAGGCGTGGGAGAGAAAGCGGTTGGGATCAAGGGGGCGCGTTGACGTGGTTGTGGAGGGGCGACGGTGAAAGAAAGAATCGGTTCTTGTGCGATTTCGAATCCCTCAAAATGGCGAAAGGCAAAGCCGAGAGTGAATTAGTGAGCAGGAGGTGGGGATCGGGGAAGCGACAGGAGAAATCCTGGGGAAAGGACAAGAGGAGAGAGGATCGAGAGGAAGTGGGATGACGAGGAGTGGGTGCGGGGAAGCTGGATTGAGTCGGTAGCTGTTGAGGGTGGTGAGGAGAAAGTTGCCAGCGGGCGACGGGCGAGAGAAGAGCAGCGAGCGAGTGCGTGGGCGAGCGAGCC
Organism: Aspergillus micronesiensis; assembly: GCA_039763685.1. Classification (NCBI taxonomy): domain Eukaryota; kingdom Fungi; phylum Ascomycota; class Eurotiomycetes; order Eurotiales; family Aspergillaceae; genus Aspergillus; species Aspergillus micronesiensis. Next base: position 53,490 of record JASHHO010000076.1, on the reverse strand, counting down.
ACGACCGGCCGGCAAAATCCGTCATTTCGGTGCGCCGGCCCTCAGTGTTCCCTCACCGCCTGCCGAGAAAGGCGGGGGAGGATGTAGTGATCATCGTCCTCTTCCCCTTCATCTCGTCTCTCATCCGGGGACATACTGCACGGGAGAATCATGGTCGCAGGAAGCGGAAAAGGATGCGCTGGGCTTTGCTACCGAGAGTCTATCACGATCGTCCCTGCTCAGGGCGCAAACGACCGGCCAGGAATCCTGGCTGATGCCGCTCTTCGTCAATATCAAAGCATACCAATCAACCATGTTAAGGATCTATAGACACGTCGAAATAAGCAAATAAACATACACAAAAAGCCATTGGAAAGCCTGCAGCATGGAGAACCACAGTCGAGAGTAGCAACTCGTCCCACCGACCAAACAAACAAACACTGCAAAGGCTAGCTCAAACGAGGGGGTATGATGAAACGCGGGAATACTTCCCATCACAAATGGAAATAGACATAGGAATAGGTATAGGTATAGGTATCGATCAAACTCATCCGCAATTCGCCAGGGTGGGAAATCGACAAACAGAAGAAACATGAGAGGTGGAACGAATATCTCAACGCGACAGATTCGCAACGACGGCGAAGGGGATAAAACCAAAAGAAAGAGAGAATCAGGCATCAAAGTCCGTCTTTACAGGCACGGGGATACGACAAAGCGCCGATGAACTGTGGCTGGACTGAGCTGCCGCCTTCTCGCTGAGTACGGGTTTTCGCATGACGGCATCCTGTCCGGTCATTCACGGCCGAGGGCGCGTTCCACTTTAGCACCGAGGGCGAGCTTGCTCAGGTTGTCGGTCTTTTCGGCCGTCGGGACGAAGCGCTGCTTCTGCAGCGGCTTGTTCTCGAGGCGCTCCAGTCCATCGCGCAGGTTGTGGAACTCGGCCAGACGGGGATCCCCGCTCGGGAGGTTGCCGATGGTCCGCTCGGAGGAGGCGATGGAGGGACTCCCACTGACGGTTGAGAAGCGTTCGACGTGCGGGCCTGAACGATCGAGTCAGAAAAGGCGCGTGGATACGGGAAGCGCATGACTTACCGACTGAGCCATGATGGGTCTTTCAGAGTCTAGGGAAGTTTGGCGGGCCATTTTGGTTGGAGCGTGAGGAGGTGAGGTTTGCGGAACGTTGCGACGGGAATGTAGTCAGTCTATCGCGGGAGGGCTGCAGTGGTGGTGGTGGTAGCCAGGATTTTAGAAACTTTAGGCGTGGACTCCGTAAATTGCTCGTAGTTCAAAGGGAAGCCCAAAGCACTAGCCGACGGAACTAAACAAGAGCGCAGGTTCGACGTACCGTCAGCGGCGGATGGTCCTGAAGGCAGCGTCTATAGCGAACCGGAACCGGCTAAGCGACGGGGCAGAGAGGATCTATGAGATGCGAAAGACGACGGAATGCGAGAGTTGGGCGAAATGCAAAGATTCAGCGCGCCAGGCGAGAGAGAGGAGAGAGGAAGGATTGTTGAGCCAAGGAGGAGCCGGCGGCGGTAGACCCAGTGACATGCAGATTTCAGGAGAGGAGAGACGACTGGGGCGAGGGAACGGGTGACACACGCCGGTGGGCCGTCGGGGGGCGTTGAAATAAACTCCCTCTGGCCATCCAACCAGGGGCAGTTCTCGCTCGTCGCTTTGTTGTGGCGATGACTATGACTATGTCTACTCTGTAGATACACCCCTGTGCCCATCGCAAAGATCCCCTCCCCCAGATTCATTTGCAACGGCATCCCGACAGGGGGGCCTACGGCGGTAATTTGCTGGGAAAATCCGCTTGGTATGAGGTGAGTCCTCCCAGGAAGGTGATCGTCGGCCGGCCGAACACTCGCCAGCAAAAGGTTTTTTTCTGCCTTCAAATTTTAAATGAGTGGATGATGCATCATACCACCTGGACCCCCTTTCCTGGCCCGAACCCAGACCCTCTTGCTCCTCCAAGCGCTCCTTCAACATCCCGGGAGGCGACCCGAATGCCACCCGTCAGAGTTGCCAGGGCCGTATTGGTCGTCGGGATGGAGAAAAAGGATGATCGCAGCGATTGCCACGTGCCGGAGCATAAATTCCATCGTACAGAGTCGACATGACCCGAATGGGCGAAACCTTCTTGGCGGCCACGCGAGCTGGTGTCGGTCGCACCCGCAGAAGGATTCTATCCTTTCCTTCCAGAGGCGCTGGTAGTAAGTAGTATGTCCTGCACTCTGGGACAGGATTTCGTCCCGCGGTTTCATCATACCCTCCCCGCTTCATCCATCGGTCGATCATGATTGGCAATGCGAACCATGTGAGATGCCCTCTCGTCACCGATCCACCATCTCACTTGGAGTATCGACTTGTGAGCTCTCTCCTGCCCGAGGCTGTTCCTTCGGCACGCGCTTGCGAGTCATCCCGCACACGAAAGACCCGGCTTGACATGTGCCCTACAACCTGTCAACAGCATCAACCTCAAAGAGGCCAAAGGCACCAAGGGATGACCCAGCCTCTGCAACCGCCTGAAACAAGCCCGTTTTCTCCGATCCGTTGAAACTCATCCGGCATTCTGCTGCACCACCCAAATACCGACCGACCGTCTGCAGTTCCCGGTTTTTTTTTTAAAAAATCAATAGCGTCAACTCAATTGCGGAGGCTTGGCTCCTCACCTCCACTTCCCCCGCTGCACCACCGTCGTCGGGGATGTACCTATGTCCGAATAGACCTTGGTATTTATAGCGCTATCCATAGGAATAGGATTCAGTCCCTCCTTCCAATTGAACCTTCCCAAGGTCTCCGGGACGCCGCAACCACAACGCTGACCGCCAGACCAACATGGTCTTCCCTGGTGGCGCTGTTCGCAGGCTGTTTGCTGCCTCCTGGTGACAGGTTTCAACCTAAAACGAGCACAGTCCTTTGTCCTACCATGTCATTCTTGCGGAACACCGTAGCCAGCCCCTCCACTCGTATCTTAGCTCAGAGTCCGGGCGCTGTGCAACCATGGCTGTCAGGTTTGCGCTGCAGGCGATATCACATTCCACCCGGGCAGGCGGTGTGGACAGCGGAGAATATACAGCCGGCACTATTGCCCGTCAGCCCACCTGCACCAGGATGCCGGACAAAAAAAACCCAACGTCATGCACTTGGCCCCCCAAGAAGAGATTTGCGACGAGTCTGTATGACGCTCCCCCCATCACATCTCGCCTCACACTACCAGCGCCATTGACCCGGATTCCTCTCTGTCTGTTGGCGAGACGGCTCCCACCGAAACCAAAATGCCCAAACCAAAAGCCTTTCTGAAGGAGTCTAAGCCCAAAAAGAAGGCGGCGCAACAGGTACTACAGCTGCACCGTCAGATTTACCATCGCAACACCCATTGTCTAATCCATGTCTATCCTGCACAGGCCCCACGTACCGCAGATGAATATCTAGCTGGTGGGTCACACCGTTCCCCCAGAGTCCTTACTTGCGACGAGTAATAGTCAATTATCGCGGGTTTGTATGGTTGCATTGGAGAGAGCTAACTATGTTCTGTAGTTGGGGTGGAACAAGAAGAAGCGGGTGAAAAATGGCGTGCAGGCGACGCTGCGAAATCGATGCGCTTCTTCATGCGGGCTATTGCCACTTATGATGAAGGCCTTACCAAGTTTCCCCAGTCCTTCGACCTCGCCTACAACAAGTATGTCGGCGGCAACGCCTCCAAAACATCATTCTACCGCAAGGGAACCGTATTTGACCATCGAATAGAGCACGAGTCCAATATGAGATCACCCAGCATCCGAAATTAGCCTCCCAGCTGTCTGCGCCGCTCGCGGATATGCTCCGCGTTACCTTGCAATCTCATCGCGAGGCCCTCGTCCTGGACCAGGATAACGCTGATGTCCTATTCAACACAGCGCAGGTGCTGACAAGCCTTGCGGAATCGATCACCGATACCAAGCGTCCTTCCGAAGACCGACTCAATCATGCAGTCAAGTACCTTCAGGAGTCATTGGAGCTCTTCCAGCGTTGCCTATTGCTGCAAGAGATGCGCTACTCCGAGATGCAAGAACAAATCAGGCAAATGGAAGCTGGGGAGATGCCTGTGCCGCCCCCGGAAGAGCCGCAGGACGCGCAGGACAACATGGAAGACGACGGGGACGCGAAGTCCTCCGATCAACAGGAGCAATGGGCTGCGGTGGTGGAGCCGGTGACCAAGGACACCCTGGTTGACACAGCCGTGGCACAGCTCGATGCGCTCACAACTCTCTGCAACCTTCTCACTTACGACCCTGGCGTAGGACTGGGTTGGGTAGAAGAGCAGTCATCAGACCTTCTGCAAGAAAAGATCACTGCATATGTCCAAGGCTCCAGCAGACACTATGAAGCAGCCTTGGCACGTGCGAGATTTATCTGCGCTTTGAATGAAGTGCTTTACCGAGCTGATCGTATAGATTTTGAAACCTATCACAGCGAGATCTCAAGGGCTTTCGGTCCCGATCTAGATATTTCCGCCGACCCGGAGGGTCTTTGCGGAAAGGCAGATGCGCTGATGTCGTTCAACACCGCGCTCGGGGACCTACCTCCTCCGGATCAAGAAGCATTCACCAAATCGCTGGCATTAAGATGGCAATCTTTGTCGGTTGGTCTGGACGCTTTAACCAAAGCTTCCAAACTGCCGGACGCAGATAATCTGCCGAAGATCCATCTGGCAAGAGGAGACGCAGAAATGGGCAGATGGAAGCTGGGCATGCCTCCATGGGAATACGCCATGGCTCGCGAGAACGGCGCCACCCTTCTCCGCAATGCCCAAACATACTACCGAGGTGCTGCAGCTCTTGCTCGTAGAGACGGGGCTGCCGATGAAGATCGTGACGGAACGTGCAAGGAGGCTCTGGCGGCGGCTTTTGAGGGGCAGAAGGACAAACTGGAACAGCTCAAGCGCACTGCGCCAAAGGAATTGATGGCCGTGGCGGAGGATGTGATCGAAGACGGGTGGGTCAGCCCAGGCGACATGGAGGCCTTATTGTCGTAGATAAATATACCCTTTCCATCAAAAATAGAGGAAGCACTGGTAAATATCTCATGCAACATCGAATCGTAGAGCTCGCACAAGCCGTCATTTATCCGTGTTCGCCTGGACTTCTTCGTTCATCTGGATCGCTTCCTTGCGAAGGTCATTCTCCGCGCTGAACTGTGTCGCAGCCGCAGCAGCGCCCTCCAGGTCACCAACAACGTTCTCAAGACTGGACAGTAGCTCCTCAATCTCCTTCCGTTGAGCCTGGACTTTCTGCGCCAACTCCACGTTCTCCGATTGAGTCGACTCCAGCTTCGCATCGAGTGTGGCCCGGGCCTCCTGTAAATGAGGGGTGATATGCGCGCGGTACAGCTCATCCGGTGGCATCATATGTGGCCTAAATTAAGAATTCGTCAGTCCATCCCACTCGCATGCAATTCATCTCGAGACAGGAAAAGAAGATAGAACGTACGCAACATCGCCCTCGCCTTGATCATTCTCTTTCCGATACTTGGCCTCACAACAAGCCGATCTAACTCATTCAATTGCCCAATCGCGTTGCGTTCACGGAGAATATCCTCGAATTCAGCGACCGCACTCTCCTCACATTTCGCATTCAGCTGCCTCCAAACCGACTCCAGACTGGCCGGAACATGCTTGGCAGGGTAGGAAAACATCCCGAGAAATTCGCAAAGGAGTTCGCGCGCAGCGTACGCGCCAGTGCCTGGTCGAAAATCTTCTGGAGATAGGCGGCGCGTGGGCCGGGGGTTAATGGGACGGGGGCTGGCGGAGGTGGAGATGGCGATGCTGCCTGGCGGGTGACATTGTGCGAGTTGGTGTCTTCCTCCATGTCTGACACTTTCGGGCCGTCTTCGCTATCGTAATTTCTTGTCGTGCAGTGGTGGGGCAAGTCAATGGAAGGTTGATGTTGAGGGCGGAAAGAGACGCTGTCGCGCATGGGTGATCAACGCGTCGGTCACGTGCCTTTGGTCGATGTATACATCTAGCACCTTTCTTTTGACCATCTACCACGTCTGCTTTCTTTACTCTGAGGGTTGCTGGTGCAGTCGACATACTCGAATATCATACTTATTAGAGCCGTATATATCTAGGTTAAGCCAAAAGTGTCTCCGGCGAGGCCAGGTCAACCCATCCCAGGTTAGGCTCTGATTGCTGCCAACCTAATCGCTGCTGCACCAGCTTCGAATATGTCTTTACATCCTCGATCGGGTAAGATAGATATGAGATCTCCTGCAACAAATGAAAGTCAGCTCTCAGCATGTCCAATGATCGGGACAGTACGCCAAACCTCCTGACGGTACATGCCACTGCACATGAACATGATGTGGACCATACGATGACCCGTTGATTGGAAAAACTCCCCGCCTCCATGATAAAGACTGCCTAGCATCATCATGGCCTCTCCAGCCTTTAACTCTACGTCAACTACCCCCTTGTCGCCATTAGGGCCGAAATCTGGTCGCTCGTCTCCCCACAAATGACTCCCAGGGATCACTCGGGTTGCTCCGATCTCACGGGTCGTATCACAGCCTGGAACGAACAAGCCTAGCAGCATATCCCGGTTTGTGTGATACGTACTGACATGAGAATGTCGTGCGTGGTGATTCTTGTCATCACGATGGAGCTTCTGGGCCTTTGCTCCCGGGCATATGTCCATTGTGATTGAGATTGATAACAGGGGATGAGTGGTGTTCGTCGATGGTTCTTCATCATACCAGTTTGTTGTCGTGACAGCGAGGAACTCCTCGCCCATGTCCTTGATCGTCTTCAGCTGGAGATTCCCGTTCCACCAGTCTATAGAGCTACCCACCTGGTACAACGGATCCGAGAAGAACTTCTCGCGGACGGTCTTGCTGCGTCCAACCAGACGAGTACAAGTTCGGGTACCTCCATTGAGCGCTATGATATGGGAAAACACGAATGAGTATAGTAAGAGAATGGACTCGACAGGAAATTATCTCACCCCCAACTTCACTCTTCTTTTCTGCACTCTTCTGCAGCCATGGCTCCACCTCTTGTCGTGCTTGCTCCAGGGCATCTAACGAGGTGAAATCCTGTACCACCACACATCCATCTGCTCTCAAGGCTGCAATAAACTGCTCTCGAGGTGCAGAGTATGGGATTCGCTGGATTTGACGAACCGTCATTGGGACAACGGTTGTAAGGTTTTGCCCCGAGGCTCGCAAATAACAGGGGATTGAGGATGTCAATGAAGAATGCTATGCGCCCGGGAGCGTCAATTTATAATGCCTTGTCGGACTTGATACGAAGATGGGAAGGGAAAAGCGGGGAGAATGCCGGGAACTCTGTTTGGAAAGGCTTATCAGCCAACAGTGGGGGTTAGTCTGCACCTAAAAGGATTCTAACATAGATAGAGATCATCATGTTCATCCGTCATACTCGCTCTGTCACTAACGGAAGATGCAGGACTTGATTGCTGAAGATTGTTCATGGTTGGTTACCATTCATTAAACAATAATCGCTATACGACTAATCATTAGCTAATTCTATCTACAATTATACCCATGACCCTAACACATAAGGCCAGCCGAACAAAGGCTATTGTTGCGTATTATCACCACCACTTCCATAGCTTGGTCGCCGGAACTCTGGTGGAGATGGCGCATAGTGATAGGCATGACAGCAGCACGTCCGATTTCTGCTTCGGAACTTCTCCGAAATCGACTTGAAAGCCGGCCATGAGATGGACACGTAGATGAGGCTATTCCAGAACCCCTGGAGTGGGAGCACAAAACTCGAGAGATAGTTAAGCGGGAAGTTGAAAGTGTCCGGATACACGAGCGCATAGACTCGGTTGATGGTGGAGGGGACCTAGACAACCACACTCAGCTATGTCATACACTTCATACTAGGCATGTCAAGGACTCACCCATGTGATGATCAAGGCGATGAAGAAAAGCATTGCGTATTTCGTGTAGACCCAGGCCGCCCGGTTGGCATCTGTCCCCACCGAGCGCCGATGGGCGAATTCGTGATGCTCGTGCCTTATGGGTTTCGTAGTAATGCTGTTACTTCGTGAGGAACTGGGACCACCCTCAATCGTGACCGAATACGGATCGTAGGGCGACAGGATGTCTCGTGGGGACATAGGGTTCAACGCCACCATGTCTGGACAGGTGATATGGCCGCAGACATGCGACCTCTCGCTCGTGATGTGAATCTCCGTTACTTTGGAAAATACCGGCTCGAAGGGAACTTCAAGATCGAATCCGGACTCATGTGTCCCCAGCTGTTGAAGCTCGCGTCGTTTACGATAGATGACGCGACCCGTGCGCACGTAGATGGCCAACGTCACGAAGATAACGAACCAGACGGGGCCGTAGAAAAGAGCGATACGGAGAAAGTCCCACGAGGAGGATACCCAGCACCAGAGCTGCGGTCGATGCGTTTAGTTCGTGACTTGGATTTCTGACAACATGCAGTTCACCTACAATCGCGGATCCGTAGACTCTTCCTCGTGACCTGCTCTTCACAAAGAAATATGTAAAGGCTGGGATGAAAGGAAGACCGTAGCAGAACAGGAAGTACTTCCATTCCTGTTGTCGCAGCTGTTCCGAGTTGTATTTGCGGAAGAAGGTGAGGTAGACGTTAAAGGCCATCGCTAGGGTCCATAATGCGTCGGCTGGCATAAACCTGTGAACCCCACATGGTCAGTTGCGGGCATCGCCAGATTAGAGTGAGTCGATGGCGATACATACCATTGAATTAAAAAGGCCTGGAACTGACACAAAGGAGAGCCAATGCCGGCATGAATGCCGGACTGGGAGACAACCGTTGCGATGTTGGCCATGACATTCCCCAGCAGGCATAAAAGACCAGGCGATTGATTGGTTTGCGAAAGGAACTCGAATAGAGAAAGGAGATCACAATAATCCCAGTCCCTGATAAAGAGATGACAGAGCACACGCGCTCAGTGATTGAGATAGCATCCAGCTGTTTTGCGGTGGGAGACATGGTGCCATAGCCGACAGGCCATATGCTGGAAGTGATAGTGACTGGGCTCCCGTTCTCGGTGCACTTAGCCCGAAGGTAAGGAGAGGAATGGTCGAATAGACTAAGGAATAGGAACCGAGGGGTCGCCTCGGGATGTGGGCATAGTCAGACTATATCTTCGCATGGACCTATAGAGAGCAGTGTACATTGGATCCTGACGGCATGGGAATGACAAAATCACAGAGAAACCGCTCGCTATGGTAGGACAAACAGTCTAAAGAAAATATAACAGAAGGGTCTACCATGGGTGCAAATCGCGACCCCGCAGTTGAGCTGCTTGATTCATGGGCCAGTATGTCACCTTATCCAATATAAGACCCGATGCTACCGGGGTGTTGGGCTGAGCCTTGGTTCGCAGTGCGAATCAAAGGCGGTACAAAAAACTTTCTTTAGAAATGACCATCACATATGGGGCGCAACCGTATGCATCGCCTCCCTCAGTAGAAGGATCGCCGTGGTGAACGGATAGAAATCGGAATGCTCTCTCAACCATCGAAGCCAGTGTAACCGGATACTTTCCTGCGGTGCACGGGTCACACAGGTCAAGAGCATTTGACATGAGAACCCCCGTCGACACCGATAAGAAGGCGGAGGTCGACCGGCGAGGGGGGTTCATGTGCCCATCTCTCCTGCCAAGTGACTTGCGAGACAAGGAACGCCACCTGCGAGTGGGCGAGCTGGGGGCTCTTTCAGCCTGTACGATCTCGACGCTAGACACTCACTAATGGAATGCATCGACGCCGGTCTGTGTCCGATGTCCAAGAACGGAAAAAGACGGTGGCTTGGCGGGAGAATCGGCCGGAAGAGGCGGGGGACCGATTCAAAGGACAAAGAAGCACAGATGGGGGCGAACAGCCCCTGGGGAAAAGCGAGATTGCGATATCTTGATCGTGGGCAATGGTGGACGCTTGGACAACCCTCGGTTACATACAGCCATCCTATCAGGACAATGGACGGGCCCAACTCTCAGGCGGTTTATGAGCTTTTATTCCAAAACGTCGCATGCAGTTTAAACCAAAGGCAGCCAGGAAACAAGAGTCTGAATATCCATATTTCGGGTATAACGCCGCGCTCCTTCCATTCTAAACCGGTTCCTGTCATCTCATCATGCTTCCAGGCACAAGGCTGAGCAGGCCGAACGAAACTCAAATGATAATAATAGGAGGCAAAAGGGGAGAGGAAAGGGACCAAGGCAAGCGGGACAAAGAACAGGGCGATCGTCAACAAAGTAAAAAAGAAATCACCGGGTTCAGGTGACGCACCCGCCCTTGATTGGACGTTAATAGGCCTGCTGCGGCGCCACCATTCCCCCATACGCGCCAGCCATTTGTTGCTGTTGTTGATGCTGCTGTTGTTGCTGCAACTGCGCCTGTAACTGAGGAAGATCATGGAACCATGGATGTTGGAGCGCGTCGTGGGCGCTGATTCGCATCTCCGGCCGGAGCTGAAGCATGCGGTTCAGGAGGTCGAGACCGAGAGGGTCAATCTGGGGAAGAATAAGGCCTAGATCCTGTGTCGCGTACACGTGAAAGTTCGGTTTGTACTCCGGGAGCTGGGAGATGCCCGGCCACGAGCGCTCGGACGGCGTGCCCATGAGGCGGAAGATTTTCTGGAGTTGATCCTCGTTTGTGGTGCCTGGGAACAGCGGGCGACCGGTGTAGAGCTCCGCCATGATACAGCCCGCTGACCAGATATCGATGCTAGTGTTGTACGTCCGGCTGCCTAGGAGGACGTCCGGGCGCGGTACCACAATGTCACCACCTCGTTCGAAAACGTGTTGACGGGGATGCCAAACGCACGGGCAAGGCCGAAATCACCTAGCTTCAATTGGCCCTTCTTATTGATCAAGAGGTTTTGGGGCTTGAGATCCCGATGGAGGACTCTGTTCTCGTGACAAAAGGCAATACCCTTGAGCAGTTGGTGCATGAACGACTTGATTGTGGCCTGATCCAACTGTCCGCGATCGCCCCGAGTGTCCATGTACTTCTTCAGGTCTTTATCCATGTATTCAAACACCAGCATCAACTTATTCTCCGTGTGGATCACATCGTACAGCGATACAATGCTCTCATGCTTCAGCTCCTTCATCAAGGAAATTTCTCGGATGGCGGTGGACGGGGTGCCCTCTTCGGAATCAAGGTGGATCTCTTTCAGGGCCACCAACTCGCCGGTCTGGCGATTTCGACCTTTGAACACCTAGAGCGGTCCGAATCAGTCTGAATACATGACTCCAGCGGAGTGCAGGCCCCCCTTCAGGCGGGGCATGGTGGCTGCGACAGGGGTCCGACGCGACAGGTGAGAGATCCTGGCTGGACCGGGGAGGGAAGACTTCACGTACGGTAGCATAAGTGCCTTCTCCGAGCTAGAAAGTTGGAAACAAAACGGGTTAGCATGATGCCTCTTTCCGAGCGACTCAATGGCTTATCAGAGAGGATCGGAGAGTCGCACCTTTTCCAACTGCTGGAACGAGCTGGGCTGCTGAGCCTTGTCCATGGCGGGCGAAGCGGTGGCGGACGGGCTCCTGTGGGAGGCTGGAGGGTGGACAGAGGGGAGCTTGGAGCGTTGCGAGTGCAGAAAGGACTTGGGCGAGACGAGGGTGGAGACGATGTCGAGATAAGCAGCGGGGGAAGGATGCGACGGGGGGTTTGTCGAGTTTCTTAAGTCGGGACGGTCCATGATCGGGGTTAATCAGGACAAGAAGAGCCCCGCGCCGGAGATCCCTTTCTGTTGGGCCCCGAGCCGCCAGATCCACCGCCAATCCACTACGAACAATCTTCACGCTTGGATCTATATATAACTCGTGCGATTCAGTACGTGGTAGGTCGATGCGTATCGCGACAGTCCCAGCGCTTCTCTACCCATGTCTATCCATGTCTATTTCTGACATCCATGCCAGCGCTTGTACAGGGAAAATCACACTCGGTCCAGCGCAGGGAGCTGCGACACCACAGGCGGCAGCACAGCCTCCGAGTGAAGACTACACCGCATATGAGACCCCGCGACCAGACTGTCCACCTTGGGATCGAAGAGCGTCGCCTCGTTGCGAACGCCCCCGATGTTGATGATCCCTATCGGCATGCCTCGCTTATGAGCCCTCTCAACCAGTCTCCAGGCCGAGTACGTAGCGAGACTACTGCCAATCACCAGGAGCCGTCCCGCATCGTCAATCGCATCCTCCGCAGCCACCTTGGTATCCGGATCAATGTTCTCACCAAACATGGTCACGGCGGGCTTCAACACCCCGGCGGTGGAACTTGGTAGCCACGCGCCATCGCTTTCAACCTCCACCCGACCCTGAGTGCCGTCCTGCAGAAGAGGCGGCTTTTCCAAGCACGTTGGGCACGATGGATATCGAAAGGTGGAATAAGGCGCCTCCGCTAGATCCACATCGCCATCTGGGTTAAGCTTCAGACCTTTCTGTCTCTGCGTCTCAGGATGATCCGTGTCTAGAGCCCCTGATTCGACCATCCGGGCCAGGAACTCTGCCCACGCCGGATTTAGCCGTTCAAGCGATGTTTGAAACTCTCCGCGGGGAACTGGTTCCGACAACTGAGGCAGACAACAGAGCGCAGGTACCCATGGAGTTCGACCGTAGGGAACTCCGGATGGGCAAGGTGATGAAATGAGTCGACATTTTGGGTCACCACCGAGCTAATATATCCTTTGGTACCAAGATCCCTAATCGCCCAGTGCGTCAGATTCGGCTTGGCCTTTACCAGCCCAGGCCAGCCGACAAAACTCCGTGCCCAATATCGCTTGCGAAAATCATGTCTCTTCACGAATTCATGAAAGTAAATCGGTCGATAAGCCTTATTCGTGACGTATGTACCGTTCTCGCCGCGATAGTCAGACAGCCCTGATGCGACCGAGATCCCAGCTCCCGTCAACAGGACGGTCTGTGAGTTTCTTCCAAGGTCGACTCCGCGAAGGTATGGAGAGGGAGGCGCTGTCAGGAATGACAAGAGGGCGTCGATTGCTCCCGGGACCGTGCGTGCAGACGGAGGTACGATTATCGGCGCAGGCAACGGGCCAGTAAACGGGATCCGGATCGACGGCGCCGTCATTGAAACTTCATTTCCGATTGAGGAGGACGATAGGGAGGGACGAAGGCGTGAGGGAGCGGAGGGGGGTTGGTAGGAATCTTAATACAAGTATGTCCTCACTGGAAATCGTCCAAGGGACTCCACCGGAGTGCCGCCATCTTGGAGATGACGCTGCTGCTCCGCCGCCAACAGCCGTTGGCTGGGCATAACAATGACATAGCTGACTAATAAACACAAGTCACCTGATGCACTATGCTCCTATGAGGGCAGGATGTTGCTCTATGCAAGACACAGCAGTGAGAAGCTTGCTCTCAGTCAATGTCCTGGTAGCTCGGATTATCTCATGGCACTTCATGGACGGCACTGCGTTAATCCCAGCTCCTGTTCTCCAGTGAAGTCTGTTCGTCTGCAGCCCGAGCTTTCCCCGGATATAGATGGACCCACACGTGACCCGATAGAAGTCTTCAAACGTCATCGTTGGAACTCAATCACATCACCGCACTTCAGTCATTGAGTCGTGCTGTCGCCTCTCTCGAGAATCCAATAGGGTGTTGCAGTTGGCCTCTGCCCAGCTGCTCCCGTCAATCCGCGTTAGACATGTTTCCCTCCCCAATGGGCAATCTAGACTTAGACGCTCTGAGTGGCATTTGTGGGTGAGTACTCTCGTCATCTCCATACCAAGCAGACTGGGCGCGCCTTTGTTTATTGACTGACATACTATCGATAGCTCAATATCCATCGCTTGTTGGGTTGTCGTCTTTTCCCCGCAAATTATAGAGAATTTCCGTCGCGGCTCGGCAGATGGCCTTTCATTACTTTTCCTCGTCGTCTGGCTGGCCGGCGATGTATTCAATATTCTCGGCGCCGTGCTGCAAGGCGTGCTACCAACGATGATCATCCTTGCTGTGTACTACACCTTGGCCGACATCGTGCTGCTAGCGCAATGCTTCTACTACCGCGGTTTCACCCTGCGAGATGAACCATCTCCTTCGCGTGCTGCAGAAGTAGGAGATGAAGAAGACACCGAAAGAGACTCAATTCCATATTCTCGGAAGCCATCCGAGCGAACCTCTCTGCTGCCCTCTCAGACCAACGGGCAGTCATATGAGACCAACGGCTACAGCCACAGCAGCCCGTCACTACAACCTCAACTTCAGCAGCGACGGCACAGCGCAACTTCCTTCCGAGACATTCTCCACAGCAACATCGACGGCACGCATCTCTCCCCTGCCACCCCGTTCATTGACACCCCAGCTACAAAGGAAACCCGGGCCGCACGCAGCATTTCCGCCCTCCAAACCGTCCTCTTCAACGCTTGCGCTATCGCCCTTGTCTGTGCCGCCGGCGTGCTAGGCTGGTACGTCAGCCCCGGTTCATCGAAGCACACGGATGATGGGCCCTCCGAACCGTCCCTATCCTTCGATCTTCTCGGTCAAGTGTTCGGCTACTTCTGCGCGGTGCTATATCTTGGGTCTCGTCTGCCCCAGATCCTCCTCAACTACCGACGGAAGTCCACCGAGGGGGTCTCTCTACTCTTTTTCCTGTTCGCCTGCATTGGCAACTTGACCTACGTCCTCTCTATTCTCGCATACTCTCCCATCTGCAAGGGTGGACGTTGTCGTCCCGGTGAGGCCGGTGCGATCTATGGCCGATACATCCTCGTGAATCTATCTTGGTTGATTGGAAGCTTTGGGACACTCTTCCTGGACATGTGCATCTTCGCACAGTTCTTCATGTATCAGGATAACGTCTTTGTGGATGAGACTGCAAGCCAGGAGACGGTGCGAGGGTAAACCTCTCAGTTTGGTCTGAGGTGGTAAGAATACTCACGATAAAAAGCATTTATGATTTTGACTCTTTTTCCTCTCTCTTTCTTTTCTCTTTGCGAAATACACTTGTTACGTGTTACGTTCACTGGTTCAAAGAATTGTTAAAGACATCCGGCGTTCCATCAAAAAGCTGTGTAGAGAATGACTAGGATTTGATGACACCATTGCTAGAATTTCAATCTAGATAGTAGGGACTATTAAACAACACATTCCAAAGGGAAGGTGACCGCCAAACTCCTGAACGCTTGAAAGCCACAACCGCATGACAGAAGACTGAAATCAAAGAATTAAGGTCACCACGCTCTAATCGCTGGGTGGTCGAGCCTCCACCTTCCCCGAACCCACCTCGTTCCAGTTCGTGCTTAGTGAGGTACCCTGACTCTCAACATAGCTCTTCACCATAGCACGGCGAGTATCTGGATCAGCGTTCGCGTAAAGCTTCTTGAAGAAACCATCAACCGGGTCTCCACCGCCATAATCCGAGTTGTCCGATTCGGCTCCGTCCGACTCCTCGCCAGCGTCATCTGCCGTCGCGCTATCCTTTCCCTTGGACTTGCTCTTGGATTTGGCCTTCTTCTCGGTAAGCAATGAAGCTACCTTATCCCAGTCCTTGGCGCCGGTGCGAGACGAAGATGGATACGAAGGTGCCTTTTCACTAGCAGGGGCGGATCCAACGGCGGTCGATCTGTCCGTCAGCTTGACGTCTGACGAAGTGCTTTCGAGAGAGCTCCACTTCTGCCCGGAAGTCTGTTTGCGCAGGACAATCTCGATCTTCGTGGACATGACCGACACCTTGGATAAGGACGTGTCGATTGGTGCGAAGAGAGGGTCCAGAGTGAAATCATATACTGAACCAGATGGAAGTGGGAATTGAAGCATCACCTGTATAGATGACACGATAGTCAGCCACACTCCTCCTAGAAAGGAATAAAGGACTATTTTCCCGCAAAGTAGAGAAGCAGGCACGTACCGAGTCACTCTTAATATCCACATCGGCTTTATCCCTGGGAACGCCCTTGACGTACAAGGTCACCACGACCGTATCGTTGGATTGATACCACTCATGTCGGACCTTCTCCACTGCAGGGGTAGCAGTCGCAGAAGCTTTCGTAGAAGTAGCCTCGACGGAGGCCGACGCAGTCTTAATTTCAGCCGCCTGGCCAGAGGACGTGTCCTTCTCACCACCAGGACCACTCTCAATCTTCCCGGCCTTTAAGGTCTCCAATTGTTTCTTGATCTCACTCTCACTCGGAATCTGCACCCCAGACGGATACTCCTCAACCGTAACGGCCGCCTTCTCATCCCCTTCCGGCAGCTTCTTCAACATGCTGCTTACCTTCAGCGACCAAATTGGCAACTCCTGTTCAAACCCATTCTTCGAGCGCGACCCCGCCCCTCCCGCCATCGCATTCTTCACCTTCTCGGATTTATCCTCGCCCTCCGTCTCCGCATCCGCCCCGGTCTTCTCCTTGATCTTGCCGAAGAGGAATGCCGCATCGCCATACCGCTGAAGCTGGTAGAGCACAACACCCCGTCGTAGCTGAGCAGATAGAATGAGCTCGCGCTTACCACGCTCCCGTGCGAGGGTCAGCGCGACCTCGGTGTCCCGGAGCGCAGCCTGAAAGTGGGGGCCTCCATGGGCAGGCTTGAGGCGCGAGTACGCGGTCGACCGTTTGATATAGTAGGAAGGAGCGCGAGGGAGCTCGACGAGGGCTTGGGTGAAGTATCTGATTGCGCTGGGGTAGTCTGAGTCGGTGATGGCCTTGTCGCCCAGTGAGGCGGAATTCATGTTTGCGAGGTAGCTAGGTAACTGTTGGAGCTGTCTGTATCTGGAGGTGTAGGGCTGCTGAATCTGGAGTGAGGCGGTGGATTCCCTGGTGAAGTCAAGGAAGAGCGTTGAGATGTTGAGGCTATGAGGAGAGGGATTCTGGAGTAGACAGAGAGCGGTAAAGGGCGAAGTTGGAGCTGTTGTCAAGCTTCTGCTTCCATTGACTTCTGTTTGACGCTGCGGGGGAGCGCGCTTATGTCAGCCGCCCCTTATGCCAGTATATTTACTGTTGTATTGCAGAGCATGAGCCATGTTCCTGCGCTACCGCCGTGGATTAATTACTATAGGTATACTCGATTAATGTACATATATCCCAGAATTCAGATGTCGTAGATCTGAAACAATTACATCAACTCCTCGTTGCCAAACTTCTTGCTATACAGCCCCAGAGCCCGGATAGGCCAGTAGAGCTTGTAGTTCGGGTATGAGATCATGCTGATTATAACGTTAGCCTGTGGTCGTTTCGCAAAGGGTGCGTGAGATACTCACCAAGACTGGTTAAAAACTCCCTCGATCGACTCCTGCAGCCACTCGCCGTTGGCCTGCTGCCGCGACATCATCAATTTCATGGCCTTCTGGAGGGGCTCCTTGTGGGGGTAGCCCGCCTCCATCAAGGCAAGGGTCGCCCAAGCGGTCTGAACAACTTGAGACATTTCATGCTGAACGTAGACATGTTTTTCGCTGCTAAGGTAAGATTCACCCCAGCCACCGTCTTCCTTTTGCTTGGAGATGAGGAACTCGCAGCCCCGGCGGGAATAGTCGCTAGTTTCGTAAGTCTCGCCAATGCTCGCCAGACTCTCCAGCGCAAACATGGCAGCGTACGTGAAGCAAATACCCCAAGATCCGTACCAGCTGCCATCCTTTCTTTGCACGCGCTTGATATACTTGACGGCTTTCGCCTTCGCGGCCTTGATCTCGTCGGCGCGATAGTCCGGGTAATACTTGCTGAAGAGAGAGAGAGCAGTGACAGAGGCAGTCGTGCACTCGGGGTAGTCGTAACCGATCATGATACCGCCGAATACTTCGGCAGCGTTCAGCCATTCAATCTTCGGGGAGCCGCGAGTGGTCTCATATTCGGTGAAACCACCTGAAGGGTTTTGCATAAGCAACAAACAGTCAACGCTGTCTTTCAACCGGTCCGTGGAGATCAACTTGGGGAAACCGTGCATTTCTTGTAGTTGGATGGTGGATCGCAATCCTTCAGCAGTGCAGTCACTGACGGTGTAGCCCTGGGTCTTGTTGCTGAACGGCCATGCACCCTTACGGTGTTGACGGTAGCACTTCTCCTGATCGGGCACATTCTCTCGGAGCTGGTGATCCTCGAGGAACTCCAGAGCCTTGGTAAGCATGGGACGCCATTTCTGGTCGTCTGCGAAGCCTGCAACAACAATACACTGGGTGATGAACGCCGTGTCCCAGACCTGGACACCATTGGTACCGTTCATCAGCATACCCTCGTCCTTCATCCACATGTAGTCATTCAGGCGCTCCCGGTGGCGGCGAACAGAGTAACTATCGGGGCCATCATGGATATAGCAGGCAATCATGTTCATCGGATTGCTCACAGGACCCAGTCCGGCATAGTCGGTATTCTCATCCTCCATCTGGATGAGCTCCCAGGTCCAGTCCTCCGCACGGTGCACCAGTCCAGAGAAGCGGAAGTAGGGGTTGTACACATTCACAAGGACACTGTTGATGGTGTTAAGAAGCCACGTTTTCGGGTAATAGTTATCGGCTTCGTGGATAGAATTCCGGTGGCTTGCAAAGTCGATCGAGTCATATGGTTGACAGTACAATTCCTGTCGAAGCTGCTTAGTGAGAGGGTCCAATGGATGCGTAAACTTCTTGGACCAAAGATACGACATTGGCAAGAAGACCTGGCGCATGTGGATCCACCATCTCCACGGAGCAAAGGGAACCCAGTCCGGAAGAAGCCTGGAAAACAGTTAGCCCTTCATTCATGGAGATGGATGAGCACGACCGACCAGATCTCGGGGGGAACCGGGTTGACGCAGTCCCATTCCATGACACCCAGAACGGACAGCCAGAACTTGGCCCAGTGGGGCCCATACAAGGCGCCACCGAACTTATGCAGCAACCCACGAGCCTTGATCATGCGAGAATCATCCTCCTCCACGCCTATCAAGCGAAGCGTCACATAGTTCATACAAGTGCCGAAGACCGAGCTATGAGCTTCAATGTGAAGACCCCAACCACCATCCTCCGGATTCTGACGAGCAAAGAGATATCTCTTGATCTCCGTCGCATACTCCGGAGGGATAGGAGTGTTAGTCACATAATAAGTGATGGCAAGTCCAGGCAAGAGGAACATGGGGCCCCCATATTCACACGCCCAATTCCCCGGAGGGAGCTGCAATTTGGAGAAAAATTCCAGTCCGTTCTCCGCGCATTGCAGCGGGGTCTTGGGGGCCGGCAATTCCGGAAGCCCCTACAAAGAAATTAGCAAGCGCGCAAGACAAAAACATACGGTGATCAATTGATCCCCGGGAGCGGAATTGTACCGTAGGAAGGCCTAAGAAATACTTGTCGGCCACCGTCTGAGGCCATGCCTGGTTCTCTTCATCCGACTCGAGGTAATGCCACGTTTGGCGGCCACGGTCATCGAGTAACCGCCATCGGGAATAGTCCGTTTTGGCATCTCCATTGTTGTCCACAGTCAAATCACCCTGTGTGACCGTTTTCCACGGAGCGATCTGAGGGTGCGCCATGTTTGCGTACCGCAGCAAGAAGATGCGATTCCGCGTCGAGCTGAGCAAAGAACAAGGACACACTCGCAACCTCAGGGGCGGGGGAGAATTCAGCGAGGGAGTTCAAGGAGAATGGGTGCAGGACGAGAATCCGGGGTTGGCGATCCATGCGTGCTGACTCATCAGGGGGAGACGCTGGTGCCTGCATTCTCAGGAACCAATAATGATGGGCGCAAGACAATCCACGAGAAGGGTTCCGGTGTCAGGACAGAGACTCGAGACAGTCACACGAGGGAACTGCTTTATCTGTAAAAGTGACATGGAGGTCGTCAGAGGACTGGCCAGCCTGCACCATGAATATGACTTACATAAGACTCCGAATGATTCTAAATCGGCCCGACTGTTGGTGACTTGCCTGTTTGGGTCAATGCCGCAGCCAGATCGGACGTCACATACTTCCACACTCTACCTGGTACACTACCTGGGAGGTATCCTCCAATGGAACCCCAAAAGCCGACAGATAAGGTGCGCCAGTACATCGATGAAGTCCTCAAGGCAACCGTCCACGAACTATCGTCACCAGATGGACGGCCGTCAATTACCATTCGAAGAAGAACCCACAAGCATTCAACCTTCTTCATCAATCCAGACACGCGCGCTCTGGAGGCGACCGAGTCCAACACCCCATTAGTTTATTCCTGGCCTGGCAAAGATGTCTACGAGGCGTGGAAATACAGTAAGCTTAATTCAGCTCTCTGAGACATGAAACGCCCGAGCTTACGCATGTAACCCATCACTTAGCCGTGACAATGCGAGTCCTAGCCGTTATCGCAGAGGCTATTCACACCGGTATAGTGATATCGAAAAGGTACACATCCCGGTGTATGTACATATATATACCATCTTGTTCCCGACTCAACGACCCACAGAGATATATATTACGGCGATCCGGCCCTTTTCAAATCCCAGAAGATCGTTGATGCAATCGTGGATGATTTCGGCTACACAATTGGAGTCGACAGAGTAGTATTGAACGTGGTACATCCTTATCAAGCCACCGCAATTCAGCTTCAGCTATTAGCCCGTACTAATATCAATGATACTCATGTAGGAGGCAGCTGCAAAGGGGTTGGCTACAGGTTGCTTCCGACTGACAACCCAGTCGGGGAGATTATCGATGGCGAGACATCTTCCAATGTTCATTAACGCCCTCCTTACCTGGTGATGGACTTGCTGGTTAATTGATACAGGACTTTCTGGTGCCCCGCATGCAGAATGTCTGTGAGACTAACACCACTCAGGCAAATTGGATCCTAATCGTCGAGAAAGAGGTGCTTCCATTCCACCCTCAATTGAATGGCATGAGCTAAGGAAACTAGGCTGTCTACCGCCGGCTCGCAGGGAACGGCTACCACACCAGATCAGCGGCCGGCAAAGGAATCGTAATTACAGTAAGCCTGGACATCCAGTCCCAGGGAACATTAGCTAAGGCAAGAACCAGGGAAAAGGATATCCAGATATGAACACACGGGCATTCGTCCACGCAATCTCCAACAGTAGTACAGGATTGCACACAGGTCCCCGTGTTTACGCTCTAGTAGATAGCGACCCGGATGGCATGGCCATCATGGCGACATTTAAATACGGATCCATGGCACATGCGAGTGAAAATGCACGGCTGAATGGGCCCCAGATCCGTTGGCTCGGGCTTCACACATCAGATGTTGTTGCAGGCGCTGATCCAGGGGGCGATGACGCGCTCATGAGACTCACGGCTAGAGACCGGAAAAAGGCGCTTGCGATGCTATCGAACAATCCAGTGTGGGCGAACGACGGACCTGAACGGGAATGGCGAGCGGAACTGCAGCAGATGCTCATGTTGAATCTGAAGGCCGAAATCGAGACCCTTTATAACCACGAGGGAGGGATCGAACGGTGGATTGACCAGAAGATGAGTAGTGTCTTGTAACTAGCTGTCAAGGGAAGGGCCAGCAGCAAGATAGATAGACAACTCAAGGAGACTCTACTTTCTATCAAATATTTGCTAGAGAAAAACAGCAGATTATGACCGGCAAGAGTCATAACACTCAATGCCCAAAATGCACCACAAACGCCAATCCCAACCCGTCACAAGGCAATGCACGCACGCGTCCACACCAAGTCATATCACACGCCGGTGACCAAGGCACAGTTTAACCCCCATAGATCATATATATACGGCATCACAGCATCTGCCCTAAGGGTTGTCGTTCGACCAACATGCCCAATTACAGGCCCAGTCCCTTGCGAACCTCATCGCGAACCTTGCGCTCATACTCGGGTCTCCGCTCGCGCCACATCTTCGCAGCCTCAACGTTGGCGGGGCTCTCGTCATTGGGCTCGGCGAGCATGCTCATGACCGAGATGAGGATCTTCTCAACGCTCTGGATGGGCGACCACCGTTCAGAGGCGTGTTCGTAGTGATTCGGGTCGTCACCCGGGGGGTGAAGGATAGAGATGCAGACGGTGCCATTCGGGTAGACTATCCCAGGATCCTGGCGTTAGCACAATGACGCAGAGGGTATAGGAACTGGAACCCCACCATTCGGATGCCAGACGCCACCGCCGACGAACTTCATGGTCGCGGGCTCAGCGGGTAGTCCTTGGGGAATTTCAACTCGGCGGCAAAGACACCCCCTTCGAACGGGGTGCCCTCGGGGCCCTGGATCAGGGCTTCCCAGTGGTACATGTCATCTTCCGTCACCGGGCCCGCCGTGATGCCATCGGGCGGGTTGGTGGAGAGGTTCTTGTACTCGTGGAAGAGACGCTTTTGGGCGACGGAGGACATGGCGGGCAGAAGGTGAGAGGAAGGGTATATGAGGAGAGAAAAAGAAAGCGAGGACTCAGAGGCGAGGGAGTGTTGCGGTTGGTGGTCAATTGACGTTGGAGTTGGCAGTCGGTACAGCCGATTGTGGAGAGGGCGGGGCGGGGCAGACCAGGATCTTTAATTGATTCTTCGTCGGAGCGGACGCAGGATCGACAGGAGATGGCGGAATGCAGATGGGAGAAGAATCGGCAGTCGGAAAACACGGAAGCCGGGCAGGTCGAGAAGGGGACGTTGAAGGCAATTGAGGCTGGCAAAGATCAAAGGTGTTGCCACTTGCGGCGACAACGTGCGGAATTGATGCCCCAGGCAGACACTCCTTTTGCCGCGGCATGTCTATAGAATCTACATCCAGCGCCAACTATGCATGAATCTGGGAGGACAGGAGTCCAATATGGGCATTGGAGAATCTATGATACAAGACAACTCTATCAACAACACTAGAACCAGTCATAGTCGTCACCCCCATCTTCATCGCCGGGGTCTTCTTCAGCCCACGGCTCTTCCTCGCGATGCGCCCAGGGGTCTTCCGGCTCCTCGCTCCAAACATCGCCATAAGGCCCTGTCTGCCCAGATGGCGGTGGGGGCGCCGAAGAGGGCTGATCTGGGGAAGAGGGCGGTTGTTGATGATCTCCGGTTATGCCGCGAGACATAGCATCATACCCAGCCATCGCGCCAGCACCGGCGGCCCCTGCAGCAGCGCCTTCAGCTATTCCTCCAGCGGCTCCAGCTCTACCCAGTGTTCCTGCGGCGGCTTCACCAACAGCACCCGCCTCTCCAGCAGCCGCACCACCGGCCGCACCACCGGCCGCTGCCTCACCCCCAAAGCCAGGAATCCAGAGCGGCATGAAACCGAACCCTCCGGCACCGCTATGCCGACTGAAGTAATCGAAATCAATGCTCACAGCAGTAGCCAGCATTACTGCGCGTTGATCAAGCGTCATAGCAGGAACAGTGGTGTTCTGGGTGGGAACCTGGTCAGGGATGGCGGCGGCGGAGTCCATGCGTAGCGCATAGACACCCGTATCAGTGAAGAATTCCCGAGCAAACCCAACAAAGTTCCGGTTCACAGATCCAATGAGTTGACTATCTGCTGAGCGAAGAGAAAAGTCCCAGGACAAGAAGGCTCGTCAACGTAGGCGAATTGGTTGAACGCTCCCTCCTGGGCAGTGCCTGTCGTTTGTGCCAGCTGCATTTGCTGTGCATTCGATAGACCGGATTGTGAAAGAGGCAAGTGATGGGTTCCCATATCGGTTGCAGAATTTGGCGAATGGTGGTAAGTAAAAAGGTTGTACTTTCTTCGTAGTAGTGCCCATTGTTGCTGGGCTTCTCCAATTACGCGCATATCATCCAGTCCCAGGGACGAGACTCGGGTCATAGAGTCCCCAGTAGCCTGCACGAGGGAGCCAGGAGAGACGTTCTGAACGGTGGTTGAGTGTGGAGGTGTACTGTGAGCGGCGCTAATAGGGTCATATACCCTAATTTTCGAGTTGATCCAAGAAAACGGGCGATGGAACTAGGAAGAAGGTTAGCCATACTACTAAAAATGATCTCCAGCTCAAGGACTTACTCGCAACACTTCATTCTGATGTCTATCAAAAACATGCGTCACGAAGCTGCGATGTGTGTGGAACCACTGTCGCGCCATCATACTGCCCATGCCCTTCTCTTGCTCGGCCATGTAACCAATATGATTACCATTCGCATCCATGATCACGTACTTATTGGCTTGCTCGAACCCGCTAGAAGAGATTCATTAGCTTACGAAACAATTTGCCATTGGGAAACCCACTCACATCATGACATTCATCAGCTCTAGCTGCCGTTGTACCACCAGTCCCGAGTTCGCCAGGATGCCAGTTGCGGGGTGGGTTTCCTTGAGGATGCCATGGGGATCCTCAGGGATATGGACGGGAGAAAGCAGGGTATTCTGAGCAGGGTCGTAGTGCGGATTTGGAGAATCGGAAGGCTGTGCTTCTGGATGCGATGCGCCTGGCTGTTCTGAGGGCGCAGCTGGTTGTCGAATGGGCTCTGGCCGCCGGATTGAATTGCGCGGGCCACGAGGAGTTGCCGCTCGGCCTCTGGTAAATGAGCTTGCGAGCGCCCGACCGGGCGCCTGGATCAGACGCGGGTGGTATTCGGAGACTTGAGCTCCACATGATGAAGGTGAGGTGGGTTGAATTCGTTGAGGAAGGAATGAGAGTAACGAAGTCGTGGCGGCAGAAATTATGACGAACTGCGGCGGAGTTTATCGGAGATAAAGACACCCGACAGTACTGCGCAGAAGCTACCGCGAAGCAGGGACTACACACATTTATACCTTGGCCTTTGGAGCACGGAAGTTATTTGAGGCTCTGGTCCAATTGCAATATAATATTTGACGCCAATGCAGTCGTAAACGACCGCCCAACCCAGAAATGCAGCGCTTTATAAACCAATCCACAACCTAGCTATACAACACCCTCAACCTCACTCTTTGTTCATCGCTCAAAGGGACCTCCAGTCAGACCATTACATCACAGAAGACCTTTTCGCGCCAGTTCAATCTTTCGCGCTGCCTCTCCTTCCTGATATCCACCCCGGGAAACGCAGATTGCGCTTCCCTCTCCAAGCTCAACCTTCTCTTCGACATCGGGATGTGGACACGGGCAGTGGTGTGGGAAATGGACACAGGCGAGGGTTCCAGGACACAGATATTTGTCGCAGTTTGCTGTTGTGCATCATAGCGCATTGAGTCAGCCATCGGCTAGGGATCTCCCACATCGACGACCGAGGATGCAAAGGGAAGGACGACTTACCAGACTCCCACATGCTTTGATAACGAGAACTATCACTAGGAACGTTCTGAGCTTTTTGTTGGTATTCCTGGCGGCCACCACCACCACCACTGTTGCCAAACATGTGCTCGAAGAACTGGAATTGCGCATGCGCCAGAGAGGCCAGCAGGAGCAGTGCCCCGAGGGATCGAATCCACGAGAACATTTTCCGAGGGGATACCAATATGTCACTAACGAAGTCACTCTGGGGTAAAGAGCAGTATGCGATCAATCAACAAGTGTTGTAGAGAAAAGACACGTTCGCAGGAGGGAGAGCTGTGGTATAGATCAAGACGACCAGCCGAATGAAGCCAGCTCGCTCCATCCCACGTGACCATGTCCGCCAAGACCCAGAGAAAAGTTCCCTTCAACTCCGATCAACACCAGAACGGACGACCTCATCTCTCTCAACATCCCCTCCACCGCCCGCAATGCTACAACCCAGACTCCTGGCACCCTTCCGGGTGCTGGAGAGAGCCATTGTGCCCGCCCTCCGCTCGTCACAGCCCCTCATTACCCGGCCACCCCCCTCCACGAGCTCGATATTCCCACGAACTTTCTCCGCACCCTCGCCGACCCCATTCACAAACCGCCTCCTCCCCTTCTCCCAGGTGCGTCACGCCTCGCACGCCACCCAGGGTGCTGCAAACCGACACTCGCGCGATCCCGCCGGCAAGCGTCTCGGCGCAAAGCGCGCGGGCGGCGAATACGTCGTGCCGGGCTGCATCATCTTCCGCCAGCGCGGGACGAAATGGTTCCCCGGCGAGAACTGCGCCATGGGCCGGGACCACACGATCTACGCCGCCGAGGCTGGTTACGTACGATACTACCTGGACCCAGAGCGACACCCGGACCGCAAATACATCGGCGTCTGCTTCGAGAAGGAAGGCAAGCTCCCCACGCCTCGCAATGCCCCAACTCGGCGGAAGCTGAACCGCGTCGCTGTGCCTCGAGCTCCTGAGACGGGAGCCGAGGCTCAGTCGGATCTGGTCGCCAACGTGAGCGAGAGCGGCACGATGGTCTCGAGCGTCGAGGCCGTCAACGCCGGAACGGGCCCCCAGCTGCGTCCCGGATACATGTACCGTGAGGCGAACTGGCAGATTGGTCGGGCGGCCGAGAAGGCTGGTATCACGGCGAAGGATTACAACCGCAACAACCGGTGGTTGGCGTGGCGGAAGAGACAGGCTCGTGCTGATCGGGCTGCCCAGATGAAGAGTCTCAAGAACAAGAAGAAGGCCTCGAAGAAGAAGGGTGGTCGCTAGAGGACGATACTACACGTCCCTCCTCCTTGGCTCCGTCCATTGTCATATTTCTACATGTATTTTTGGGGTTGCGTTGCACAATAACGGGATTCATGGTGTTTTCATTGTATTATAGGAAAATGTCTACTACCACTACCAATACTTTAACCATTCATCCGCTGCTTCTTCGTACCGTAGACGTAGTAAATAGTATGGCAGAAGACAGGCTAGATCTGTTCGATTCACCCTCTCCATAAGAATTGATCACTATAAAACGAGAAAAGAAAGGGGTATATCCATTGAGCTAAACAAAAACATGCCGTGCTTTTCCAACTTAAATGCACCAATCCAACAATCAATCACTGGTCAACCAACTTGCCCAAGATCAAGCTCTGACAGACGAACTCATTGCCAACAATTCTGAAATTGGAATTCAATCCAAGTTCACTTCCCCGAATCGACTCAGACGGATCGCCTCTCTTCCGCTTTCGGGACTTCGTAGGCTGGGCTTTCTGCGAACCGGGGCCTAGGATACTGGCGATGGCGGATGCCTTCTCTTCAGTATCCACGTATACCCAGTCCCATCCGCTGGTGGCATCTGGCGTGGGCTGGGAATCCAAAATCGCCCGCACAGACTTGATATCGGAAACCCGCTCAACCCGCGCTGCCCCCAAGGCATACGTTAAGAAGAGGTAGGCTTTTCTCCGTTCTTCGTCGGCCTTGCTGCGGCCCATGACAATCAGAACAGACTGTCCCTGCAACAAGTTTGGTCTCGCCGCAATAGTCTCCGGAGACGTGCTCGAATGGCGGGGTACGGAGTGAGTATCCGTGACTTTGTTGCGCCATAGAGATATGACGATTCGCCCGCTGGGAGCAAGTACATCTCCCAGTCCACGATGCGGCCTTGGGACACACAGTCCTCTATCCATCGATCTGAGAGACAGGGTAGATTCAGAGCCAATGCTTGCATGTACTTCGGCCGTCGGAATGTCTGTCGGCAATCAAACATGCAAATCCAATGTCCTCAGCGCCGCCGGTGAGTCGGAACTGACCATTGAATTCAGTCGCTCCATGAGCTGGGGACTTGGTCGGTGTACTCAGCGGAGCATTCATTGGGAGATCGAAAAGTTCATTGAACCCATCTTGTAGAATGCGTCCATCATTCTCCAAGATCATCTGCGTGGTACGCAACTTGGCATTATCATTCTCGCCATAAGAGACCGCAAACACCATTCCAGCAAACAATCCAGTTGCATAGCGGATGCTGCGGGACAGTCGGGTGCTTGGAGACGCGGGCGTCGTGTGTCGATCAGACGGGGTTTGGAGTCTGCTTTCGGACTGGCTAGTAGAGGCATTGAATGTAAATGCTCGGTCCTTGAGCCGGTTCCATAAGTTGCTGTCCAGGTATATCCGGGAGATAGGGACCTTGACCACACTTTCAGGCCCCGCCAAATTTCCACTGGGAAGGCTCTTAGGTTGTTTGGGGCCTAGGATGAGGGTTGCATAGCCGTACACATCTGTCATTGGGGTTAACCCAATGGAAGCACCTTGTGCAATATCGTCTGCACTTAGCTTATCGTCAAAGCCCCGGATGATATGCGTGACCTTGGGGAAGCCTGGCATATCGACTTTGACTCCGTCACCAACGCGCAATTCCAGTCGTTTAACTGCACCCGTAGACACCTCAACGGGAGCGCTGTCCTCGAATTTGACCAAGTAGCGAGATTGCTGGGTGCCGAATGGCGTACCGAAGCACGTTGCAGGATAGTATGCTCGTTTGACCCCAGTCCATGGGGCAAACACTTGATTGACTGCAATTTCCACCCTATCAGCGGGAGCAGGGGTTACTCGAATCTGCGTCGGCTCAACATTGTCCATGCTTGCTTGTTCTGGGAGAGCTGAACTTGCCGGCTCTTCGGGTTCGGTGTCCATATCCCGACTGTTCTCAACAATGGCCTGCGCGACAGGTTCAGCTGGTTGCAGTTTCGAATTCGTATCAGCAACCGCTTGTTGCGCAGGTCTTGCTTCACGACGACGTGGACGCGTAAGGAGACCCAGTCGCTCTTTCCGCGAGAGGTGGAAGTGAGGAGAATCTTCCACGTCCCATACAGAATCTGGCCGCTTCGAAGGCCTTGACCTTTTCTCAAATAATGATCGAGCTCTGACTGGCGCCTGTTCCTTTTGCGGCTCGGCCACTTTCTTGGGCTCTTTCTCCTCCCGTGGGGAGGAAAGTGAGACGTAGAACGCGGAGTAGCTGGCAGGACGGGTCAGATGCAAAGGCATTCTGCCCATCATTGCCACGACGTCTCTTCTGGCTTGAATTGGAGACATCGCAATCGCGGATCTGAATTCGCGGTCATCTGCAGAGAGAATGTTGAAGTCAACTTCGAACGGGCCTAGCCCCACCTGGGGTGAGGCATCGGCCGCGATCTCAGTCAATGCACGGCGTTGGCGTCCACTGGGACTGGACAAAATCTTCGAATTGTAGATGCGCTTCGCCGGCGATGAGCTGTCCGACATGACTGGCTGGCTCTGATGGTCTCGTTCATGCTGTGAGACATAGATCGGCGGCAGATCATCATCATCTTCCTGGTCCACTTCTTCGTCATTGGGTTCGTTCACACCCAATCTTGGTTCTGGAAGCGATTTGGGCTTGTCTCTGGGATACTCGTCCCAGGAGCTTCATCTCTGGTGCCTTTGGTATCATGACGAACTGGCGTCTCAGCAACACGGGAAGGCATAGAAGATGTCTTCTCTGGGCCATCAAGTTTCGATGTCCTACTGCCAAACTCCAGAGGTTCGCGGCCAGCAGGGTAGCTCGAAAATGCTTGACTACCCCCTTGAGCCTCGCGACTTTTCGGAAGCTCATTCGCAGAACCATGCGAGCTATTTGATCCTGATCGGGGCGTGTGATTCTGTCCTCGTCATGCAACTGAAAAGAGACTCGGCTCCGGTGAGATGTGGAGGGGGGCGTAGATTGTATACGAAGAGACTTCGTAGGTGAGGGAGTTGCTTTCAGCAGGCTTGCAGATGCGTCATTTTCGAGGCCATGTTGGCGAGCTTGCCCTGCATTCCATGGCTCTCGGTGGTCTTCTGACTGTTCATTTTCTTTTCGGCCCGGGGACAGCTGCGAATCCTTCACTACTTGTATCTGTGAAGACCCGTCAATCTCTTCCTCTTCCCCTTGGTGAAGTCGCTGTGCCTGAGATGGAAGCTCAACAGAGCCCGCGCGTGGAGTCGAGGGGCTCTCGTCGAAAGCCAAAACCTGGGACAGACGCCATGGGCGTCCGTTGCAGCAGCAATAGGAGTTGCGGATTCCTCATTGCAGTTTTCCTTGTCTTCTTCTGTCGAGACGTTCAATTCCTGAGACCGAGAGGTGGGCCTCAATGGCTCCTCCTCTTGCTCCGTCTCTTCCTCACTAGTTTCCTCCATGTTGAAGAACGACAGGAGCCTGTTGTTCATCCTCTGTAATATTGGCAGGCCCATCAGCCCAATCTCGCCGCTCCGGCCGTGTCGTCTGGAAGGACCCTGTCGCGCTTGAGGGACGGCTCCGATGATTTCCAGGTCGCGCGGGAGCAGAGAGCCCAGAGAATTGTGCTGCAGCTTCTTCATTGATCATCCGCTGCCGCTTCATACGTTCGACAAAGCTGGGCTCCTTTTCAAACTCCCCGTCGCTTTGATCTCCGAGTAGATATTTTCCGCAGAGCGAGTCATCCACTCCTGCAGAATCTTATCTCGTTGTGCCTGCGACTCCTTCATTGATATATAGTTCAAGTTGGGCTCCGACGAGTCTTGCGGGAATGTCGCCGCTATATTATTCAGCGGAGAACATTGTTGTATTAAAGGGGCGGCCCTGGATAGGCAGGTTTGGAGAAGGCCGTCAGACAAGGGATCGGGGTTCTGGCATGAACAAGGGGAGAAGACGGCGCTTGAGTGGCCCTGAAGACCTGGCTGAGCGCCAGGATACCACCACTTGACTCGATATCTGCGCCTAAAGGGTTTCGAGAAGCAGTCGGAGGGTTGCCATTGTGATACGTTCGGTACTGTGTTTCACGGCAGTTATCGGCGTCTTCGACACGAATCGCTGCGACTCGGGAAAGAGATTGGGTTGATAGTGCAAAGGAGAGGATTCTCCCAGCTTCTGGCTGCTCGTATCTTCATTTTCGTTATCGTCGAGATTGGCTGCGTCGGGGTTCGCATTATCGAATGCTGCCAACAGGTCGATATGGCCACTCTCGCCTTCGTGAAGAGTTGCAAGGGTAGCTTGATTGCCCAAATTGCTGTCGAAACAGGACGTGGCGGTCTCTCTATTCTGTCGGATGAGGTCGTCGTAAACGGATTGGGAGATGACTTGGGTGTCCGAGGGGACCGTCTCGGCGGAGCTCATATTTCCGGAAAGCCGGAGCGCAGGAGTCGGATTCCTTTGTTCTTGTTCGGTCGAAGAGGGATTGGGACCATTTACGCCAATAGCATTCTGTGCCTGGGAGGACGATCGAGGTGGCGATACGGGGGGGTTAGAGGGGATGTTTGGTGAGACCTCCTGGGCAGTTGACGACACACAACCACCCGGCAATCGATGTTCTGAGAGATTTGGCGGGGTGTTGTCGGAGAGAGGAAATTCGGCGGACCCAGAAGCACCCACAAAAGGCTGGGAGTGTGCAGATTCCTAGCCAGAATGACTGGTGTTAGACTGGTCAAAAACCGAGACGAGGCTGATACTCACTAGCCCCAGCGCGACGCGCTGCAGGTGGGTGATGTCAATGCTGTCGTCTTGGGTCTCCATGATCTGGTCTGCTTGTTACAAACCATGTAACAGTAGAGAAAAAAAGACCAATCACCCGTGGTCCTGAAATTGTCCCCGCGGGCAGACGAAGGTGCCGTATGGTTATCCCTCGGGGAGATGTGCTCATACACGAAAGCCACCGAACGCGAAACGCGTCATTCACGTGATTTACCAATATTACTGTTTGGGTCAGACACTTCCAGCCCGATCTAGAAGAATACCTAGGTAGGGTCAAGCTCATGGGCATCTACACGCAGGACAGAGCAGGATCCTAGGTAAATAAAGTACATCAGTGAATTTTAAATGCTCCTGGCAACAGCCGTGTAACTCTGTCAGTGGAGGGTTGCATTCCTAAACTCTCGATGCGTGTATGGAATTGGTAAATAGCGAGTTGATTTGTTACATATGGTTACAGAGCTAGGCATCCAGCCAGATATCCCAAGAGACATTCTTAAAAGATGCTCAAGTCGTTGACATCCAAGTGATTCAACACAGCTTGCTCTAGTCGCGCGTGCGGTTCGGCACCCATCGTCGGATTGCCATCTCCCGGACCTTGTAATGTCCGAGCAACGCCCCAATATTTCCAGAGGCAATGTCAGAATCGGCGAGGGTTGGGGGTGGGATGTCCACATAGCAGACCACCAAGGTCTTCTTCACCTGTGCCTGGACACGGTTCACGCAATGCATCCACCACCAGCTCCGAGCTTGTTTGCTGGCACAGTGGGCTTTCCGCTCTTCGGTTTCGGACCAGTAGGGATGGTCATACGAGGGGATGATCACAACAGCAAATTCGGCATGTGAGAACACAGGCCCGCGGTTATAAAGGAGGTAGTCCACTCCGAATTTCACACCAGAGCGCACAACCCAGCCCAGGGACCGGAAGTGGTGATACACGACATAGGAGATCATGAAGGTATCGTCTGCTTTCAGCTCGGCCGAAACTCGAGGGGGAAGAATGAATGCTGGCAGAATAGCTGCAGCAAAGATGTAGGGGAGACGACATGGCCTGTTTGGCCATCATAGATTTGCAAGGCACCTAGGCCATAAACGAGAAAGAAGGCCTCCTCGTTGGACAGTTGAAGATGCTCCTCATTAGTGAGAGCGTCTTCCCCCAGGGTCTGCTGCTCAGTGACAGACGATCCAGGCAGGTGGAGAGCAGCCGAATCAGAGGTAAACTCTTTGGCCTCAACGACAGGAGAGAACCGCACCGTCTTGCCATTGGATGGCTTTTTCTCGGGGGCGTCGGGCCCGCTGTTCTCCCCTCCTTGTGCTACCGAGCGTTGTGACTCAAGTAGTCGGGCCTCTTTCGCCTTCCTCAAAGAGAACTTCTCTGTTGCAGCAGCAGTGCCGTTAGTACTACCACTGCCGCTACCATCTAGCGACACGGAGGTAGGCTCTTCGGCCGGAGCATCGCCGGGTTCCCTCGCAGCAGCTTCGGCTTTGAGTCTCTCTTCGATGGCCAATTTCTCCATCCTGGCTCTCTCCAACTTCAGCTCGCGGCGCTCTAATCTCCGTCGACGTGTGACCTCTTCGCTAGTGACGCCGTCGAGCAGGCCCCTCTTCTTCTTTTCCCGTTCCAACCAGCTCGGTTCGCTTCGACTTAAACTTCCCTTCCCAAAGAATCCCATCTGCCATAGCGCTTGGATCGCTTTCTCGTCGGTGACATGCACCGACGACGTATACGAGTCAAAGTACGCAGAATAGATCTCTTGGTGGGGAGGAGCAATGAAATAGGTCAGATATGATAGAAGCACACTGACTAAGGATAGCGGGTTGTGAGGGATGAGAGGAGGCAGAGGGTGGACAGCGACGGGCAAAGGGAAACGATGAATGTGTCTGTAATTGGGTCTCGATGTCCAGGGGCCTCGAGGGCCATTCTTTCTCGCTGGCTGCCCAGCATTCGGACCGTTAACAGGAGCTGCCTGCGCCGTGGCCCCGGGTGCAGAGTCTGACTGGGAAGCCATGACTCCTGGATCCTGGCACCAAGTGATGATTATGCAAGAGAAAGGGGAGAGATTTTCTACGGCAGACGGAAGAGTCAGCATGCAACTCCCCATCATTACGACTCGATTATGCAAGCAGAAATGCAGTTGATTGATTCTCCTCAGATACCGTTGTAGTCAAATACTCCGATCATCGACAACGACTAGAAATCAAAGTGTCATTGCCTCGGGTATGGTTTGTTATCATCACCGGAGATCAACTGCGCAAGCACTACTCAAGATTGAAGCAGTGGATGCTTACCAGAAAGGTCGTTTCTGGACTGGGAGCTCAGTCGCACAAGGGCTGAGACAGTTGGTAATAATTAGATACAGATGTTGGTTATCATAGGACACGTCATATTGTGAGCCGGAGTGAGAGAACCATCATTCAATTCAATCCCAGCGCTCAAATCGTCCCATGTCGAGTGTGATTGTGGAAGAGGAAGAAAATTTGCTCGGAAGCGCCAGCATAAATAGTGGGCGGACAAGCTTGCCCGGGCGGTGTGTCATGTGACCCTCTCCGCTGCCGAAAAAAAAACTTCATCTTTATCCGGAGAGGGACAGACAGAGCTCACGTACCAGATCCCCCCCATTCCCCACCAACATCTCGACAATTCAAGTGCGTTCCGCGCCCAAAAACATTCAAGTAAGCTGCATGTCCTTTGTGTCATTACTACGGATTCTAACCAGCTACCACTAGGATGCATCTTATGGTGTGTTCGCATCGCAAAATCGATCTACATTCGCGATGTCCTAGACCCTAACCATTGCTTTCCTTATTGCAGTACGTTCCTGGGCCTGACGGCAAGCGGACCTGTAAGTCTCATCCATCTTGACCCAATTCTTACCCTTGCTAACCTGTCCCAAACACAGACACTTTGAAGAAGGTATTATCTAGTCAAGCCCCAACCGCCCAATATCCGCCGAAGCAGAGAGACTGATTGATGGAATAGGTCCTCGATGGACGTGTTACTTCCAGCGCCCACCCCGCCCGCTTCTCGCCTGACGACAAGTACTCTCGGTACGATTCCCTCCATGGAGCTGGAAAGGGCTCAGGCACACCGATCGAAAAGTCAATTGAGCTAACACGACTACTTCATTCAGTCACCGCGTTACCCTGAAGAAGAGATACGGTCTTCTCCTCACTCAGCAGCCTGGTATGTTCGCTTTCATCACGAAGGGCCGCCACGATAGGTACTAACATCGACCTTACAGAGGAGAAGCCTACTGAGGTGTAATGGATGGAATGATGGATAATCGGTGCGGACAATTCAGGGTGTTATAAAGTTTTTTCTGGCGAATGGTGTTATTTCTGAGAATCTATCGGAGGGGCTTTGTTTGGTCTGGCCCTTCTGCTGCGCTTTTTGCATCTGGAACTAAAAAGCATTGCTCGCGATCAACGGCTTTCACAATTTAAGAATCCAAGATCGCATTTATCTATGTCCTTGTCTAAACCTATACCCTTTTTGAAACCATCACAACTATCCATCGTCATAAAGCCATCAAAGCGTGAAAGAGAACCGGGAAACTTTTGCCCAACTCCGACCCAATATCTAATGCAAGGAGCAACAACAAGCACGAGGCACTATTCGTCTACCGTCTTCGAGAGTTCACATTCTTGCCCGCACCAACCTTGATGCGCCCACCTTGGTTGCGCCGCTCACCCGTCAGAATGGGGAGATAGTCTTCATCCATGATTCCCGTTCGCGACGCTGCTGTCGGCTTTGCTCGGTAACAGCGCGGGTGTATTCCTTCTGGTCTTCAGCAAAGATAAGTTCCGTGCCCCAGCCCTTCTTGCCGCCACCACCCTTCCACTTTCCATTGGAGCTACCATGGACAGGCTTGGGGACGCTAAAGCGGTTACCCTTGTTGTTCCACTGCATGTTCTTCTTGAGGTGCATGGTGAACTGCCCATTGGCAGTAGTGGTGCAAGACACACGGGTGAGGGTGTCCTTGCCGCAGCGTGGACAGAACTGCTTGTTCATGTCCTTTGTGGTAAGGAAACAAGCATGGCAGCGCTTGATAAAGGACTTGAGGTGTTTGATCCTCTGGAGAGTAGAAGTCGAGAGGAGGTTGAGGTTCATTTGCAGAAGCACGTTTTGACACTATGGAAGGGCGTCAGCGTTGGGACCTTCGGCGGCACAGGCCATGAGGCAACTTACAGCAAAATCAGTGGTCATGGTAGCGACTTGCATGACCTTGGGCTCAGGAGCCGCTGAAGCTGAACCATTCTCATCGCGGACCTGCCGCTTCTTCAGGTTCGAGGCGTGATCCATTCTCCGTCTGAGTCGGAAGCATCCCCATCCTCATCCTGGGCTTCATCTCTGTTGGCTTCCGCCTCGGGTTCCGCAGAGGTAGAGGCCTCTTGTCCCTCTTTCGCCTCCTCCTTACCCTCCGCCTCTAGCGATGCATTCTTCAGATCTTCCGTGACGGTGTCTACATCGACATTGTCGGGCTTGTTCTCGCCGTCGGCCTGGGCGGTGGGCTCCGTTTCCGTCGCCGTCTCCTTCTTTTCTTCAGTCGGGGCAGGGACAGGCGGCTTGCCATTCACTTGTTTCTGACCGGGAACACTTCGCAGGCGCCAATCACCACCATTGCGTTCGCATTCAACTTCGTATGCCAGCGCCAGCACCTCAATATCCGTGTGACTCAGTACAGCGCGATCACCGGTCTTGCGCGCAAACTCGCTCAGCACAGCGACACTCTTCGGGGAGGGAGTACGTTGCTTCAGGAATGGCAGGTAGAGGGTTTCGACTCGCATGCGCGCATCGGGATCGCGGATTTCCTTCACCACCGAGGGGGTGATGAGGAGCTCTTCACTTTGGGCGAGCAGGGTGGACAGCGGCGGGGTATTCTTGAGAATAGGGCCGGCATCGAGAACAATGGTGTGAACGGGCTTAGGCGGGGGAGTTGACTCCGCCATGATTGCTGGGGCTATTTATAGTGCGATAGGGTATAGAAAATGACCACTCCGACGGGATACCCAGGATTTCGACAGCGTGGTTGTGGGGATGAAAACGAGGCTCTTGTCGTGCGGGATAGAAATTCATGTGGATTTTAGTTGGTCCGTGCGGCATCCTTATCTTAGCGCGTCCTCTGACTTATCGACCCAACAACACCCCATACATCACATCAACGTGGATTCACTCCCTCCACGCCTGATCCCTGATCCCAGGCGTGGAATCGCAGACAGGATTACATGTCGACACGATCCTGTGGACAGGTCAGCACGGCCTGCATGTCCTTCCATCCAGGAATCCACGCGAACGAGATATATATCAGGTCGACTCTCGCTGGGACAAATTAACCACGCGCGACAACCGTCACCTCGTGATCGGTCAACTACGAAGTCCCAGAGGTTCTCCTGCTACTCTCAGCTATCCACCCGAATGATCGGCTGGCCGAGAACGGCCAGCCATAGCTCCCGAATATACTTCGCACATGCATTTTATTCCAGCATCACCGTTGGAGCCTGGTTGATCACTCGACGTCTCGCAACTTGGTACCATGCTCACCAGAGCTAGACCCTGCGAACTGATGACCCAGAGGACATCCTGTCGTGACCAGTAGACTTTGCTGTACGATAGCAAAAGGACAATCGCCACTCCGAAGTACTGGCAGCACGTAAAAAGTCTGAATTGCAGCTGCATCCGATGGCTTCGGTTGGTTTGTCCCTGGCGATCAGGCTATACTAATATTGGCACGAAGCGCAGGCAGCCAACACACCTGCCAATAGGGGCTAACAAACAAGATGTCGGCACCCGAAGGCTCGTGTTTCAAACATAATAAAATTGACAGACGTCAGCTCACCACGCATTGTTGCTCGGTATTCATACGTCAAAACTGTCTTGAATGGAAGGTCTCCAAGGCCCGGCTGCTCAGGGGAACCCTAGGAATCAGAGGTTGCGAGCGTTCCCACAGAAATGATCGTACCAATAATCAACAATAATCACCTGATGGATCTGGTAGCAACCCAGATTTTCTCCGGTTGGGCACCAATAGCGATCCTGGGGTTTCCAATCTATGGCAAACGGTCTGTCAAACATGCCCCGATCACTTCGTACGACGCAAGCGCCAGATATGCTTCCCTGTCACTCATAGTTGATGCCACAAGACCGACACTATGACCACCGTGGCGTTTGCGCGGACCAACCACATGGAACCACCGAGGAACGATCAAAGGGGAAAGTAGGACAAACCTATCTCAACTCACCACCCCTCATGGAAGAAAGTCAGAACTCAACTGTCGATAATTGAGCAGATAGACTCCCAGAAAAACAATTATTGCGGTTTCCAGAACAGTGTCGGCAACATTGGCGAGCGTAGCGAAGAACAGACAAATGTGATACATCGAATTTCCCGGACCAGGCGCTTGAGCGGCAGAGGGATCTACGCAAGACCACCATCGTCTCGCGACCGACTGGAATATTAGGGTTGACAGCGACATCCCGCCTGTATCGTACTTTATCACGGCTCTTGTCGCCCCCTGCATGTCCGTTATTCAATGTGGCTCAGGAAATGCCGACCAGCAATCGTCACACAGCAGGATCCCTGTAAAAGGACTTGACATATCGTATCCGCCAAACGCGTCACACCAACACCAGCCAGGATGCCGCTCTGAGGCTGGTGCTTCCTCTCATCAAACTGAAAAGGGAGAATGAAACAATGAAAGGGTAGAGGGGGCTCCCGTGGGCAGGAGAGACGGTGTGGCCTGTCCCTATCCCGCCATCCCTTGCTCTCCCATCTTCCTGGGCCGAATGATTGCCCGTGAAAATTTTTCTGACTCTGATGCTGTGCAACAGGGAGACCCTTTTTCCAGGGCAGAAGGAAATGAGGCCAAACAGGACGGGGTTCGAATCGTTCGGCAGAAATCCCACCTGCATCCCCCAGCTCCTGCACTGGGGTAAATGCAGCCAGACGCACACATTCAGTCAGCCCCGGGAGTCAGTGCTCTTCCGGGGCAAGGGCAAAGGAGAAAAAGTTCCCTTCCGTTGCCACGATCTGTATGTATGCATTCTGTCGGCCTTCGCCGTCGCAGCGAGGGGAGGGGCCTCCACCTCCGGATCGCAACGGTATTCGTCTAGAAGACGAGCTGTCCATGCCTGCGCTGTACCATGCACAATCCATATGCACATACCCAGCAATGCACATATGCATGGCCGAAGAGAGTTTTTGATATGTCCCCGATCCATTGGCCCCTCCAGTCTCGCCTTCTTAGTGGACCGGATGGTTTCCATCGATGGTGGACACTGCGGTTGTCGATCATTGATGTTGTCATCAGATTTGCCTGGGTAGGAGTCTCCGAGTGACTCCAAGGGCTGGACTTTTGTACAGCGGCGCTAGGTTTGAGAAGCCAGGTCTCAGCCTCGAACTTTGGAGGAGCTTTTTGCCTTCCGATTTCGTCCAGACACTTTCCACCAATTTGGCCCTGTCTAGCCAAAGTGATGCCAATCTCGCCTCCATGGACTGCCTGTGTCTCTCCCTTGCTTGCTTTTTCTATCCTTTTGTTCCTCCGCTCTTCCCCATAGCCCTAGTCCCTGTCT
Source organism: Aspergillus micronesiensis (assembly GCA_039763685.1). NCBI lineage: Eukaryota > Fungi > Ascomycota > Eurotiomycetes > Eurotiales > Aspergillaceae > Aspergillus > Aspergillus micronesiensis. Next base: position 14,838 of record JASHHO010000076.1, on the reverse strand, counting down.
TAGCATCGGTCCGTGAAGCCGGAGAAGCAATGAGACATCGGTGCAGATCTTGATGCTTTATCTCGATCCTTCCGTGGCACTGGCCGTTTCTGGGGTTCGACCATAGAAAAATGGTTATAACCCATTCGCTCCTCGATTGTCCACGGGCCCTCCTGCGGCTTCCTTGATGTATTCCCGGTGCCATTTTTATTCCCAGAGTCGACCCGATCTATGAAATGAGTGCTTGATCCTGGCACTGTGCACAGACAGTCGTACCGCATCGTGACACCCACCTCGCACGGCGCACATTGTCCACCACGCAGACCTGATCCTAGCTCCTACAATGACAGACATGCTTCATGCTCTCCTCCCGCGGGATGGAGAGGACCGGAAATACCTGTCCCATGGGGGGAAGCGAGGCCTATCGATCAGTATTGTCTTCACGACGCTGGCAACTGTCTTTGTCACCGCCCGTATCTATACTCGTGTCCGGCTCATGAAACGTATGGAGCCGAATGACTGGATGATTCTCATTGCCTTGGTAAGCATTTCCGAGCTTTGCCTATCCGAGACAACTCAATTCGCTGCGGGTATCTAATAGATATAGGCCTTCTCATATGTCTTCATGGCCTTCTTCATCGTTGAGTCCCTCAACGGGATGGGAATGCACGGTGCTGAGATTCCACCCCAGGTCATGCTGAAGCAGATGAAAGTGAGTACCAGATACCGAATCCGACTACAGACCGATCCCAGCGTCGACAAAAGCTCATTTTATACCCTCACCAGGCATTCTGGATTACCATTCCCTTCTACAATGCCGCACTGCTGTGTGCCAAAGCTTCCATCCTCATGCAGTACTTCCGCGTATTCCCCACCAAGCGCATGCGGACGATTTCATGGGTGATGATCGGAGTGCTCGCCACATACGGATCCTGGGCCGTTCTGAGCGCCTTTCTCAACTGTATCCCCGTGGCCAAGTTCTGGGACCCTAGCATCTCAGGCTACTGCCTGGATCAGAAAGGCCTCTGGTTCTCCAATGCCTCCATGCATATTGCCACCGACCTCGCCATCCTCATCATTCCTGTTCCAGCCCTGCACGCCCTCGAACTGCCTCGACGACAGAAAATTGCCCTCATCTCGATCTTCGCGCTGGGCGGGTTGTAAGTATCTTTCTGCTAGTCGCACATGATGCAGGCAACTGACACTTTATGCAGTGTCTGCGTCACCAGTATTTGCCGGTTGGTTGCATTGAAGAAAATCTCCGACTCCCATGATCCCACCTGTACGTGCTCCACCCATGCATACACATACATTAAAGATCCCCAGCTAACAAGATCAACAATCAGACGACAATGTCGACGCCGCGTCTTGGTCCGCCATAGAATGCAACACAGGCATCATCTGCGCCTGTCTCCCAACCCTGCGTCCGCTCATCTCCCGCGTGGTCCCCTCACCTCCTCTCCACCCTCAGCTCCAACGGCCGGGGACGGGGCTACCGCAACGCACCGCTCTCGCGCGGACAAGCACCGACCTACTGGAACGGCACGGGGACCGTCTCTACCACGATCACCGCGATGGACGACGTGGAGTACGGCCATCCAGGGGACGCCGACAAGATCCTGACGATCATGCCGGGGATGGACACGCACGGACGAGAAAAGTTGATGGTGCGGGAGAGTAAGACGACGCAGGAGTTGACGGAGATCAAAGAGCCGGTTGTCAGGTCGGATAATCGGGACGACGGCGTCTTCGTCATCATAGACTTTCATTCATTCCTTTCTTTTTGTGTTTTTTCCTTGCCTCTATCATAATTACCGGCGTGGTTGACATGACCAGCCGAGTGAGGTCAAGCCCACTGGCCTTTTTCTATTCGTTTTCGTTTATTGTTTCGCATTGCGGTGCATTGCCTTCTTTCATGATTGTTTCTTTTTGTTCGTTTTCTATTCTCTCTATATATATATTACAGCAACCAACTCAGTGATACCAAATCAATGCAAGATGCAGGACTCTTCATGACGGGACGCGCCCATGGCCATAGACAGGTGGTGTTGTATTGTGTAGACAGAAAGACTCAACGGAGTTTTAAGGAAACATGGAATGTGCTATGCTACCGGGGGAAAACAGCGGAACGAAAAGGAAGAAAGGGGCGACTAGAAATCGGCGAATTCCTTATCCACCTGCTCGAAGTGGTCGAAGAAACCCTTGAAGAGCTTCACCCCAAGACCGGGGTCGAGGCTCCCCGTCGTAGCACGGATGCTGTGCATGCTCAGCTGGGGAATGCCTACGTCGACGGCGCGCATACCAATGCGCGAGCTGGTCATGGGGCCGATGGTACCGCCGCTACGGGAATCGTTACGGATCTGGAAGACCTGGAGTTTGGAGCCGGAGAGATCGGCGACGCGCTTGATGAAGCCGTGGCTGACACTGTCGGTAGTCATGTGGCCGTTCGAGTCAGCCGACACGGCAACACCGACGTTCAGCCGGGGGGCGTGGTTCTCCAGGTAGACGTTGAGGAAGTTGGGGTTGACGGCGTGAATGACGTCGGAGGAGACGAAGAAGCTGTTCGCGACGGTCTGGGAGAGGAGATTGGGCCCGTAGGTGTTCTCGGCGGCGAACGCCTCGGTGATGCGCTCCATGACGCTGCTCATGAAGTTCGACCGGGCACCTTGACGCAGCAGACTGCCGATCTCCTCGTCGTCGAACATGCCGACCATCTTGATGGAGCTGCTGGAGGTGTTGTCCGGGGAGGCGAGAAGCGCCTCCTGCGCGGCATAGCAGCACAGCTTGTCGTCGATGCGGCCAGCGAAGATCAGGTCCTTCTCCAGTCCACCGAGACGTGCAGGCTGGCCGTCGTACAGCTCCAATTCCCAGTCGAGGATGGTGTTGTAATCGGTGATACCGAGTTCCTTGGAAATAACCTTGACGAGTTTCTCCGGCTGGGTGGCCGCGAAAGAACCCGGGGCAAACGCCGCCGCGGAAGCAGGGGAGGCGGGTCCCTGCTGGAAGAGATCGGAGTTATCGACGCCTATGATGGGAACCATCTGAGTCTCCTGGTTGAAAGGGCCCTGGGAGGGGGCGCCGAAATGGGGCGCCAGGGTCGGGATGCGGGCGATGGGCCAGTCAAGCTTGACGAGACGGGAATCGACCTTGCCCTGGCCGGGTCGCGGACGAGCACGCGACCACCAATGGAAAGGTCGCGATCCCACCAGGTCTGGCTCATGGCGCCGGCGTAGGGGCGACCCCCAACTGGGCGAAACCGGCTTTGGCGGGGAGCTTGGAGACGGGTTTCAGTTTAGCGGTGAGGGCGTCGATGTGGCCGGCCACGATGGCCATGCCGTTCCCGCTCTGGTACTTCTTTCCCACGGCGAAGGCGATGAAGGCGCTGCCATTGCGCGTTGTGTAGTATTTGCCGCCGCGTTGCAGCTGTGATGTCCAGGCTTCGCGTTCGGAGAGGTACTTGTAGCCCTTGCTCTCGAGCTGCTTGGTGAAGCCGTCAACGGCGTGGAAGATGGTAGGGTGATTGGTCATGAAGTCGCAGTATGGCTGCGAGTAGTCCTCGGGGCGAACGAGCTCGTCGCCGGGGGATTATTCGCAACTGGGGATGAGGGCATGGAGGCTGGGACGGGGGTGGAGGGCGTTGGCTCAGGGCGTGGCATGCGATACGCCATGGAGGCGTCGCGGAGGCCCATGATGCTGGACTTTCTGGTCATGTCGGAGGATGAATGGGTGGAGGGGGGAGAAGTAGTCGAGACGCGAGGGAGGGTGTGGAGAGACAGGTTGTGTAGGGGCTGGTGAGAAGCAGAGAGGAGTTGTTGTGCTGCACTCGGCGGAATGCGGAGTTCCTGATAAGGCAGCCGATCATCCGTACTCGGACTAGTCAGGAGTACTCGGGTGACATCATCAGGCATCCATTTCAGGCTCATTCTAAACTATATACTCTCTAGATATACTGTAAACTCCTAACTACTCCCCACATACGCATTCCAGTCCACCATCCCGCCCGCACACTGCGTCGTCACCTCCGGCCCAACCGTCGACACTACCTCACGCCCGCCCCGCACAATGGTAATGCGTACCGGTCCCGTCTGCCCGTTTGAAAGCGAACGATCCATGGTTGACTCCAGGGGCTGCCGCATCCAAGAACGACGGAGGCGCATTGCCAATCTGCACGTACACCTCACTGGGCTCCGTCACGCATGCGCTGACGAACACGCGATCCTGCGAGACCTCCCCGGGGCTCAGCTCCTTCTGGCCCATAGCCGGTTATTCCCCGTGGTGCCGTCAGCGCTGCCCAGTTGGCCGGGTTCAACCGGTACCAGTAGACAATCTTGTCCTGGTAGGAGGAGGATACCGCGAGGGGATGGTGTGTGCCGCATTGCCGGGGTCTCTCGCGATATTCTGGCGGTATCCGTCGATGTAGTGCGGGAGGAGCGCACGCCAGGCATCGTGCGGATGGTCGGCCACGTAGCGAGTTGCACCATCAGGGATCCCAGGGCCATAGATCGGTCCGATGTAATGGGACTCGCCGTAGTCGTTCCAACTCAGGATCTAAACCATCAGCCCGTGTTTGTAGACCGGACGTCGCCATCCAGGCAGTTAGGGGCTAAAATCGAAAGCAAACGTACCTGAACCAAAGGCGGCTGCAGCTCAATGATCTGCTTCCACCGATAATGCCACATATCATCCCCGCGCCACAGCCAGTTCTTATGCCACTGCGGGAGGTTGGTATAAAACCACGGTGCCACAGGCATCATACGGCTTGCCACCAAGAGACTTCATCCAAGCCAGGTCACTATCGGTGGTCTTGTCCTCCGCGCCCACCGGCCAAGCGTCCCAACTGAACGCTCCATCAATGGTATCCATCACACTTCGAATTCCCTCCGGACCCATACTCGACCAGTCGGGGATGAAGATGCACCCCGTCGTGTTCTTGATATTGGGCCAGTCACCCGCATTCCCGGGCCCTTCAAAGGTAGAGACCAACGGTTTCCCTTGGAACTGGAAATAGGCCTTCCGGTTCTTGAACGTGTTGATGATGGAGATGACCCGGTCGGCAGGCAGAGGGACCGCCCGACCCGTAGTCGAACGAGATGAACAGGGTAAAGTTGCCGATCCTTTCTGCTGCATCAAACGCCGTTTGGAGGGCTCGATCGGTGTGATGGTCTTGCGGGGCAACGTTCAATGCGAAGCCGTCGAGATGCGCTTTCTGCGCCTCCACGATGTCGTACTCCCATTGGGAAGCAGTCATGTAGTACGCATTACCGATCTGCGAGGTAGGTAAGTATTGAGCATCGAGGAGGTTGTGTCGAAAGACTCACGAGGAAATGGGCAAAGACGTTGTGCAGGTTGTCTTGGGCCGGGGGGATATTGTGCCATTGCGCTTGGGCCATGGGTGGAGGAGGCGCTGGAAGAAAGAGACATGGTCAGCTTGGGTTTCTTGCAACAGCGTCATAACCAGGTAATTTTTGATCTCGTCTGGTCATATAGATGGGAACCCACCCTGGTTGCATGCTGGGCCGGTGGCGGGGGAGCATATTGCGGCTGCTGCTGGGGATACGGAGGATAGGGCTGCTGAAATTGCGGCGGCGGTGGTTCCTCCGGTGGATGGTCATGTTTGCCCTTGGCGTGGACATGATTGAGGAAGCGATCGAGTGTCTCATGATGAGTGTTGTTGTCGGAGTGGATATGACGGAAGAAGAATCAACGGAAGAATACGAATACGAGGGAGTCAACTTTCCCCCGCCAACTCGTCAGAAATATACTATTTAGCAACCCCCCAGAATGGATAGGTAGCTAGATATATCCCTCCACCAAAAGCCCAGCCCAACAACCGTCGGACACGAGAGTGACGAAAGCCGACCACATGGGGAGACCGAAAATGACTGATCAGATGCAGTCGACTTGCAATGCTGACCGACACTTGGCGACTGTTCAGCATCGTCACTCTGCAGATAAGAAGCCCGCCCACGAACTATTTACGATCCCACTGCGTCCGCAGCAATAGCGACTGCAGTATTCGTCAGCCCCGCGTCTTTCATTTTTGCCTGACCCGAGAAAGAAGGCAGGTTTGTGTGTGTGGTGCTGCATGCCGGGACCGTTTCAGGCTGAGGTACGCAGACATGAGCCCAAACCAAACCGTCAGTCCGAGTTCGTCCTAAAAATGCGATATATCGATGCTTGGGTGGCAAGAACTCAACCCGACCTGGGTACATATCCAATGGCGAATGCCCGGCGAATGCTGGGGTTGCAGTAGTGGCTGCATCTGGACGGAAGAATCATGGAGGGAGTCTTGGATGGGCAACAAACATCCTCATCTCCGGAATCATAGCCTGTATATGCATGTATTGAAGTTAGATTTTGCGCATTTGAGGGCCGAATCTGAGTCATCTGCTCAACAGCCTCGGAGATGTACGTGCATGCTCAGCTCAGCAGACGGTGGAGCTATTCCATTAGACTCTGTCTTGTGGCAACATTGAACCTACTGGGTACTGCAATCATAGCCAGAGGCGACGGAAGTGGCAAAAGATGAGGGACGGGGGAATATGTGTCTCATCTTGCGTTCTACTTTAGTAGTAGCAGTGGATGCGCATCCACCTGGGACGGCCTCGCTAGAAGGTATGTGATAGAAGCCCTATCATGGAGATGCTGCTAGAAGGACTGCTCGTTAGACACATTTTACATCTACTGGACTGGAAATGTAGGAAAGTGGAACACCATACTGGTAGAACCCTCGTGCAAGGAAGCAAGGCGCTGATATTAGCATGCTGGTCCAACATGCTGCCCCGGAACCCTTCGTGGTCAGTTGCCTCTCTCCCTCGGCCACAGGGATCAAACTCCAACAGCCCTGGAGAGGTCATTGATTTTCCTCGAAGAATGGAAGAAGACGGTAATTGGCAGAGGTGGATCAAACACCGACTCTGTGTGGTAACCACCCCCCGATTCGTCGGCAAACCACGAGTTCAAAGAAGCGAATGCAGCAGCATATCCTGGAACCAACGAGACGCCAAGACGAGGATCCGCTGGGGTAGGCAGGCTAAAGAGGGGGTTGGACGGAGATTTACCGTGGTGGGTGCTCTGGGACGGTGAGGGATGATCTCCGTGTTGGGGATTGCCGTCGGGTGCAGGTGGCGTGGTGATGACACCCAGCTCCTGGTGTGTTGATCATTTCCGGGACGATGCTCGAGGGGGAGTGATAGGCTGAAAGGTAGGGGAAACCCGGAAGATGAGGTACTGTTACTGCTATTGCTACTGGGGATGAACCAGCCATACTGGAAGGGGAATATGACGAGTGATGGACAGTTGCCATTGTGGTAATGACCCACAGGAACCAGCAAATGCGACCAGAGGTTCATCCTACAGTTGGTGAATTCATTATTATCTATGAGAGAATGGCCCTACTTTTTCCTTTCTCTCCAATTGTGTACCTGTGAGAGTGTTGTGTCGATCTCGTCGGGTCTCGGTACTGCCACACAAAGTCAATTGAGTTGGCTCACCCCAAATCAATGCCTACAGATACAAGCCCAGATCCAATTTCCTCGACTGTGGAATACTCCCGAGTTAAAAGTCGGTCAAAAGGTGGCTGCAGAAGTAGCGGGCGGGTTTCGCCCAGATGTTCCGTTCATCGGCATCCGAGCCTCCGCCGACCCAGGGAGGATGCCGGTGCCGGAGCAGTGAGAAGTGAAGGGATTCGCAGAGAAGGAAGAGGGTTCTTCTTAGTCACGACGAGACCCATGGGAGTCACATACTCCGTAAGGTAGGTGAGTGGAAAAGAGTCAGTTGGGTTGATCGGCGGAGAGGATGACGAGGTCGAGGATGAAAGCGGTTAAGCAGGATCAGATAAGATCAGATGATGGAGCCAACCACCTCTCCGGCCACCCATTCCGGAGGATTCTTTACCTTTCCTGACACTCGAGAGGGGCCGTGGCGAAGAGATTTCACTGCCTGGGGAGCTGATTGGCTCTGGGGGGATTCTTATTTCTAATCGTGAAACCGTTGCACGAGCAGCTCAGCCTATATCTCTGAGGAGGATGTCCTCTTGCAATTGGGTTCTGAACTGGATATTCTTGATTTAAATAACTGAAATGAGCATTCAATTTCTGAGGCTAGCAAGAGAGACAGAGAAAGGAAAGCTATGTATCTTCTCTAAGGTGGAGGGAGCTGAAGTCTCGGGTAGAGGCGGCCAACGCGGGCGAGGACACTCGTTCTTCTCCCCACCGTCTGGTGGGATGGAGGCCGCCAAACCTTTCCAGTTCCATGGGTGAAGAGGATGGGCCGCAGAGTTTTCTGCTCTGGATGCTGTCGTTTTCTTTCCCTAAGCATCTCCCTGCCGTCTATTCCATTCATCTGGATCCTCTCGGGTTCTCTTTGCTCTGTCAATCGATGCAATTGCCCTCTTCCTGTGTGTCCGTGTCCGTGTCCATGTGTCCTGGTTGTAAGAGATCACCCCGTAGGCTCAATAAGATTCACTCCTGCACCGTGCAAGGGATAGAAGGACTGATTGATAACTCGGAGCATCCATGGTTCGTCGAATGAGCGCAAGCGAGGGGCGCTCCACCAACGAGAAGAGAACCCAAGGTTCCTCCGAAATCGGGGCAGCGCGCACGATAATCTAATCTGATCCGATCGCTTTTCTCCCTCTTCAACTCGCTCTCGTCCGCTTCTCTCGTCTTTCTCCTCGGCTCTCTCTCTCTCTCTCTCTCTAGCTTTCTCTCTCCCAGCTCCTCCCTCCTCCTCACCGCTCCTTCTTCTCTTCCTGCCTTTCTCACAGAGCATTCCTATTCCACGCTCATCGCAGCAATTGTCCTTCCCTACCACTCCCTCATTTTGGTGTTCTCGCCCGTCTCGCTTACTGGCTGCAAGGGCGCACTTCCGCTCTTCCGGCCGAAGCGATCCAGTGACACCCCCTCACCACCCCGGTGGTTCTGCTGGTCCGTCCTCTCCCATCTCTCACCACCACGAACATGCCCAACTGACACCCCCCAGACCTCTCCCGCGAGGTCGCTATCATGGCCACCCCGGCTCCCTCCATCGCCCCCGTCCCGCTGGCGCCCGTGCTGGCTGCCAAGCCGACCATTTCACCCTCGCCCGGTCCGGGCACACCCGGATCCGTCACCTCCAAGGAATGGGTCATCCCACCTCGCCCTAAACCAGGTCGCAAGCCGGCCACCGATACCCCTCCCACCAAACGCAAGGCCCAGAATCGCGCGGCCCAGCGCGCTTTCCGCGAACGACGCGCCGCCCGAGTCAACGAGCTCGAGGACCAGATCAAGAAGATCGAAGATGACCACGAGATTCACATCGCCGCCTTCAAGGAGCAGATCTCCACCATTCTCCATGAAGTCGAACAATGCCGCAGTGAAATGAACTGGTGGCGCGACCGATGTCACGCCGCTCGAGAAAGAGGTCTCCGTCGAGCGGAGCGCCAAGAAGCCCTCGTGAAGGAGTTCCGATCGTCCCTGTCCGGCAAGACCTCGCCGCCGAAAGTCTCGGAGCTCCCCCGCAGATACGGTTGCCTGAACCCCCGGCCAACCCGTCCCAGAAGGACAAGAAACGAGGCCGACCGGGAGGAAGTGCCCTGGGCTGCAATAAATGCTCCTCTTCGCACTGCCAGTGCATCGAGGATGCCTTCACCATGCCGGGCGTGGAACGGGCCGAATCCTCAAAGCGTCCGGGAACCGCTGGACAGTCTCGGGCGGAACCTGAGATCAAGCCGGATCCTGAGGAGATGGAAATCGACTTCACAACGCGGTTCGCCGCTCCCCAGCTCCAGGATGACACGCCGTCTCCTCCCCGGCCGTCGGACCCCTGTGGATTTTGCCAGGATGGAACCCGTGTATCTGTGCGGAAATGGCGGCCCAGGGAGGAACAACGCCGGCGCCAGAACACTTCGAGGACAACCGCCTGGCGCCGATCCACAGTCTCTCCCAGTTCACACCACCGCCCTCTGACGGCGATGTGCGGTCGGAGGTGACGTTGCCTCCGATCAGCCAGGCGACCAACCCGTGTGCCAATGGTCCGGGAACCTGTGCCCAGTGCCTTGCGGACCCGCGAAGTACCCTTTTTTGCAAGACGCTGGCGGCATCCCGCTCCGCCAGCGTTGCCTCTCCGGCTGTTGCGGCGGTAAGGGCACCGACGGTGGCTGCTGCCAATCCCGCACTGCGCAACCCTCTCGAAGCGGGACTGCTCCCAGCGCCAACGCCCGTTCATCCGCCACCCCGTCCCTGACCCTCTCGTGCGCGGATGCCTTCACCACGCTCTCGCGACACCCCAAGTTCTCCCGCGCCAGTGACGAGATCTCGACGTGGCTGCCCAAGCTCCACACTCTCCCCAACCCCAAGGATGTCGCACCACCTAACTCGCGCGCGGCCATGGAGGTCGAAGCGGCAGTGCCAGTGTCATGGGTGTACTCCGATACTTTGATCGGAGGTTTGCCGACAAATAAGGAGCACACTATCCCTGTTCTTTGCTGTGATAATATCACACTTTTTCTTTCTATATCTTTCTGTTTTTTATGATACCCAAACCTGACTCACCCACGTCTGAGTTTGTATTATATACCGATGATTTCCGATTGGACGATTGGCACGGTGCCGAGTCCTTGTTCCTGATGACCTGTACCGGGACAAGATCCGATCCTCACCCCAGGATCGGTGATGAGCATGAAATGGACCTGTGGAAACACAGACCCGAATATCAAGCGGGGCGCAATGCACCCTCGCATCTTAGAAGGAGCCACTATGACTACATCCCATCATGGCAGGAAGGGCAGAAGGGGCAGAAGATGCCTCAACAACTGGATAGAGTTCCCGGTGAATGGGACAGCCACCAACGTTATCTCACATGGGGGTTTTTTTCTGGCGCACCATCGAAATGATTTGAATGACGACCCAAAAAACTTCACAAAAGACCGAATCCACCACTGTTATGATCCCCTCAAAAGCAAAAAAAACACAAGACCAGCAGGTACACCACCCCGGGTACTGGGTCTATGACTGGAATGACAAATTCCCCTCCTCTTTTCGATAGAGATGCGATAGAAGGATCAGGGGCTGGACGAATCACATTATACTATTCACTGGGTTTGAATTTATCGGGGGTAATCGACTTGGCTTGGTCGGTGTATTGCTGTATCTATTACTAGGGCACTATTACTGGCTAATTGATATACTACTTTCTGGGCTCATCTCTTGGCTATGGCATGACTTTTCACATGTCCGTTCTGTTTCTGGTCTGGTGGTGATATTATGTAACAATCCATTGCATCCGCAGGTACGACTAATAAGGTACTAGGTATATCTGTATATGAGGTAAGAGTACATGGTAAAGAAAGATGAGATGAGATGAGAGGGTGGTATATCATAACAACCGAAAGCAACAAACAACCATGTATCAGGAGCATCCAACCCAGAGACTAAGAACAAACGCAAAACAAAAAAGGCTCAAATGATATCATGCGAAAAAAGACGAAACATAAAGAGAGCAAGAAATGACAATTCGCCTGAAGCAAGATATTCCCCCATCCATCCATCTAACCGTCATACTTACTATCTACAGGCGAAAAGGAGAGCCTAACGCCTTTACACCCACCGCCCAGAGAAACAGAAACAAAGACAGAAGCCATCCCACAGCGGATCACAACGTCGGAGAGCAATAGGTGGAGGGGCGTGAGGGGATGGAAGTGGAGAGACGGATGGGTCAATGAAGAGGGGGAGAGAAGAGAGATAGACCAATACACAGCCAGAAGATGACTAGAAACGACCACTGTTGAGCATCATGTCGTCGTCACCGCCATCCGCAACCGCACGGAGCAGACCGGCGCCCCAAATGCCGGCAATTCCCCACATACCGGTGCGCCAGCCGCGGTAGAGCCCGTAGATGCCCTGGCCCTGGCGCTTGCGCACGCCGATGGGCTTCTTGAGCAGCTCGTGGGCGCGCTGGGATCGGGCGCCGACTGCTCGCCCTCTTCGTAGACAATTCCCCACATTGTTCCGACGATGCCACGGTAGGTCTGAGAGGTGGGAACGATAGTTTCGACCTCGGTGGTGTCGGATGCGGCAGCGGTGGAGGCACCGGCGCGCAGACGAGGTGAGGTGAAGGGGCGATCTGGGCGCGGCGTAGGACGGTTTCAAGCGGGAATCGCACGGTCATTTCCAGGCCGGAGGCGAGGAAGGTGAAGAGTCCCCAGGTGGAGGGGTTGAGGACGGGATCCAGCGAGAGGTAGTGTTTCAGAAAGAGAGGAGCCGTGTTCGTGATGAAGTTGGGGAGGGTCGAGTGGAGGACGGTGATGGGGACCAGGTGGGAGGGAATGGTGCAGTTGGGGGTGGGGATCTGTCGAATGGCGCGGATGAGGGAGCGTGGGCCATGGGTGACGGGGTGAGGATGAGCAGGGTGCGCGCGGTGTCAATGGGGGACAGCAGAATGGCCGTGAGAGAGCTGGAGATGAGTGACAGGAGCAAGGTGGCGATCGGCGAGGTCGACGTCAGAATGTCGGCGGCGAGGGACGGAGAGATGTCCTCCTCCGGGAGGCCCACGATGCGGAGAGGAGACTGCGGATGAAGGTATTCAAGGTGGGCTGGAGGAGGGAGTAGATGAAGGTGGCATTGCTGGCCTTCCAGGGGGAAGTTGGTCCCGTGGTGGTCCACAGCTGGGAGATGACCTCCATCAGCGAGAGGGGTTCTTGATGGCGAGCGCATGGCGCGACGAGGTGGAGGGGATGTAGCCGCTCCGGTCGGTGATATGGCGTCGAGGCTTTCGCGAACGCGGAGTCGAGGGCGACGGCACTGCCGGTGCAGCCGAAGTGAAATAATTGCTCTCGTCGTCGGACGAGGCCGATTCGTTCTGTGAGGCATCTGTGAGCTTGCGGGTTGCTGTTTGAGCGAGGCTCCGTCTCACTCCGGGGAGTGTTTGGATCACCGCATCCATGTCGGTGAGCATGTACGTACCTCATCCTCGTCGTCCTCGGCGTACAGATCCGACTGCGGACCTAACCCAGCTCTCTGACGGTCCTCCAGGGCTTTCCCACCGCCCGCTTCGGCGACGGCATAGGCTTGCAGGATGGTTTTGGCGACATCGAACGGCTGGGCGAAGAGAACGCTCATGTAACGCCAGACGGCGCGGTCCAAGGCATCTCGCACCCAGCTGGAGACCGAGGGAGAATTGTCCAGGTAGTCGGAGTAGTCCAGGTCGGGGAGCAAGTCGCGCGCCGAGCCACCGAAGACCTGGGCCGATGACGCATCAGGAGCGGCGGAGGAGGCGTTGGCGGTGTCGAGACCGAGCGAGGGGGGGAAGTAGTATGGGCGCAGGGGATTGGGGCCCTGGGATGACGACATGATGGGTGGGAGAGTGTGTCGTGGGACAGGTGGTGTGAGAGAGAAGAGAAGAAGCGGAGAAAGAGGTGGAGAGGTGAAGTGAGAGGTGAGGGAATGAATGAATGGGAGCTCCGCCAGTTCGGCAGCAAAAAAAAAGCTCGGCCGTCATTGGCTTAAGTCCGACTTTCCCGCCTTCAACTTCCCGAACGCTTTTTTCCCCGGACCCTCGCTCTCTCCCTCACACACCCTCTCTCTGACTCCTCGTCGCTCCTCTCTTTTCTCTCTCCCTCCTCTCCCTCTGTATAGATCCTCTCCTCTCTCCGCCACCATGTCGCTCTGGTCCGAAGCCTGTCTCAACCTCCGCCACGCCCTGCCGAAATCCGTCACCGGCCAGCGCTTATGTCGACCCCAACCCAAGCGTTTCCTCAGTACCCCCGCGCAGATCTCGCGCATCCCTTCCGGTCGATCGCCTCTGCTGGGTCGGAAGCACACTTTGGCGCAGCGGGCGCAATGGTCATGGCAACAGATGGAGACCGGCCGCCGAAGCTTCTCGGTGACTGCGGGCGTTCAGCACGGTCATATCACGCCTCCGAAGCCCGGGGAAGAGTACGTTTTGAAAGTCTTGCGATTAGATACCTCCCTTTGTACTGACAATCGGCTCTAGGATTAACGTGACCTTCATTGATAAGGACGGTGAAAAGTGGGAGTTCCAGTCGCGAGGGCGACAATCTTTTAGACATTGCGCAGGCCAATGATCTCGAAATGGAAGGTCAGTCATCCCCTGTATAGATATCGCGCACTTGAAACTCATACTGAACGTTTCTAGGGGCCTGTGGTGGATCCTGTGCCTGCTCCACGTGTCATGTCATTGTGGAGGACGGCGATATGTTCGATAAGATGGAGGAACCGTCGGACGACGAGAACGACATGCTGGACCTGGCGTTTGGATTGACCGAGACCTCGCGTCTGGGATGTCAGGTCATTATGACCAAGGATCTGGATGGCCTCGTGGTGCGACTCCCGTCGATGAGCGGGGAACCTGCAGGCCAGCGACTTCCAGTCCAAATAAACCACGCAACAGATTGATCTGTCAGGCTTACAGGGAGGACGTCTATGTACCACTAGTATTCTACGCATGAGCATCCACCGGGGTTGGGCCAGCGGGGCAACGGTTTAATCATACATATCGACCGGGAAGTGATGATTGTTCAATTGGGTATTCTCATCTCCATTCTACCTTCAGAAGTGTATATAACAAATCAACTTTTGAATCCACATGTACAACATTAAAATAGGAAAATGGGGACTGAAGCTCCGCAACGCCTAGAAATGCCTGCCGGTGTTGTCAACCGTATCATCCATAATCCTTCCGTCTAAGCCTCCTCAATGTTCAGCGTCTTCCCTTCTTCCACTGATCAGCTCGAGGAAGCCCATGTTTGCTCACCTCGTTGACGGCCTTCTCGCGCTCGCCAATACCGACGGTGCCCTTCTTTCGCTCCTCCTTGGCCGCTTCTTCACCGCGCACCTGGGCGGCACGAACGGCGTTGAACAG
>JASHHO010000075.1:0-96599 GCA_039763685.1 Aspergillus micronesiensis | reverse complement strand
GAAAATATGTGTCTTGGGCCCATTAAACTGATTTTAGGGTGATGTCAGACCGAAAATCACATTAAATATACTGACCGGACACGTCTGGAAGATTTTGCTTGTTGGTAGTCGGTCCGTATTTCTTCAAATGATCGAACGGTCCCTACACTCGGGGAGATGCGACCAGAATTAAAATGCGGCATTGTTTGACTATCAATGTGTAGGGACATCAAGCTGTACTAACAGCGTTAGGACTCTACGAGTGTAACATCACGAGCGTCTCGACGATTCCTGAGCCCCTACACCAGGTGCATATGGGTTACAGGCGGACATCTTCATGTGCACAGACAGATGATCTCATTTACTTTCCATACAGAGCATCATGCTGTCAAAACATTTTCTGCGAGGCATGGTAAGTGTGTAAGTAAAGGTGTGATATGATGGCCATGAAATATGCAACGTGACCTTCACCTTTCCACTCTGGACTCAGCTTCAAGATGTTAATTGACCTTACTTTGGAATCATGCAATACTTGTGGTACTATAAAACACTCCTTACGGTAGTTGGACGGCAGTACATACGCAGAAGAGGAAGGATACACAACATACATTCACAGACCTTGTAAGTTATAATTTGAGAGGCCTCTGATGGAAGCCATTGAATTATTCAATAGCAAGACGTCATTATGAAGCGGCACTCATTGGAATCTTTTCTTCCAAGCCTAGGCTAGTCGAAGCATGCCTCAATCTGGCTCAACTCAACCTTCAGACATGCAGGGCTTTTCACAAGCACGAGGTAAAATTCTCTCATGTTTTGGACAATGTCACCCTATCACGAACCACCGAGTCAAATCCAGCGATGTGAAAATCGAAAACTTCATCGGCTTCACCAACGTCCCGACTGGTCTCGCGGGCCCTCTGTGGATCAAGATCCCGATGGGGTTCCGAGAAAGACCTACGCCCCGATGGCTACCTCAGAAGCGGCTCTCATTGCGAGCGCTTGTCGGGATGCAAAGTATCAATCAGAGTGGCGGAGTGCAGTATCATGTCATGAATGACGGAATGTCGCGAGCACCTGGGTTTCGATTTGCATCGCCAGAGCATGCTATCGACTTTATCCGGAAAGTCCCCATGCTGCAAGATAGCATCGCCAAAGTAGCCGAATCTACCAGCCGCAGGGCACGCTTACAGCGTCTTACCCCCAATATTATCGGTTCCGAAGTTCACCTTCACTTCGACTACACCTGCGGAGATGCCACGGGCCAGAACATGGTGACCATCGCTACGCAGAAGGCCTGCGAGTGGCTAATCGAGGAGTGCGAAGATCTCAAAATAGTGGAGTTTTCAGATTGAGGGCAACGTCTCGTCAGATAAGAAGGCATCGTGGAGAAGCGTTCATGTTTCTCGTGGTGTCCAGGTAACAGCATGGGGTTCGATCACTGACGAGCTTGCCAACGAATCTTTGGCTGTACCGCTGAGAGGCTTTATATCACCTAACCAGAGAGCAGTAGCCGGAGGGGTACGCATTGGGATGCATGGAAGTAAATCTAAACACAAGCAATGTCCTTGCCGCGATATTCATCGCTACTGGACAGGATGCTGCCAGTGTGGCCGAGGCATCTTGGAGCCAGACAGTGATCGAGTACGACCAGTCTACTCGCCAGCTGAACGCCTCTGTCTACTTCCCATCCTTACCTGTTGGGGTAGTAGGAGGAGGAACCTACTATGCAACACAGCGTGAGGCATTGGAGATCATGAAGTGTACAGGAGAAGGCAAAAAACATCGATTGGCAGGAGTCATCGCATCATTCGCCTCGCACTGGATCTCAGCACCTTGGCTGCCATTGGTAATAACACCTTCTCCAAAGTCACCAACTGCTTGCACGCGGGCCACAAGGCACTGTGTCCCATGAGGCAAAATTGTGACTTATTAAAGGCTTCTTCTTATGTCCGCTTTATGGAAGACTGCCAAAGACAGAGTCTGTCTCATTCGAGGGTCCATCAGATGCGTGTTAGAAATTGCCAGTAGCTTTGAATCAATCTGGGTTTTCATTTTATTCTCTTTCACACAACGTACTATGAGGTAGTTTGAGTATGCCGCTGGGAAAGTTGCCCCTATAAACGCGCAAGGATGAAAGCAGTCACTACAAAGCAAAGGCCAACCATGAACGCCAGTCCTCCTCTCTGACGTATATTCCCGGCACTTTGTGGTGTCATATCACGGAGGATTTGCTGCGAGACCAATTTCCCACTCACTAATGCTGACGGTACACCTGCTCCTGGATGGGTGCTGCAGCCGACAAAGTAAAGACCTTCGATGTGTCGATGCTTCATCTGTGGACGAAACCACAAAGCATTTGAGAATGAATGGGAAAGTCCCAGTATGGCACCGCGATCAAGATTAAATCGTTCCTTCCAAGCAGCAGGAGTGTTGACCATCTCGTGCATCAGTTTCGACCGAAGGTTGCGTGTTCCAGTTCGAGCTTCAATCGTTTTGATCACTATGTCACGGATGTGGGCGACGAAATGTTCCCATGCGTCCTTCTCACAATGACCTTTATCTCCAAGATGAGCTACTGGTACCAGAACCATGACCGATTCCTTGCCGTTAGGAGCGGCTGTTGGATCAATCCGACTTGGCACGTTCACGTAAAAGGATAGATCATCCGGAGTCTGATTATATCGAATATGGTGTCAAAACTCTCACGATATCTGTCCGCTAGGAAGACATTGTGAGGCTGAAGCTGTGGAATGACTTCACTGAAGCCCCAAAAGAACGATAGGCTACTGCAAGATGTAGAACGATGTTGTAGACTGCGACCATATCGACTCGGAGGTAGGAGCTTGTTATAGGCGTAGACCAAATCCGCGTTGACAACGACAAGGTCGGCATGGAACACCTCGCCAGAAGCCAAACGTACCCCTGTAGCCTTGTCTTCTCGCTCGGATAGCTGGATGCTATCCACAGGGCTGTTCAGGTAGTACTCCACACCAGATCGACGTCCAATGTCGGCAAGAGCTTGCAAGATCTGCGTGTAAGGTTGGCATTTCGATTGTTGAGAAGATGCTGGGAGTTGGAGCAGCTTACCTTTTGGAAGCCTCCCTTTGGGTACCAAATGCCGTCGCTCATCTCAATGAAAGGAAGAAAGCTGTATGTTCCCGGAGCCTTGTACGGACTCATGCCTAGGTACATACTTGTAAACGTCCAAACACGCCGCATCTTTTCCGAGCGGAAGTATTTGGAGGCATTTGTGTAGGCGCTGGTCCATGGGCGAATATACAACATCGCTTTGATCAGAGAGATGTGAAACATACTCCACAGATTCGGAAAGTTTTGTCGAAAGACGCTTTCTATGGCCATCTGGTACTGGAATCCAGCTTCAGATAAAAAGCACAATATCGAGAAAAGCCACCAGGCCCTTCATGTTGCTCAATCTCAGCTTTCAGGCTTGGCATATCTCTGCTCAGCTTGACAGAATCGCCATCTGCAAACCATACGCAATAGTTGGGCTCACATTGAAGCATCTCAATGTCTTCATGCTCCATAGATGTACCTAGGTCATTGAAAGCCTGACGGAAGAGCTCTGGCATAAGCACGAGCGACGGGCCTTGGTCAAATCGCTTCCAGATGTCAGCAGCGCATCGAAGCAGCATGGGAATATCGATCCTCCTACATATCCATCTTTGAATAAGAGAGAACACCGGCCTCCGATGTAGTCATTCTTCTCTAGAACCTGAACTCTATAGCCGGCATGTGATAATCGAGTTGCGGTGACTATACCACCTGCACCAGCGCCTGAGGGATAGTTAGATATTACATACGAATAAAGGAGGGATAATACCAATCACTATAGCCAAAGGGCCTGAGTTCATCTCCATCTTCTTAGCAGCTTTTGTCATGGTGAGATTATTGCCTGGTTAAGGTTCTGTTCGAAGCCGGGTTGTATTATCACTGATAAGCACCGTCCCATGCGGCAAAGGGAAATGGAAGGTTGTGCTGGTTCTCGGATCATGAACTGTAAAATCCGGTTTTTCAGTCTCCTAAAAATGCAATCATGCAGCGATCCAGGAAAGAAAGCACACTGGCTTTGAACAAGGCATGAATGAAGGTCACTATGACACAAGAACAGGCAGGTTGTTCATACTGGCATAGTGCGCATGAGAAGCCCCCCCTTGCACATCCAAGATACCACAATGTGCTGCTGACCAAATCGGTGCCGCCAATTGCTATATATGACTAGTTGCAGCAAAGGTTGTGCTAGATCACATGGTACTACCTAAAACTTGTGTAGAAGATAGGACCTTCGAATTGACATTTTATTATAGGGTCGGTCAACCTTCTACTGGTTCATATGGATCGGACATAAACACCAAGCAGCTACTTGTCAGAAATTGCGCTCTTCAGAAACCATAGATCATCAAGAATAATGGACTCAACCGCTGAATGCAAGTTCGATCCCAAACAACATCCGTTACCTACTATCGTGGATCATTGTGCTTCTGTGAAGCCTCATGCAATATACGCGAAATTTCCTATCTCATCTGTTCGTTATGACCAAGGCTACCATCATATAACATATCATGAGCTGGCAAACGTCATCAATGGAATAGCTGTGTTTTTGATCAATTCCATAGGGCGAGGAAGTGGCTCAGCCAAGATCGCGTATATCGGACCCAACGACGTGATGTACATCGCCCTTGTCATGGGAGCAATCAAGGCGGGATACTCAGTAATATATACCCCCCGTAACAAGAATAATCAGGTCTTAACGTGGGAGGCAGATGTTCTTCCCCTCTCCTCGAAATAGTATAGCCGTTCAAATCGAGCTCTTCAATCAATTGCAGTGCGACACTATAATAACACAGGACCTACGCCCCGCTGCAATAAGAGTCCTGCTGGAGGAGGTCTCCTTGCAAGTCCTGGAGATACCTGGCTTGGAGATGCTTTTGTGCCGACAACATTCACCAGTTCCATATCGAAGGTCCCTGCAAGAAGTTGGCGCAGAACCACTTCTAACGATACACACATCAGGATCCACCGGGCTTCCCAAACTTATGACATTCACACATCAAACAGCAGCAGTTGGAATGAAATTATCCGCGATGAACGCACCTCCTGGGTATGAAAGCCAGAACACATTGTTTGTGGGCCCGACGAGACAGGTCTATGTCATGCTTCCCATGTTCCATGTAGGTTCTTTCAACGTACCTATACATGAGATTTTTTTTTTTTTTTTTTTTTTTTTTTTTGATCTGAGGTCAGTGCTGATCAGTATCAGGGTGCCTGCCTGGCCTTCCATCTGATGAATGCTATTCCTTTTGGATCCGTGATCATTGCTCCACCGGCCTATACAATTCCATCCGCCACAAGCCTTGTCAGTGGACTGAAACAAGCCGGTGCTAGTGTCGCCATAGTTCCTCCCTTGATACTAGAGGAGCTTTGTGAAGACCCAAAGTTGTTAGACTACTGCGCAGATAATCTTGAAGCAGTGATCTATTCAGGTGGACATCTACCACCCCGTGCTGGTGATATCGTCGCCGCCAAGGTACGCCTTTTCAACCAGTACGGGTCAACAGAACTGGGACTCGTACCGTCGATACTCTCGCACAACTACCGAGGTAATATGGACTGGAAGTATCTCGAGTTTCACCCAGATCTTGGCTTAGAATTTCGCCCGTTCACAAATGATACATCTGAATTATATGTCGTCCGACATCGCTCTCTCGAGCAGCAGCAGTTGACGTTTACCTATTCAAGATACACAGAGCTTGAGGAATACGCAACGGGGACTTGTTTATGCAACATCCCGCGCCAGAGAAAGAGAATCTCTGGGAATGGCATGCTAGAAGAGATGATATCCTTGTATTTTTGACTGGGGAGAAAGTGGATCCTACAGCCATGGAAAAACATATCACCTTGGAGAATCCGGAAATCAAGGGAGCTCTACTAACAGGCGCTCAACGATTTCAGCCCGTGCTATTACTAGAGCCTAGCGAAAAGTGGACCGAAAAATCACCTTCTCATAGCCACGGACATCTTTTGAACAAGATATGGCCAAGCATTGAGAAGGCGAACAAGCAGTACCCTGCCTATGCTCGCGTCACTGCCTCTCATGTTCTATTTACGGACCCAGAAAAGCCTATGCAGCGGTCAGGAAAGGGAGCCATCCAGCGTGTTGCGACTGTTGATCTCTATGCAGAGCAGCTTGACACAGTCGATAGCGAAGCTGATACGTTGAGCGGTGAACCGATGACATGCGAGGCTTTATATCATGGCCAATTCATGGAGAAAGCTGAAGTTTCTCGCCATATTCATGAGATAATCAAAGGTATCATTGGCTGGACTGAATTAGCGGAAGAAGAAGATTTCTTTCGTAGTGGGATGGACTCATTTCAGACTATTGCCATCGTCCGAACGATGAGAAGAGCCTTCAGAATAGAACATTTGTCTGCGGCATTTGTATATTCACATCCATCCATATCACAGCTGGCACATGGGATTATACAACTTAAAGATTGCAAGTCAGCATTATCTGGAAATGTCAACCTGAATGGAAGTACAAAGCACGGCAGACATGTCTGAACCAGTATCGAAGCATGATAGATGCCATCTCGCCAATGAAAAGATCAAAAAAGACAGAAGGAAGGCACTGCGTTCTTCTCACAGACTACCAGCACAATGCCGGCGAATACCTTCTCCAGGATCTTCTCAACAACCCTTCTATCTCTCACGTCTATTGCTTAGCTCAAACCCTACAGCAAAACTCTTTTGAGAAGCCCAGAAGCATTGTTCAATGCGCAGATTCAACGTCTGTCACCGTCCTGATTGCGGATCTGGCAAAGGATACTTGGGGCTTCCCTTAAGTAGATACCGCGTCCTGCAACACGAAATTACTCTGATCATTCATAATGCATGGCCTATAAATTTCAATTGGCCATTTTCCTCATTCAAGCCACAGATTCTGGGTACCATTAATCTCATTCGGTTTTGCGCAATGGCCGAATTTGCACCTCGATTATTTTGGACCACATCCGTTGGCTCTCTTTTCGGCGACCAAAGCTCCACTGAACCAGTCCCTAGAAATGCTACAGAGATGAACGCACCTACAATCAATGGCTACGCTGAAAGTAGGTACGTGACAGAGCATCTTCTTCAATACGCCGCCAATCGTCTTCAAATTCCTACCACCATCTGCCGCCTCAGCTATGCCCCACCTCCGGTTAAATCGAAAACGATACTTTGTTCCCCGGATTGGCTGCAAAGCCTTGTTGTCGGCTCCTTGCAAATCGGGGCCATTTCCGAGACTTTAGGAGCTCGTTGGGGCCATATCAACTGGATTCCACTTGACCTCCTCTCTCGCGTCCTCGTGGAATTGGCATTGAACGATGGCTCGGCAGAAGTGACATCTATGAAGCTCCATAGTCCGGTGAACCTCTATCCCAGGAGCTGGGAGTTTGTGCGTGATGTTGTAATCGCTGAAATCTGTTCTATCACCGGGAAGAAATTACAGATCATACCATCACGTCAATGGGTCCAGCTCATTCAAGATGGACAAGGCTGCACAGCTCCAGAGGACGACTTGTCTTAACTCAGCTCGGAGCCTGAACCCAGCCATGCGGTTTATGGATTTATATTCAGCCATAATGGATGAGGAACCTATTTCTACGTGCTCGGACATGACAGATACTGCAGAATGCAGCTCGTCATTAGCAAGGATTCCCGCCGTGCAGGAAGGATGGATTCAGAAGTGGATCAAAGGGTGGCTAGATGCCACAACATGAGTCTGCTACTGTACTCAGATTATTGATGCTTCATTCTGGGGTCATTTCTTTGTTTTACGCGTTCCACTCTCAACTTCTGCAGCGCTTGAAAAACTTCAGTATTAGGCTTTGTGGTATTTATTAGACCCATAGGCTAGCCAGTCATTCGAGAGGCCTCTTCAATTTGCAAGACACTATATACCACTTTGTCTGCATCATATCCTTGATCTCTGTAGATCCACGTGAGCATAGTGCTCAGTATCCATTGAAAGACGTAATGTATGGCCCTAAGACTTTCCAAGGCCTCCAACGTTCACATCCTAGCCCGCTTCCTGATCATGATTTTCTTTGAGGGCTGTGGATTGCTCGTTTTACCGCCCGAGTTGGCCGAGTCCACAGATGAGATATCATAACCAAGCAACACAAACCCGAGCAACAACTTGGTCTCGATTGCTGTAAACCATCTTCCAGGGCACGCATGACGACCATACCCAAAGTGGAGTGAGGCTTCATTCACGGAAACATACTGGTACTTGCTACTATTCCCGTTTGTCGAGTCCGCCTGTTGCCGCAGTCGATGAAACCGTAGACCATCGAATTCATCCGGGTTTTCGAGGTACTCCGGATCCCAACCGACATGGTACGCAGGTGCGGCCACATGAGTCCCGAGACTGAGCTTTGTTCCATCTGGAAGGATAAAAGGCCGTATGACCTTTCTTTCGAACGTTACTGTACCGGCTTCTGGTTAAAAGACAATCCAAAAAGCCAGTTCACCATGCGGTGGTACATACCAGTTGCTGGAGGATTGTATCGTTGAGATTCCTTCATGAAGCTGTCCATCATACTCATCGAGCTGAATCCTTGCTTGCTTAATCCGCTGGTATCCATAACAGACTTGAACTCTTCTCTGAGAAGAGGAATGTACTCGGGCCGGGCAGCAAGATCCACCAGGCACTGAGCAGCTCCGGCAGCTGTCGCAAGCACCGTGCCAATGGACATCATTGCTTGTACATGGCTTTGATGCTCTATGTTTCTCTCATATGGCTCTGAATTATCCGATACCCATTGCAGCATGGTATGTCGGTCTGATTGCCGCTCATTGTTGTCTGATATAAGAGATTCATACTCCGGTGCGAGTTTAGTCGCCAACCCCTTGCGGATTTCTTTGAGCTGTCGCAGCTCTGGTATGAAGTATTGCACTATCAGGCGAAGTGCAGAAGGCCACTTCATAAGAGATCCTATAGCGTTCATAAGGGTGACAGGGTACTCGGTATACAAATCTAGCCAGGTGTCGTCGCGACTCGTCGGGAGACCAACATTGATTCTCCCGGACACAAGACCAATCATCCGCATGACTTTACTGAAAGCCACGACTGTATGCCATTCTATTTACCGCGTTAGTCTTCCATCTGAGATTCTTCGGTGCTTCAGTACATGCCGCTAGTATCCGGCAGCTCCTGTTGAAGCGCATAGTGCATCTCTTCAATCAGAGTAGGCAATAGACTTCCTGAAAAAGTGGATATTAATAACTGACACTTTCAGAGACATGCGCACGCTATAAATCCCTACCTAAACTATTGTTCAAGTTTGTCTGGACACTCTTTGCAAAAGCGGGGCATTCAAACGTCTTTGTATACCATGACTGCTGTTGCTATAATACCCTCGAATTTAGCTGAATCGCCACCACCTGTGTTGGGGAGTACACTGTGACTTCATACATCATGGACGCCAGCCAGGAAATCCAGCCTTCTGTCTGACCGCAGTGCTGGTAGCAGACTAACTGGCAAGACATGCAGGAGATAGTCTTTTCTTGGGACAATGAATGTTGAAGCGGAGGACTTTCCCTTGATGTGCGTATAACATCTCAGCATGGGAATTCTCCTAATATAGTGCTCAGTAGGCTCAGTTACCTTGATATATTTCGAGCCGATTGACCTCTTCTCATCCGGTGGGTGACCGACATGGAATCTTCCTGGGCGTCGTAACACCCAGGTGATACACACAAGTAGGGCACAGCATAGCATCCAAATCAAAGACATTGTGTATATAATGTCTACCTCGATATGAACCAAATGGTTTGAGAACCAACATAAAAGACCAACACTTCTTTGTTTTGGACAGATGATATCTCGTAGAGACCCTCTCTTGTAGAACTGCTTGCTAGAACACTCTATGTGCATGCAGATCCAAGACTGATCTGCCGCCGCATTACTCATACGGCAACTCGCTCCGATCCATTACGACACATATCCAGGCCCTTCCTCCATGCCGACGTGACAGGTAAATATGTCGCGGTTCCCTGATGAAGAAAGTCTGCAACAACCTTAGGAACACACGTGCATATGCAAGGTTCCCGAAGGAGAGACATCGCCATGAAGGAGGGTGTGCAGCGCCATAACACCTGCCAAACACGAAGGATGCGCTAGAGAATTACCCACTCCGGAAAAAAATAAGACTGCAACGGACTCGAAAAAGTAAAGGGTTGGTATGCGTCTCAGCTGACAGGCCGGAGCGGGGAGAGCCGCGTGGGTAGCCACTATGTACATCTTGACAACCTGTCACTAGAGGACTTCATGCGTTGGCCCATCTCAGTCCCTAGCTGCATTATGCCCCTGCTCGCCAAGGCAACTTGCCTTGTCTTGCCTCTGCTGTTGTATTCCAGGTGATAGACCCCAGTCTCGGGTACATTACCCGGAATATAGGGTTGGCCAGTCAGAACAGCATTCGCCGCTTTCGGATATTCTCGGTACGTATACTCCTGGCAGTCATGATCAAAGATCCAGCTCGGATGAGGAGGTGTGACCTTGTTGAGATCCTTTCGCAAGTCCTCGCACGTCGTCTTCATCATCGATTCCAAGATCACCGGGCCTCCTCGTTGGATGATCGAGGTTCGTTGGTGCCTGTTCCGATCAGCCAGTGCCGTTTCAATACGTATAGCATGTTCGACATTACCTGATCTTCATTCCGACAGCAAGGGCTAATGGGACATCTTGTTTTCCAGCTAGCTCTAAGGCTATAGCGAGGACAGCACCATCTTCGATCGCCTGGCTTCCACCCTGGCCGGTAGATGGCAGCGCGGCATGTGCGGCATCGCCAATAACCATCATTCTTCTATGAGGAGAGAGCCATGTTGTCATAGGGTCTCTCATCAGCAGCTTCTGATCAATAAACCAACCGTCCGTCGCTTTCCGAATCAGCGGCTCCAGTTGAGACCGTACCGGCCAATCCTTGATGCAATCGATAACGTTCTCCACGCTATCCACAGTGCCAGACCAGTTGTCTTCGGCGGAGTAGACATCCTTCAATTCGTCAGCTGTGATACGGACTCACGTAACACTTCCTGGAATAGAACACGCACTTTGTGGTTGCAGTACCAAAACAGCTCCTTGCCTTTCCGTCCTCGCCAGAGGGCGAAGTGGATATCATCTGATACCCATCCCACTGTCTGATCGTAGTCTTCTGCTCCATCGAGTGCCCACTTGGTGGCAGGATCTTGAGAAACCTTCTCAACATCCAGGTGGCCACGGAATGCGGAGAAACCGGTTTCAGTGGAGTTCAGCGTCTCGCCGGTTATCGAAGTCCTGCCCTTGCTGTGGACGCCTTCTGCACAGAGAACACAATCCGCTGAGATGCGCTCTTCATCGACCAGAACTCCTGCTTCTCCCTCAGTCTCCCAGTAGTCAGTAACATTAGAGCCTAAGCGGATATCAATTCCAATCTCCTGAGCATGTTCATACAACACGGCAATGAATGTGCCGCGATTGAGAGTATACCCGTCACCTCGGTTATACCCACGCAGTTCAAACTCCCCCATTTCGTAACCGGTATACTCAATGACTTTGATCTTCTCGACTAAGAACTGGAGTGGCAACATGCGCTCATGCACAGCTCCTTTGCCCCATTTGGCAGTCACCCGAGAGCCATTGGCGCCTATGGTGATGCCATCTCCTAGATAGTGCCCGTTAGATGACTGTGGTTGGGGAATAGACTCTCTAGTGTCATCACTAACCGACACGCTTCACGGTTGGGGATCTCTCAATAAGAGTCACTGTATGTCCTTTTCTATGACATTCGATAGCGGCGGTCAAACCTGCCAGGCCGAGGCCAACGATCAAGACATGAATTCCTGACGAGTTCGGCACGGCAGTCCCATCAGGACCGACTCCCAGCGGAAAAGTCATCGTGCACTTAGGGTAAAATTCGTAAAGATATAGCAAACTCAGTAATCGTAAAGGGATGCCGTTCTAAGACGGGATAGACAGGACACCGGGCACAAGAACGACAGCCTATCCTTACGATGCCACTTTAGTTCGCCAATTTATATCCTTCTTCGTAATCGTAGCAGGACTTTGGAAAGGAATATCGCCCCCCCGAGAACAGATAGCAAAACATCCGCCGATCATCATGCAGTTACAGGTGAACAACCCTAGATCCATCCATCACACCACATCCTGTCCATGTGCCAGATGCAAGTATCCAAATCGGTAATGTACACAGCCTCCACAGAAAGAGGTAGCCTGCTCCTCGCCCATAATCGACCAGTAGGAATTCAATTCTGGTGCATACCGTGGCCTAGGTTTCCGGACTCCAGAGATATCTGTATAGATCGACATGTTCCGCGGGATATTGTCGGGATTCCTGGAAGAGTCGGGGCAAAACTGGATCTGGCATTAGACGAATGTGTCCAGCTTGAAGGAACACTAGTCTAGACATGGTAAGATCCTCTAGAAGCCATGTTGTCAACGAGGTCTGTGAGACCAATACATTACACCCCATCTATGACATGAGATGGGGTCGCAAGCCGCCAATTGTCCTGGCTCGAGAAACTTGATTGATCAACGTTCCGTCATCATTAAACCGTCTATCGTTATTCAGTTAGCCACGCAGCAGCAGGAATTCTCCTGGGAGCCAAGTGGAACTTTGTTATGTGACCTCGCAGAGGCCGACCAGGCTGTATGGCGGACGGGATAGTAGCAAGCTATTCCACTTGCGCTTTCGTGCATATGGTCCTTGAAGGCTTTGTTTTTCTAATTATCGGTTGCTACAGCTTGATATAAGAATACATAGATTGAATTCTTCAATTGATACTAACAATAAGTTTTTCATTCTATTCATAACTACACAGCTTTATTGAACCGTGCAACATGGACTTCAAGACTTCTCCCAAGTTCGGATTGTCCGGACCACCAATTGCTGGACCTTTTTTTCACTGAATGAGTACACAGCCACTCTCATCTGCGCGGATATTCTCCACAGTCGAATACAATGACTGTACTCTATGTCCCTTGCCGTTTCAAGCTTTGAAAACTGCCTGGGCCGTCTTGCTCGCCGAGTATACAAACTCGCCAAGGGCTGTATTCGGAACGGTGTCTGGCATAACAACAAGCAGAGGCGTTCTGGAAGAGTGGATATGTCATGTAGACCAAGAAATGCCCCTGCCAGAGGCCGTCTCCATTGATAAATGCCGCGAGTGGAGAATTGAGGAGACTCCATTTGGACAATGCTTCAACACTTGCATTGTAGAAGGCAACAAGTCCTCTGATGGGTCGATAGAGCTTCTTTTAGAGGTCTGCTCTTGCTCTTGTGCTTTGTTCCTGTTCTCTATATATCTTTGATACTAATCCCAGTTCAGGCTTTAGATTCCATTGACCTCATCATCTTACTGGATCACCAAGAACCATTCGCTCGTATCAACATGTACAGCAGAGAATCATTTCTAGATCAGAGGCAATTTGAGCTCCTACAAGACGCCTTGAGACATATTTTGATATGTCTTACCTCCAAAGGCAATACTTCACTGGGCAGCACAAATCTGGTCAGCCGATTGCACTATTTGCAGATTCAAACCTGGAACCAAATGGCCCCAGCTGGACCTCTTGATGATTGCATCCATCATTTCATTCTAAGACAACGACACAGAAATCCCTTTGCAGAAGCAGTGTGTGCTTGGGATGGGACTTTTACTTACCAGGAATTGGACGATGCGTCATCCGATATCCATCGGGCTCTCTTCCACAAGGGTATCCGGCCAGGATGCACGATCCCTCTTCTATTTGAGAAGTCCAAATGGACCGTTGTTGCTATGTTAGGCGTTTTGAAGTCTGGTGCTGCTTTCGTTTTATTGGATCCAACTCTGCCAGAAAATCGACTGCGAATTATACGTGTGGATGTTGAAGCTCCCTTCGTGTTGAGCTCTATCAAACAACAATGCATCGCCTCCCGCGTACACCACAGCACAATAACTGTACCAACACCAGCCTCTTCCCCCTTATCGGACACGAAATACCTGGAGCCACTTGGATCCTCGCATCACTCGGCCTATATAGCATACACATCGGGGTCTACCGGCAACCCAAAGGGGATCATCATCAGCCACGGCGCCTTTTGCACCAATGCAATACTCAGCAGTGCATCCCAATGCCTAGATGGACAGTCTCGTGTCCTTCAGTTTGCATCATATGCTTTTGATGTTAGCATACACGAGACACTAGTCCCTCTCATGCATGTGGCTGCGTGTGCATCCCCTCAGACTCTCAGAGGGTCAACAACCTTCACGGTGCCATTCTAGACCTTCGAGTTGACTGGGTGGAACTTATCCCTTCTGTGGCCCGGCTACTGGATTTCGACACCCTGCCTGCGGTAAAAACTCTCGTGGTTGGGGGTGAAACCATGCGTCCCGGAGATATAGATCAGCTATCAATGAGACTGCATTTGATCCAAGCATATGGGCCCGCCGAGTGCACGGTGGTATCGACCGTTCACTCGCATCTCTCTCACGGCTCTGACCCAAGTAACATTGGTCACAGCCCTGCAGGATCCTGCTGGCTGGTAGAGCCTGATGATCATCAGAGGTTAGTGCCCATTGGAGCAGTTGGAGAGCTGATCATTGGTGGTCCGATTGTTGGGAAAGGATACCTCAACCGGCCGGAGGAGTCTTCTCGGTCATTCATCACCAATCCTCCATGGTCATCAAGCTCTCAACCGCATTACAAGACCGGTGATTTGGCACGGCAACACTCAGATGGTAGTATCGTTTACATGGGACGGAAAGACACGCAAGTTAAGATCCGAGGCCAAAGGGTCGAGCTGGGGGAGGTTGAGCATCAAGCCCAGCAAATCTGTCCTGGTTCAACAATTGTGGCTGAAGCCGTCAGCATCGATCAGCGAGAGAAGACATTGATCTTGTTCATAGGAGACCTTCAACATGGTCTTGGAGCGGAGCGAGAAGCATCATTGTTTATGGAACCTGATGCAACATTCCGAGATTCGATGCGAAAAGTTCAAGCCCGACTGAAAGAGCTCCTTCCAGAATATCTTATTCCAGCTGCTTTCGTCCCTCTTCGACAAATTCCCTTGATGCCATCAGGAAAAATTGACCGGAGAGAAATACGTGCCTCTGCTGCTAGCCTTTCAAGCAAAGATCTCCAGCGCTTCCGGCCCCAATGTCTCTCGAGTGCGGATCCAACAAACCCTCCTAAAATGCTCAACTCAGAAGCTGTGCACATGCATTTACGTCAGTTGTTCTCACAAATCTTGGAGCTACATGACGAGGTCAGCGATGACGATGACTTCTTTTTTCTTGGGGGAGACTCTTCCCTTGCGATTGCCTTGGTGAATAGAGCCCGGTTGGAGCACAATATCGAGATCACAGTTGCCTCTATTTTCCAGAATCCAACTGTCTCGAGGCTGGCTCAAGTAGCACAGAGAACGACGACTGGCCCCCGTTCCTCTCGGTCTTTAGCTCCATTTTCTCTAATCCCTCCTGATGACGTGAAACGTCTTAATGCTCTTGTCATGCAACAGTGTGGTATCAATCAGCAGGACGTTGAGGACATCTATCCTGCACCTCTCCAAGAACGCCTCATCTCCTGGACATTCAATAAACCTGGCGCCTTTCAGGCTGAGTTTGTTTTTAGCCTCCCTTCCACGGTGGACTGGGACCGGCTTTTACATGCGTGGCGTGTGGTCGTACGAGCCCATCCGATATTACGAACCCGCATTATTCTAAATGACTCTCCATTGTGCCCGTCTCGCGGACTTCAAGTTGTTGTTAGAGATGATACTGCGTGGGAACATATTTCGAGAGACGCAAATGACAACAGCAATCATATGACTACAGGAACCTCCCTTGTTCATTTGACTACTTCAAGTGGCTCCGTTCAAACTTTGACACTGAGGATTCATCATGCCCTCTTCGATATTTGGTCCTATAATGAGATTATATGCGCCGTGGAGGCAGCTTATAATGGGAGTCCGGCTACCCCAACGTCATTTGCGCCATTCATTGAGAAACTCACAACAGCAGACGAAGACGCTGCACGGCAGTTTTGGACAAATGAATATGATTCGCTGCATGCTCCAGCATTTCCAGCAAGAGTTCCTCCAGGGTATACACCGCAAGAAGTACAATGCTGGACCAGCCGTATACCTCTCAATCGTGCTCGTCCTCAGGGCATCACGATTTCCACTGTATGCCGTCTTGCCTGGGCTATGGTAATAGCCCACTACACCAACTCCCAAGACACAATCTTCGGTGTCACAGTGACTGGTCGTTATGATTTTGAGACAGCAAGTGTTGTCGGCCCGACTACTACCACTTTTCCTTTACGTATCCAACTTCAGAGAAGTCTCAAGATCCACGACACCTTACGCAATATTCAGGAACATGCAACAGAAACTATGCCGTATGAACATTTCGGCGTCCATCAGATTCGGAAGTGCAGTCCTGAAGCTGTGATTGCGAGTCAGTTTCAGAGTCTTCTTGTCGTCCAGCCAATGAGCAAAAGTTCTTCGCGACATACGTCTGGCTGGAATCTCCTGGAATTAATCGAGAGTGAAGCCTTCCGTCAGCAATCTCATTCGAGCTTCGCGACTCAGGCTCTAACTGTCATATGTGAGCCAAGTACGGACAACTTGGATATACAGATGGTATTCGATCCCACTATTGTCTCTTCTAGCATGGTCGAAGATATCTTTCAGCGAATGCGAGGGTATCTTGATACCATAATGAGCTCTCCAACAGACACTCTAGCGACTCTGTTACTGGATCATTCCGAGATCGAGCCAGAGAATGGAATGACACAGAAAGAAAAGCCACCATTCGAGCTTCCCAGGTGGAATGGCAACCACATTCTATCCAAACCATCAGCAAACAACGCAGCCTGTGTCTCAGAAATTGAATCAGCTCTACAATCCATTATGGCTCGTGTCTTACGACTCGATGAAAAGTTCATAGGAACAAATGATAGTTTTTTCACACTTGGAGGAGATTCCCTTCTAGCAATGCAAGTCGTTGCACAATGTCGTGACAACGATATAATCCTCAGCACTCACGACATATTCGATGCAAAAACAATCAGTGCAATGGCTTTACGATCATCAAAGCGATTATCTAGTGATCAATCCTTAAATCCAGCCAACAGCACTCGATCTTCCTATGGATGTCAAAATCTAGAATCATTCAAATCCCGTACGAGGCTATCCGATAAACTCTTCGCCCAGGTTGAGGACGCATATCTGTGTACTCAACCCCACCAAGGCCTACTTACCGATGGTGCATCCAGTGATTACCTTTCATATACTCTCTGGGAAGTCTCCCGACCTGGTCACCAGATTGATGTTGATCGTTTAGCCCTCTCTTGGCGTCGTCTCTCCACTAGACACACGGCCCTTCGAACTATACTATGCGATGATACCTCCACAGAAGGTACTATCCATCTGGTGCTACACACTCATCCTACGGACGTCAGAGTTCTGTCCGGAATCAAAGATGAAGAACTCACATCTATACTCCACATTGTCCAGCTACCCCGTCAAGATGAAGGAATCGTTCCATGCCAGTTCACCATCTACCAAAACACAGAGCACAAAGATCTTCTGCAGGCTAGAAGGCAGTCACACCTCTCTCGACGCTACTTCTATCATTATACTCCTTACGGAGCTGTCTCTATCCTACGACAACAACCTCTCCTCTTCCCCAGGACCATCCTATCGCTCATGGGTCACCTATCTCGCTCACTGGAACGAGGACCCTCACCATCTCAATTACTGGAAATGCAAATTATCCGGCCTACGGCCATGTCTCTTTCCTCGTCTTCGCGCGCATGACAACACCGGAAACAACAGCATCGCACCTCCCCAGCTTCACACTATAACCCACAGCGTATCAGACACGAAACTTATCCTAGACTTCTGCAACAGCCATGAGATAACGGCGACCACACTCCTACAATCGGCATGGGCACTCGTCCTCCAAGAATACTGCAAATCAAGCGACATATGCTTCGGCACAACCGTCTCCGGCCGGGACGCGCCTCTTCCCCACATACAAGACATAGTTGGGTCGCTCTTCAATGTGCTTCCATGTCGTATTCAGCTATCGCCAGATTTATCTGCGATGGACATGCTCAGGACAAACCAAAAGGATCTACAAGAGCGAACGCTGCATCAATTCTGTTCTCTGGCGGATTTGGAATCTTTAGTCCAATCAACCAGCCGCCACATGTTCAATACTTGTTTCTCCGTTGAGCGTACATTGTCCTGTGATGATGAAACGGGGCTTTCATTCAATGCGTTAGAAACCCATGAGGAGACGAGGGTATGTCTTCCTTTCTTTGATCATAGATTTTACCGTTTCTAACATGGTTCAACACTAATCTCCATGGACAGAATGATCTAATAAGTACTGTGACCCTTTTACCACAGAAGGCTGAAATGCAACTCATGTATTGGTCTGAATTTCTGGATGAGAGAAATGCTACCCGAATTGCAGCCAATTTTAGGATGTGTGTTCTGCAAATGTTGAACGATCCATCTGTCTGCTTGGCGGATATCAGATTCGATCGATAATGTTGAGACAAGTCATTCGCAATTGCTTTCTTTTCTGTCCTTGTGTTTTGAATGAATCGTGATAGATGTCTATATTCGAAGATATTCTTAGTTGGCTCTATCACGCACCCCAACCTCTGTAGAATCCTGTGGAATCATGGAACGTGATATCGTTCGTTTGCTCGTTGGGCATCATGTATTTAGACGCTGCCTCTTCAACAGAGGATTCATTAATCTTGATCATCAATTCAATCGTTTTATACTTCGTTTGTCTAGAACCTCAATACATATTCTTCAGTACAGCGCGAAAAGAGTATATTTTGGTGAAGGGATTACCATAATGTACTTAACGTACTTGTCTTTTTATCCAGGTCCAGGGCTTTCCCTTTCCTACCCACTCCATTTCGCTTCTCATAGCACTAGCTACCTGCCCGCGATGAACCAGAAAGTTTCAATTTTTCAGATAGTTAGTAGTAAATGCCAAACACAAATAAGGCCGTAATCCAGAAAATAGACAAATATCAATACTAGAGAGCGTATTTCTTGTATACAACACTTTAATCCAATGACATCTTGAAAAGGGCGCAAAGCGAGTCTCTTTAGAGCAAGATTTCACAGTCTGGCTGTAGAGTAGGGTTATGAGAAAGTTGGTCCATTCATTCTATTCATAGTCATTGTGACTGGCGACTTTCGTATCTAATGTTTTTCATGCAATAAGCGCGACAAAGACTTGTTGATCATTTACTACACTGCCTGGGGCCCATGTCACTTAATGTTCCCGTATTGCGTAATCTTTGAATGATTCCAGGTTGCCATGTCATTGTTACAACACTGTGATCCTCAGCAGACATGGGAGATAGACTTTGCAGACATTGTCTTTCCCCCCGTCTCCTCACTTCCTTCTCTATCAACTTTCATCTCCAGGTATGTCCCCCTTGTGGTCTTTCCTCAAACTCCCATCCTATCCATACCTCACCATGTGCGAATGAATGTACCACTAAACAGTGCTAGCAGGGACTGAGTGTTAAAAGCACCGTTACTGTCATATGTCAAGAGTCATAACAAAGTTACCACTGGACTTCCTTCATGATGAACATCCACCAGGATGAGTCTGAAAGGACCAAAACAAAAAACTGCTCCCATCCAAAATATCTCCCATACATGCCCTGTACTTTCGTTTCCTCTCCTCGCGAATTCACGAGGCCCCTAAAAAGTCAGCCGGAGCTGAGTATCAGAAGCGGAGTTGTCATCATAGGCCGAAGGCCATATGAGCGTAACAAGGTGTTCATCACTTGCCTTGATGGTGAGCGTCCAGTCGCATGCTATGAAAGACTTGTGGTTACGGGGTGAGGCTGAAGGGAGTTTGGTTCGCTCCATCCACCAGAAAAGTCGTCTAACCTGCCTCGATGATGAAATTCGGATGTGATCGTTTGCACAGTCCCTGAGAGGTATTTATATCCAAAGGAACAGTCTATGGCGTGGCTATGAGGCAAATGGCGAGAGGAAAGGTAATGAAGAAGAGGTGAGATGGAAGAGTCAGGGATCGTCGGGTTGAGATTAATCGTGTTGCGTTGCTCGCGCCTTCCTGTATACATTGAGTACCAGTAGGTAAGAGCGAGGATGTGATAAGTGATGCTTCCCTTCCTATGAGCTAACGGGGGCAGTCACGCTCTAGCTCTGACTGTTTACTAGGAAGTCGCCACGCATGCCTTTGAGAAGGTAGGTACCGAACGGCTAAAGATTCTAACTCAGGCGACCCTGATCCAGATCGAATACGTATTATTGTTTATGGGATGAGGCTCGGTCGCCTGGAGACTTTACTGAGCACAACGGGTGCTTCTAAGATTACTACGAGCAAGGCGTATTGATTCTCCTTAGAAGGTTACCTACTTTCAGCTACTAACGCATCTTAATGTCGGGGAGGATTGGATTATATATCACAAAAGCATTTCTAGGATTATCTAGCCGTGTAGTGGATAAAGCTAACTAAATCAGACTCCCTTCGTAGTCTCTCCAGTGCCAGTGATAGGATTAAGATATAGCCCAGAGGGCATTAAAAAAGGCAGAAATAAGAGGGCATACTTTGGTAAATCAAACAATAACTTCACTAAGGGTTGAGGTTTTTTATAAGAGACCTCTTCGTGGCAGTGTTGTCAATACATACATCCAGGAAAACTAAGCGAGTCCATGCCATAAAGAACCTATCTAAACCAACTTGTCCATTAATGGTTCCTGCGCTCGGCTGTTGCATATAGTTTGACTAGGTCTATTTTGTAAGACAGCAATGACCCCGATCTATTCAAATCCTATGAATTATTTTTAGGATCTAAACAACACTTCTTTCAGCGAGGTATGGCAAAGCAGAATTCAGAGCATACTTTCTGGGACTCTAAAAACGCCAATTAGTACAGAAGAACATTTTCAGGATCGAGTCTACGTTCACATTTGATTCTAGCAATGACTCCGTACATTCCTTCCAGGGGCTGCTGAGTATCAATGCCTCTTGGACCAGACTCTTTGCCAGTATCATGCTCGTCTCCAATGGCCTACGCGACAGTGACCCGTCCATATCAATATAATATCTGTCGTGTCTCCAGGGGCAGTAAATAAGCATATAGGCAGCGCCAAGCAGGCAGAACGTCCGCGGATGTAAGCAGCGACACGAGCCCGTCTATAACCAACTCATAATCTTCATTAGTACTATGGCAGTTTCTTTATCAATAAAGCCTCATTACTACCATAGGCCTTTCAAATAATCCCCCCTCCTGGCGTCTAACCATCTCTCCCTCCAATAGGCGACAATTTGGTGAGTTTAAAACCCCATCACTGTGGCTGGATACATCCGATCAAAATGCTACACCAGTAGCAATATACAAAAAACAAGGCACTCACATATCTCTCATCAGAATCGGAGGCCACGAGGCTCACTTACATACAACTCGGAAATTCGAGAACACAAATACGGATATAAAGGGGCCTTAAAATTCGAGCAAAGTACGCCCGATATTAATAATTCACCTATTAATAATGGCTCTTTCCCAATAGACCAGGCACGTAGTAGTTTAGCCAGGTCAATCAGATCTCTCTATAGTAATATTATCCCGAAACTTCGTCATCCATGATATCATTAAATAGGGTAGTAAAGTAGCAGAACAATGCCAGGTAACTTCCTGAGCGGTCAGCCGTGATGTGAGTTACTTACTGAGCCCGCCCCTGAGCGCCCTTAGTAAAGCGGCGATGCCTACAACAGGAAATTTATGATAATGTAGAAAAATAAGTACGTATAGGTACATATATACATGCAACTGATGCGCTTAGGAGGTCCATAAACCAGTACAGGACGCAATGCGTGAACAAGGTAAGTATATAACGCCAACCAGCAGCATTGCTCTATCACAGAATGGACCATCCGCCCAACCGAGTCCCCAGGGCATCATCTTTTTTCAGAGTGGAGTGGTGTTTGGTTTCTATCATCGCATCTGTTCGTTGTTTCGAATGACTCAGGGAGCCGGGACACCGGAAAGGTCGAAATCAATGCCTTTTGCTTCTATCGCATTCACAGCCTGGAAGCCACAGTGTTAAACCCCAACCACATAAACATCCCGAGTCGGTGGAATTAACGGCTCAAAGCATGGGGGAAACCAAAGATATCAGACAGTAAAGGGAATAATATAATATGAAAAGAAACTCCAACCATGCATTCCGTGATAACGCCCCATACGTTACCAGAACAAAAACAGGAAGTGCGATATCCTGAAGGGTACAATGGCAAAAAAGAAATCAGGTATATACCAAATCAAACGGAGGGTTTCAGCACACCGCCTCAGTCGTCATCCTCATTACTTTCGTCGGACTTCTTGGCGTCTTTTGTGAGCTGCTTCTTCCAGATCTGGTTGGCCGCGTTTTTGTCCAAGCCGGCGAACAAAATATCGAACACATCGGTGTACCAGCCCACAGGGTGGCCCTCGATACCTTCCTTAATGTTCTGCAGGAGGATGTTAGCGAAAATTCCGATTTACGAAACAGGAAGAGACTCACCTCAGGAAGTTCCAGCCAGTCAGACATGTTGTCCGCGGGGAAGATGATCTTCTTAGCACCAGCACGGCGGGCGGCAACAGTCTTCTCGCGAAGACCACCAATCCGCAGAACCTTGCCGGTTACCGTTAACTCACCAGTCATGGCGATCGTCGGGTCAAGGGGATGGTTCAGTCCCAGAGAAAGAAGCGAGGACGCCATGGTAATACCGGCCGACGGGCCTTGATTGATCAGTTAGTCCTAGAAAGGCGAAGAACCGACAGAGTAAAGACACTTACCATCCTTCGGAACGGCACCCTCAGGGCAGTGCATGTGCAGCTTAGCCTTCTCAAAGAACCGGTTCTCGGGAAAGTCCCGGGCCATGACCGACTTCGCGAAGGAGTACGCGATATGAGACGATTCCTTCATCACGTTTTGCAGGTTACCGGTGATTTCAATACCAGGTCGTGACTCGGGCGTCAAAGCATTTTCCAAGATCGACTCAACGTACAGTGCCGCACACCCATGCTGGTCCAGGCAAGACCCATGGTCACACCAGGAGGGAAGGTCTCGAAGAGACGGTCAGAGGTGAAGATGGGAGGGCCAACATAATCGGTCAGACTGTCCTTGCCAATACTGACATGAACATTCTCGGGAACCGTCAACGCCACGCGGGAGTCTCAGTCGTCGGCTTCTCAGATTCAGTGGCAGTAGCCTCGGGTTCACCAGACTCGCTCTCTTTCTTCTCTTCCTCCTGCGCAGCTTTGCC
The DNA here is from genome assembly GCA_039763685.1 of Aspergillus micronesiensis. NCBI lineage: Eukaryota > Fungi > Ascomycota > Eurotiomycetes > Eurotiales > Aspergillaceae > Aspergillus > Aspergillus micronesiensis. The sequence continues at coordinate 73,250 of JASHHO010000075.1, read as the reverse complement.
TTCATCGGTGATGGCCTTCTCCTCAGCGAGAACATCTTCGCCAAGGTCTCGAACGATATTGAACGCGGCTTTGCGGTAGACCTTTTCGAATCTGTTTCTTGAGATTTCGAACTCCGCTTTCACGGCAGTAAGACTTGTAAGCTCCTCAATGGCTTCCTTGGTGAGATTCACATCAACTTCCTTGAGACCAGTGAGGTCCTTTGCAGCAGGGGCAAGGTAGCGCTCAGCAATCGCCATCTTCTCATCCGCAACGTAACCAGAGAGCTCGATCAGCTCCATTCGGTCCAGAAGGGGACGGGGAATCGTGTCGGTGACGTTCGCGGTACAGACGAAAAGCACCTTGGACAGATCAACGGGTACATCCATGTAGTGGTCCAAAAAGGACGAGTTCTGTTCCGGGTCAAGAAGTTCGAGCAGGGCCGAAGAGGGATCTCCTTGGTGGCCACGTCCGATCTTATCCACCTCGTCAATCAGAATCAGAGGGTTCTCGGTCTGGCACTTCTTGAGGGCCTGGATGATTCGTCCGGGAAGGGCACCGACGTAGGTCCTCCGGTGACCCTTGATCTCAGCCACATCCGTTAAACCTCCCACAGAGAGCGGTAGTACTGTCGGTTAAGGGCACGGGCAATGGACTTTCCGATACTGGTCTTGCCAACACCAGGAGGGCCGACCAGACAGAGAATCTTGCCTTCGACCGTTCCACGGAGCTTACCAACAGCGATGAACTCCAGAATCCGGTCCTTGACATCTTTCAATCCGTAGTGGTCCTCATCCAAAACACCGGTCGCATGCTTGATTCCGAAGTTCTCCACGGACTTCTGGCCCCAGGGAATCTGGGTCAACCAATCGAGGTAGTTGCGGGTGACGTTGAACTCCGAAGCAGCAGGCTCGAGGTGAGCCAACTTGTTGATCTCCTCATCGAAGACCTTCTTAACAGCCTCCGGCATAGCCAATTTTTCCGCCTTCTCCTTGAACCTCTCGACCAACTTGTCCTTGCCGTCCGACTCGATACCCAGTTCCCGTTTGATACCCTTCATCTGCTCCATGAGCCAATACTCACGCTGGCGCTTCTGGATCTTCGCCTCCACATCCTTGGAGATCTTAGATTGGAGCTGCGCGTTCATCAGCTCCTTCTTCAATACCACCAGTGCCTTGGGTAGGCGCTCTTCGATGTTCATCAGCTCCAGGACCTCCTGCATCTCATGCAATTCTCCTGCCGAGACGGCAGCAGCGAAATCGGCCAACTTGGCCGGCTCATCGCTCAGATTGCCGGGGAACTGATCGGTGTAGAAGGCGGAAATCTGATCGCGGAAGAGTGGGTTCAGGCTGGCGATCTCCTTGCACACGTTGACAATCTCGCTGTGACCGCACGAATGAGGGCACTCTTCTTGTCATAGGGCTCCTCGGCGAGGTTCTCCACGTTGACTAAGCTGACGGGGTAGGGGTACTTGCGCAAGAAAGACGTCGGCTCGTAGTGATCCTTGGGGCGAGATCGGTCGCGCCCTCCTCGAAGCTAGCGACAACATCGCCTCGCTTCTCCGTGGACTTATCTTCCGCAGTCGGGGCGGGGGCCTTGGCCGAGTCACTGGGAGGCAGCAAAGAAGACACCTTGATGCGACGGTGAGGGTACAGCACGGCCGTCACCACTAGCTTCTCCGCGAAGAGGGTAGGCGGCAGTGATCTGGGCGAAGACACCGACATCGTACACATCGTCGATCTTCTCGATCACGTCACCGTCGGCGTTCTCATCCTTGAACAGGAACGCTCCCACATACGGTTGACCCCGCTTCATCATGTCCTGAATGGCGGCGGCGACGTTGGGGTCGCGGATAGTGATCGCCTTGTAGAAACCAGGGAAGAGGGGACGCTTAGCAATAGGGATAGCCATCACCTGAGGGTACACCTCTGGGACGGAAGGCTTCTGGAGAGCCTTCTCGCCGGAGCCCTTCTTGCCCTTCTTCCCGCCATCGTCATTGCCGCCGTTGTTCGCCCCACTGGGCTTCGAGTCGGAGCCGCTGACCGTATGGGCGACGGTGGTTCGTTGGCGTTGGATTTCCCTTCGGCTGTATCGTTATCCTTCTTCGAGTCTTCCTCCAGTCCACGTTGTTCTTTATCCCCCGCGGGCTTCTCCTTTCGCCGGGCGGATCCCGATGTCGGAGCGGCCGGGTCTATCGAGGCCCCATTCTTGCCCGACTGATCCACCGGCTTGCGTCGGGACTCCGAGGAACGCTCAACGTCCTTCTCCTCGCATTTGTCTTTCTGGTCTTTCTGCTCCGGATCGTCTTTCTCGTCGCCGGGCGGGGGTTTCTCTCTCCGGCGGAGAGCGGTTGAGGAGAAGGGTCGGCAGCGGAAGGGAGCGGGAGAGACGCGACGAGGCTAAGATCGAGCGAGCGGGCGCATTGTAGCAAGAGGCGATCAGGGACGGTCGCAGGAAGAGTGGACGCGGAGTTTGGTGGAGCGCGGCTCTCCAGGGGAGGGTCTGGCCGCGGAGCATGCTAGTCTGTCGGAGCTGGATGGCGACGGAGTGAAGGAGAGACGGGGGGAGGAGGGAAGGGGGAGGAGGAAGCGGAGGATGCAGAAGACGAGGGAATTAGTGTACAAAGAGGGGTTGAGAGAAGGAGGACTGTCGAGGGAGAGGGAGGGGGGGAGAGACACGCGATGCAGGAGTCGTGAGGAGATGGCGAGTGATGACCAAGAAGGCTTTCTTTCATCATCGCTGGGGTCGGCGCATCGTTTCTCCGGCGGGAGACTTTTTCGACTCGAAGCTTCCAAAGAGCTCGCCGACGCCATCACCACCGCGGCAATCCACCCTTTTTCGCCGCTGTCGCCTCGACATAATCCCCCCAGTGACTCCCCCCCTGGCGTCTGCGATCCCCTTCCCCCCCCGTTGCAGACCTTCCGGTCCTCTTCTCGCAATGAACGCTACCTCCGCCGCAATGCCCAAGGCCGCGGCCCTCCCCGCTCGTTTACTCCGGACTTCGCGACGATGCTCCAGCCAGAATCCCCCCATTCAATCGCGGAGCTACCATGTGTCCTTCCCTCTATACGGCTGACAAGCGTGTGCGCGGGGCTCCGGGCAGCAAGAACCCCCCCGTCTTCGCCTCGACCAGGGTAGGTGATGACCATAACCCCCATACTTCATACGGATAAACCCGGGGTAGCTGATTAATTCCCTTCCGACGGCATAGATCTTCCACAAACACCGCGCCCCTCGCAGCCATTCCCGACCCCTACAAGGTGCTAGGAGTCGACAAGTCGGCCTCCGCCGGGGATATCAAGAAAGCCTACTATGGCATGGCGAAGAAATACCATCCCGACACCAACAAGGACGCCAACGCCAAGGAGAAGTTTGCCGAAGCCCAGTCGGCCTACGAACTGCTGTCCGATGCCAAAAAGCGCGAGAACTACGACCGGTTCGGCTCTGCGGCCTTTGATCAGAATGGAGGCTTCGATCCCAACGCTGCCGGTGGCAACCCCTTCGCCGGCGCTGGTGGTTTCCACGGTTTCGGCGGAGGCTTCGGTGGTGGCTTTGGCGGTGGTTTCGGCGGCGCAGACATCAACTTCGAGGATCTGTTCGGTGCCTTTACAGGTGGTGCGCGTCGTGCGGGCCGTGGACGCCGCGGCCCCTTCCAGGAGGTCCTCGTCGGCGAGGATATCGAAGTCCAGACAACATAACTCTTTCATGGAGGCGGCCAAGGGCACTTCACAAGATGTCGTCATCACGCCCCTGACGGAGTGTGGTACTTGCAAGGGCGATGGACTGAAGAAGGGCGCCAAACGCACCCAGTGCCGTCAGTGTAACGGCTCCGGAACTCGGGTCCACTTCATGCAGGGTGGCTTCCAGGTGGCGGCCACTTGTGATGCCTGTGGAGGTGCTGGTCAATCAGTCCCCCGTGGGTCGGAGTGCGGCACGTGTAACGGTAATGGTGTTGTGAGAGACAAGAAGACGATCCAGGTCGATATTCCCGGTGGTGTGGAGGATGGTATGCGGTTGCGCGTCTCCGGAGAAGGCGATGCGCCTCCCACTGGCACCTCCGCTACCCCCGGCGCTCGCACGCAACGCGGTGACCTTTACGTGTCGATCCGCGTCGCTCCCGATCACCGATTCAGCCGTTCCGGATCCGACATTCTCTACACTGCCTCGATTCCTCTGACTACGGCTCTGCTGGGTGGTGAGGTGACCGTGCCGACTTTGGATGGCGAAGTGAAGGTCAAGATCGCGACCGGCACTGGAACGGGTGATCGCATTACCCTTTCTGGTATGGGCATGAAGAAACTAGGCGGTCGGTCCAGAAGCTTCAACCCTACTGGTGACTTGAAGGTTGAATTCAAGGTGGCCATGCCGAAGTATCTTTCGGCCAACCAGCGGACGATCCTCGAGGTGCTTGCAGACGAAATGAACGACAAGACCGCCCGCCGCATCATGGACGTCGGCAAGGACAGGTAAGCTTCCTCTACTCCAATTCACTCATGACACACACTAACTCTTTTCCAGCTCCCACCAGAGACAGACACCACGTCCGGTGAGCAGAAGGGCGACGGATTCCTCAAATCCGCATGGCACAAACTGATGAGCCACAAGAAGCACACCGAGGGTGAGAGCTCGAGCGGCGAATCGAAGAACAAGGAAGAGGGCGAGAAGAAGGATGACAAGAAGGACGACAAGAAGTCGTCGAGCTGAAGGGCATACGCCGCGCCGGCATGTACAATTTCACTTTTGAGATACTCCTGGGTCACTTTTCACTTTATCTGTATTTATTATGGGACTATCATAGCGTCGGCGAGATCGGGGGATTTGTGCCATTTCTGTGCATGTTGGGATTTATATGCAGGGAATTCCCCTGCTGTCCATAGAGACTTTGATTGGATGTATGTATATTATTAGACAAAGACCTCTCTACTTTTTTGTTTCTCCTCGTTATGGATGGGTAAGGTAGACATCTATATAATGCACACATATGGTAGCTACCACAACTTCACATAGGACAAAAACCGCCGCCACCGAGGTAAACTATAATACTGATCCAGAAAGTCGATCTCCTCCGATGTCAACGTCCGCCGTCCAGTAAGATGGTCCGCCTTGGACAACTCACGCCATGAAGTTCTATAGATAGCCTTGTAGCCGATAATCCCGGCCAATACCAAGAACGCCCCGATCATATACTGGAAGAAGCTTTCCACCGTGCTGAGTTCTGTCCCGCCCTATACACCACCCCCAAAATCAATCCGGTTGGCCCATCAAAGTAGGAAGTATTGACTTACCGGCGGGTTGAGACCGACCAGGATGCAGCACACGAGGGAAACAGCGAACCAGGGCAAGCCAGATCGGAGCCAACGGCCCAAGCAAAGGATCTCCAGGCGTAGACCTCCGACAGCAACGGGTCTTTCTGCAGCTTCAAGGCGTGGTGGAACCGGAAAGAGGTGAAGGCGACGATGAGCCAGTTGACGAGGAAGGATGCGCTCGTCAAGGACATGAGCCATGTCAACGCTTCTGCGCCGCCGGCTATACATAGGGCAAATTGGTTAGTTCCTGTCCTTTTTCCCTCCTTCTCGCTTTTCAAAAGCCCTCTTCTTTGGAATTGGCAAATACGACTCAACTTGATATAGGTCAGAAGAACGGCAGTCGCCCCCCGTCGTCAGCAACGCAGCAGTCGGCCTCCCCCGACTACCCACCGTCGCAAAGAATTCCGGAATCAGCGCCTGGTGAGACATCGTCCGCAGCATCCGTGACGCCGTATACAGGCTCTCTGCGCCGTTACCCATGATTCCAACGAGGATACCTGCGTTCATGATATGCGGCACGACGGGTATCCCGGCCTCAATCTGGGCGATGATAAACGGGGATGCAGTTACAGATGACCCGCCGAGTAACCGCTGATCAGTCGAAGGCACCAACAGGCTGATTAGAACGATGCTGGAGATGAACATGAAGCTAGCGCGGTAGGGGACGAGTTTCGCCGCGTGTCCGAGGGAGAACCGGGGGGATTGTGCCTCGCCGGCCATTGTACTGACGACGATTTGGTCCCCGACTGCCCAGGTGGCGAGTAAGGCGCACTTTGCGAATCCCTGTTGCGTGGAAATCAGTAGATGCGCGGTGAATAAGGATGAAGGGGTGAAGGGACAGACTGCGAATCCGTTCTTGAATGCTGGGAGCTCCGTCCACGTTTCGCCGTGGTGCACGGAGCCGGTTGGTCCTGCGCCTCCAATTAAGGCCAAGGATAGCACGAGAAGCAGTAAGAAGAGCAAGACCTTGATAATGGCGGTGATGTACTCAAACCATCCGAACACGGGGAGAGGGCAGACGAAGATGATTGCCATAATAACGAGGAATATAGTCACTGTTTGCAAGTCAGATGCATCCGCCGTCGAGGTATGGGATGCAGAACACACACGACGCTGCCAGAGGCATTCGACCCTCTGCCCAGTATTGCAATAGTATGTCGAAAAAGTTGGCCTCTGAGGCCACTACCGCGGTGTACCCTGCAACATTCAACATCCATTCTCGCAGACATATCGTTCCATCAGGTAGTCACACCTAGCCACTCAGCAAAGCCAGCCCCAAAAGCCAACGACCGATCCACCCAGCGATCCGCATAGTCGATAAAGTTCCCTGACACAGGAAAAGCGACCACCATCTCGCAGAGGGTATTCAGGACGGCCCACACACAGGAACAGACCAAAGCGTAAGCGATGAGCATGCTCCCGGGCCTCCCAGAGCCAGAGCCTGACCAGACGAGATGAACAGGCCGCTGCCGATAGCAGAGCCCAGCGAGATCATCTATAACTTCAGTTATTGTCTTTCTCGCGAGAGTGACGACGTGCGATTGGCCATACATGGATCTGTCGGGGGGTGAATGCGCGTTGGAGCTTCCCATGGCGGTCGTCATCCAGTCCGACGAGTTGTGCTTCGTTGACGCTCGAAACTTCGTGCGGCGACTCTTCTTTCATGTTTCCGGCATTGGTGATAGGTTTTGGTTAAGACCAAGTTGCGGCTCCGGCGATCATCCTCTTTATAACGCTACATGTGGGTGAGTTGCTACTTCATCTGGCCAGAGAATGTGATAAGTAAGGGCCGTGTTGATCAGCCGATAGTGATATTGAAATTGCTTCCTGCATGGTTACACAGAGGGCATCTCGGATTGGATAGGTTTGCAAATCCATTCGCTCACTCGCATGTTGGTAAGTGTCTCAATATTGATCGACGATCTATGCAGGTAGAGGCCGAAGTGCATGGGGCCAAGTGTACCAAGTACATTCACATATATCTCCTTCGCAAACGGTCATTGCTCTTGACTTCCTTCAATCGAGTTCTCCTCGGGGCGTTCCCTTGCTTCGGTTTATCTCCCTTTCTCTACCAATGAAGGCAGGATCTGGGGCGTGGCTTGGGTGCAAGGGGTCCAGCCCAGGTCATATACATCGCCTGCCGCCGTGGAATTGCCGAATGCAACCCCAACAATGACATTTGTGGTAGGCTTTTTGAGAGAGACTTATCTACTGGCTTGGACATGGTTTATAGCTGCGAGCGCACTGGGTATAAGAGCCAGGCCAAATATCCTGACCTTCCACTGCTTCTGAGACTTGCCACCATGCACCTCCGCACTCGTTCACCTGCATAGGAAGGTTACCCTATATGCAAGGGCTATCGTGCTGTCCCGAGGCCAGTTGGCAGGGAAAATCGATTTTATATCTAATCTAGTATCTTTATCTGGATCAACTTCATTGTCATTGCAAAGGAGCCGATGCGTCGAGTCACGATCTCCCCCACACTGAACTTAAAACATCAAGACGTATGTGTCTATTGCCTCGTATCGTTGACATGACGGTTTCCGTCCATCTGGCGAGCGACAGTCACAGCTTCTCGCAATGCACGTCCTACATGGCCACGCACCGCGCCCTCCTCCATCACCATCACACCTGCGATTGTACATCCCTCCGGCGCCGTGCCCTGGTCTCTCAGGTGTGCTTGATGCACCCCGCTCTGGAGAATACTCGCCGTTCCCTGCATGGACTGGAAGATCATCGCCTGAGCCAAATTCCGCGGCATCCCCACCGCCACCGCCGCATCAATCATCGCATCCGCAATGATCGCGAAGAACGCCGGTGTTGACCCCGCAACGGCCGACGCAGCGTCCATCAACCTGGGCGGAATATGCGCAACCTGACCAATCTGCTTGAAAATGCCATCCACGACGCGCATATACGGCTCGGGGACGGCGGATCAGAGGACTCAATGGCGGTGAAGGACTGGGAGACCTGCGCGGCGATGTTGGGCAAGGTGCGCACCACCCACGCGCGTCCGTCATGGTTCTGCAGCGTCGTGTCGCTGCCGTAGAGGGTGTTTTCGAGAGCCTTCCGGGTCCAGCCCGCTGCGACACTGATCAGGAGCTTGTTGGCCAGGGCTTCGCGGAGACCCGGTTGCGCCAGGGTCGATTCGACATCGGACGGGTCGACGCCGAGGATAATGACGTGGGAGAGCTCGACAGCTTTGACGTTGTTGCCGCGCGAAACCACCAGGTGGTCTCCCGCGGAGCTGTACCGTTTCTTCAACCGTTGTTCGGAGGCTTCGCTCCGGACACAGGCGATCACCCGGTCGAACAGAAGGTCGTCGTTCAATGCGTCGGTGGTGATTGCTTTGATGAGGCTGTCCAGGATTGCGCCTCCAAGGTTTCCTGCGCGAAGTTAGATTGTCGCATGAATGTTGGTGATGCGGGGGATTCCGGCGTACCAGTACCCAAGATGCAGAGGGTGGCTACTTTGAGTTCGGCCATGTTGACAAGGTCAAGGAGGAAATTTTGCCAGCAGGTTCAGTTCCGGAACGAAGCCAATTGCACGTAACAAGAGGGAGTTGGCCAGGACATGATGGACAGATATATGGACGAACCCCACCTGCACTGAGGGGCGATCGGAGCATATCCGATTCTCATCGGTAGGGGTACCCGGTGTCAACGATGACGAAGAGCAGTTTGGGACTTGGGATCTCTTGACAGAATGCATCAGGAGTGGATGTGGGGAGAGCATCCTGAATGGCGAATTGTCTGCAAGGAAGCCTGATCGTATACTTTGTAGTCGCCTGTCTGACCACACATACACAAGATACTATGTAGTAGATAGAGTGCAGATCATTGCGGATTGTAGAGGGATGCATAGACCCGTAGGAGTGGTTCTGTCTTGTCAATATAATGCACATTGCTATGGGAGTGTCAGAGAGCTGTTGCTGTCATGCGAAGAGGAAAGTCGAGAAGTATGAGAGTGCCTGAGGGATAGACGGAATGTGCATGCCTGATCGCCCAGGCAGCCCCCGAGCCGTCTCACTGCCTCCTTCACTCATCACTCATCACATCACATCTCCTCCTCCTCCTCCTTCACCATCACAACTTCTCTCCGCCTTGACCCTCCCTCGTTCCCCTCTCCCATCTCTTCCTTTGCATTGTCCCTCCCAATTCCCATCTGCTACTTCAGACACAACGCCATCCTCCTCCACCACACCCCATCCCTCCTCCTCGCTCATACCCCGCCCTCAGCCGCCCTTCCGACCCAAGCTAAAGGCAATCAACCCCACAGCTGGAGCTCCAGCCATCCCGATCTCCTCCCCCTCCTTCCACGCCGCAGTCTCCTACTTGTCCTTCAGCCACTCCGCGTGTCGCCTCTCTGCCCCCTCATCGAATCCACCTTGCCGCATCTCCTCCGAACGTGGATGGGAGCTCGCCGCCCTCCCTACCCGGCAAGATGGTTCAGTCGCCGATGATCTCGTGTCCTCTCAAGCAAACCAATGAGATTGACTGGATTAAACCACTCAAGGATTATATTCGCCAGAGCTATGGCGAGGACCCCGAACGCTACGCGCAAGAATGTGCCACCCTCAACCGCCTGCGCCAGGATATGAGAGGCGCGGGGAAGGACAGCGCGACAGGCCGCGACCTCCTCTATCGCTATTACGGACAGCTCGAGCTCCTGGATCTGCGCTTCCCGGTCGACGAGAATCACATCAAGATCTCCTTCACCTGGTATGTCATGCCCCCTGCCTTTCCAAGTTCCCCGGTTGCTGCCTGTTTCACCCTACTAATCGTTCCTGCTCCTCCGTTCCAGGTACGATGCGTTCACGCACAAGTCGACGTCACAGTACTCCCTGGCCTTCGAGAAGGCTTCCATCATATTTAACATCTCCGCCGTCCTGTCCTGCCATGCCGCGAACCAGAACCGATCGGAAGATGCCGGCTCAAAACCGCATACCACTCCTTCCAAGCTGCCGCCGGAATGTTCACCTACATCAACGAGAACTTCCTCCACGCACCATCTACCGATCTGAACCGCGAAACGGTCAAACGATGATTAACGTCGTCCTTGGCCAAGGACAGGAGGTATTCCTGGAGAAGCAAATTGCCGACAAGAGAAGCCGGCTTTCCTGGCCAAACTCGCCAGTCAGGCCGCTTACCTATTCACCCAAGCCGTTGAAGGAATGCAGGAACATGCCAAGGGGGTCTTTGAAAAAGTGTGGGTGGTCGTGGCTCAGGCCAAGGCGGCGCACATGTCATCCGTCGCTTCCTACTACCAGGCACTGGCAGATAGCGAGGCTGGCTCGCATGGTGTCGCGATCTCCCGGCTGCAGCTGGCAGAGAAGAACTCCCAGAACGCTCTGGGATGGGCGAAATCATTCCCCTCATCAGTCCCCCCTAACTCCAACTTAAGCTCGGAGTCCGGAGCAAACCTGATCGAGCTTATCAAATATCATTTGACCAATGTGCAAGCCAAGCTCGCCACATGCGTCAAAGACAACGACTTCATCTACCACGATCCTGTCCCAAATGAAACAGGTCTATCCGCCGTCGCCAAGCTGCCAGCTGCCAAGGCAATTCCCGTCAGCGAGCTGTATCAAGGCCAGGATATCCAGCGTATCATTGGCCCGGATATCTTCCAGAAACTTGTTCCCATGTCGGTGACGGAGACGGCAAGTCTCTATGATGAGGAAAAGGCCAAGTTGATCCGGGCCGAAACCGAGAAGGTAGAGACGGCAAATGGAGAAATGGCGGCTAGTCTGGATTACTTGAAGCTCCCGGGCAGTTTGAACATCCTCAAGGGGGAATGGACCAGGAAATGACGGTCGATGATGAATTCCGACAATGGTGTCAAGAACTCGCTGGTCAGCAAACATTTGCAAAGGCCTTTGATAGCCTGCAAAATCGCAAAGCCGACATCCTCTCCCAGCTCGACCACTGTTCCAAACAGCTTGACCTAGAAGAGAGTGTCTGCGAAAAGATGCGATCCAAGTACGGTGCGGACTGGAGCCAGCAACCAAGCACACGACTGAACAGGACTCTCCGCAGCGATGTCCGCACCTATCGGGACACGGTTAACGAAGCCAGTGCCAGCGACGCTCAGCTCTTATCCACCCTCCGACAATATGAGGTCGACTTCGATGAAATGCGCTCAGCGGGAGAGACGGACGAAGCCGATGTCCTCTTCCAGCGAGCAATGATCAAGGCCGGGTCGAAGCACGGCAAGGGCAAAAATGGCCACGGTAGCCCCTATTCTGCGTCCGCGGAAGGTAGCCTACTTGACGATGTTTACGATGAGGGGGCTCTCTCCGTCTCGGATCAGATCGCCAAAGTTGAATCCATGCTCAAAAAATTGAATCTACTCAAGCGCGAACGGGCCCAGGTGCTCAAAGACTTGAAGGAGAAGGTATGTATTGCTACTCCCTTGTCAATCTCCGGATGCTAACATGAAACTAGGTTCATAACGACGACATCTCCAATGTTTTGATTCTAAACAAGAAGTCAATCTCCGGCCAGGAAAACCAGCTCTTTGAAGCTGAGCTTGAAAAGTTCCGGCCGCACCAGAACCGACTCCTTCAGGCGAACCATAAGCAGTCGACCTTGATGAAAGAGCTCACCAAGACCTACGGCGACCTATTGCAGGACAAGAGGGTCCGTGCCGAACAATCCAAGTATGAGAGCATCACCCGCCAGAGAAACACCGTCATGGCACGGTACAAGAAGATCTACGATTCATTCAATGCCTTGCGATCGGGTGTGACGCAAGCGCAGACATTCTATGCGGAAATGACCGAGACTGTGGACAGCCTGAACAAGAACGTTGAAGCGTTCATCGACAATCGGAGATCTGAAGGGGCCCAACTTCTCGGGCAGATCGCGCGTGACAAGGCCAGTAGTGTTGCAGACCATGAGGATCGGGAGCGTGAGAAGCTGAGACAGTTGATGGAGCGTATATCTACCGAACCCCAAACCAACTTCTGCCACCTCCCCTTCGCCGGGTGTTCCATCCAAGGTCAAATCGCCTCCACCTCGGTCAAAACCCCATCATACCCCACCCCAGGCATATCCTCGCCGCAGATGTCACCGCATTACCCCCAGGCTGGGATTCCTGGACAGTCGCACGGTGCCCCCTCCCCACTCTCCTGCGCCATACAGCCAATACATGCCTCCAGGAGCCGGCGTACCGTACCACCCCGGTACTTCCATTCCAGCAAGGCGCAGCCGCGCCTTTACAGAGGGCTACAATCCGATGGCATACCCATTGCCCCAATCGATGTCCCCTCCGCCGACTCAACATACTACTCTTCCACGCCACCCCGTAGCACATATGGTGGACCAACTCCGCCCGCTGCGCCGTCTCAATTCATGCACAAGGCTATGTGCCTCCTCCCACCGCCTCCCCGCCCCAGCAACCACCTACCCACCGTCCGCGGGGCATTCCCCTCCGGGCCTGGCGGATACGCCAAAGCCCGTCCATACGGCAGCAGCCAGCACCACAAGGTTCAGTCGCAGTCGTCGCAGCCACCTGGCTCCGCCAAGGCAATGACCTTGGGCTGGGCTCAACGCCTGGAAATGAGAATGCCCTCTGTGATCTGCGGGGTTGGCACGATAGACGTATTTAATGGAAAGGCAACGGTTTGCATTTGGGCGTTTTCATGTAGTGTTTTGTGCGTGCTTTTCTCTCCATGTCTTCATCCGATATTGTTGCTGTCTATTCACATGTTGGTGCGATGGCCCTCCCGGTGGCTGTTTTGTACTAACCCAGATGATTTGGAATATTTGTATATACGGTTAGTGCCGGCATGATATGCTTGAGCACAATGAGGTTAAATGTCTTTCCATCCGGTATATTACCCCATCCCGTGAGCACACAGATATCCTCCTAGACTAAAAGTAGAGTAGGGTACAAGTGTGGATATCCAAGAATGAAATATGATACACCAGAGGAAAGAAGGTGGATAGTACGTAAGCAGGCGGGGCTCCAATCAATACAACACGTCCCACGAACTAACAAACACCCAACATTGGAGTAATAGGAATGAGTGCATCGCAAACGGTCCCTCGCCGAGCGAGATCCAAACAACAAACGAATATACCGAGAGCAGTATTAAACACAGAGTCAGAAACGCGACAATGATATGAGAATGGAAAGTCCATGACCAACATGAAAGGGTATCATGACAAACATAAAGATAGACAAAACAGTCGAGAAGGCGTGCCTCAGGCAAAGGCATACATGAAGAAGCCAACCGACAACGACACAAAAACAATGTATAACTCCCAATAGACCAGCATTCCAAAAGGGAAATCCCAAGAATACCACCCAAGATACAGACAGGAAAGACAGGAACGACGTTCCTGTGCACCCGTCGTTGACAGGTGTAAACAAAATCGTAATTCCCAACACCTGCATGACGCATTATACCAACAAGAACCCAAAAGAGAAGACAGAGAGGAGGCAAGACACATGGTGAAGGTCTCACTGATTCATCCGCAGGTTCACGGCTGAAACCGCAACCGAAACTGTCTTCCTCGCCCTCTTCACGCACTTTGTACAGAAACCGGGCGATGGCCTCCTGCTCCGCCAACCCGGCACTGTTGAAATGCTTGCGCACGGCCACCGCGAGCTGGGTCTTGGTCACCCGGTCCTGGGCGAGGATGTGATTGAGGGCGTTCTTGCCGTCCAGCGCGGGATGACGTCTGTTGGAGGATTTCTGGGGATGGTGGCTGCGGCCGACGCCGTTGGTCATCGGAGGTTTCTTGGACGGGGCAGTTGTGCCGTTGGTAGTGCCATTGGGGGTGGAAGTGGAGGGGTGGGCGCCGTTGGTGGTCGCGGTGGCAGATTGAGACTCGTGGGCGAGATGGGCGCGCTGAGCGGCGATGGCTGTGGGGGATCGCAGGCCGATTCCCTTGGAGAGGATCATGTGGGAGTATTCGCTGGTGAAGGCGCTCGGACAGGAGAGTTTGTAGGAGTGACGGTAGGAGTGGAGGATGTCGAGGGGCATGTCGGGCCAATTAATCTGAGGTTCACGAGCAGTTAGTCTCTGGCTGTATGTGTTGTAGATTCTGGAGGCGTAGAGAACAGCGCTCGACATACCTTGGGCTTGTTATCGGCTGGGGTGGCATCTCCGGCGGGCGCACTGGTGACGTTCGGGAGATGGGAGGAGCCCTTGGAGGCTGCGTTGGCAGAGGATGCGCCAGCGGCTCCTTTGCGAGCCTTCGCTGCAGTGGATTTCACCTCCTTTGCTGTGCTCGAGCCTTCGGATCTCGAGTCATCCTGAACGGCGGTGGTTCGCTGCCGCGGGGGAGCCATGACCACGGAGATCGTGCGGTTTCAGACGAGGGTGGATGACGGAGGGGACACGAGGGGAATGGAGGGAGAAACAGAGATCCAGCCGCGGGAGGGCCTGGATGAGGCGGCAAAGGGCTAATTGACGGGAAGAGAGCGAAAACCGAGAACGACTGGGCGGGAATGGCGGCGAGACATTGTGAGGGAAGAAAAAGCGACTGCAAAATGAAGCAGAACTTGCGGGAAGGCGGCGAGACGCGGCAGAATCCGTCTGGCGCGCGACATCATCGCCCGTTTTCGGCGAGATTGCCGACCTCGCTCTCTTCCTCTATATTGTGAAGATACGGAGTAGAGACACTGCCATTGACGAGGACCATGTCCAGATAGAAGCAACGGATCAATTCCTCGTACAGTATCCTGTCTGGAAACTGAAGAGGCCACCGTCGGATGATGGGTTTCCCCTCACTGCTCACGTCATCCACACCCTCCCCAACACCAACACGCGTGTCTCCAATATTGCCCTTTTCATCCTCGCATTGACTCCGGACCTCCCAGTAGTCCACAGGTATGAGTCCGGTCGGCAAGGAGGCGGTCTACTCGTCAGAGGCAGCGAACTCTAAGCACACGCGATCGTGAACCAGCGGTATCCGGCTCCATAAATGATAGACAGGTACCTGCACCTCCAGCCGAGCAGATTGGCTCAGCGCTACGATGTAGGTCAAGAGCCCTACAGCCGGCACGACACTTTCTCCAGCACCACTGACGGGAAACACGCCTCAGGACGAAAAGGTCTTCTTGTCCCCGCTCCGGCGCGCAATCCGGGAGTCACAATTTCAATGTGCCCCGCAGGCACCGAAAAAAAGGGTTTGGCCACACCGCTATATCGCACCCGCCTTTCCAAAACAGCAAGTCAAGACGACACCGCGAGGGTGCCCGAATTCAGTGCCCTGTCCTGTACGGAGTAGACGGCCACGAAACTCAAAATAGAATAACGTGATACCCCTGTGCTCCATTGCAATCGGCAGCTCGAAAGGGGAAATACCGAGGGACAATGATCTGACACGGAAATAGTTACATGATTACCCAGAAGAGTAAGGCCTCACCCCACGGGACAGAAGACCCTCGTCACAGGCGCTGGGCCAGTCCGGAAGGCTCAGTCCACCACGGGATTCGGGACACACTCGGCAAGGGGAGGGAAACAGACTCGGGACCGGAGAAGCCGAGGCGAAAGGGGGCAGGAGAGCCACCCGCGGCTGGACGAGAGACTGCGGATGCCCAGACTGAGTCGATGGGGGAGGGGAAAAGTCTTCTTTCACCGAGGAACCGGTTAGGTAAGAAACTTCTCCGCAATGAGTCTGGTGTCTGGCCCCCGAGCCAGCAGCGCTCCGATTTCATCCGACGCTCAGCTCTGCCCCAGTCACCACCGCCTGCACCTGCAGAGTCTGGTACCTGTCTGGCCCTGTCGGGTTCCTATCTGGTTCCTGTTGGGTTCCTCAGCCTGCGACCGGCGTTCAGGTCCACAACGTGGCGTGGACGGCCTCATCTCTCTGCTGTAGGCGTGTACGACCAGGTACGACCATACCAGACTGACCTGGGGAAGGAATTAGATAATGGAATGGCCACGACCGTGCGGACCCCGGCAGCCAACGAATCCCCCTCCTGACGCGGGAGATTGTCGTCTAGAAAGGCGGCAGTGCGCGCCACTAAAGCAGGCCCATGTCTCGACTCCTGGATTAGCTGCAAATCATTCCCATGACGCCATCCGGTCGTCTTCCGGTCCCTTTTTTTTCTCCCCTGGTCATTTGGGCTTTTCCCGATTCTGCATCTCTAACCCTCACCCCGCTGCCCCGCTTCTACTAGCGGTGAAGAAGAATCCCCAGAGTCCTACAGAGACGAAGAACCCAGGCACATGGAAGACCGCGACTGGACACCAGAGCAATGAGCAATGCAATTGTTGGGACCAAGACTGGACCCAAGACTCAGCTGGGCGGTGACTTGCTAGACTGCCGATCAGCCGCCGCTGGTCAGGGCCGTTCCAGATGACAGACAAAACATGTGAAAGAATCAGAAGATAAATTAATGAACCCACAATTCGAAGAATAGCAGCGATGCTTGCATCATGAGCGATTTAGCTGCAATCTCGCCAGATCACAAGCTTGAGTCTATCGTTCCGTCGGAGCCACCGTCCGATATTCCCCTCCCACATGCCATCATGTCCATATCGCCAGTATCATCATACGATCCAGCAGCAAGTATCATTCCTGTTTTACAGCAGAACCCAGGGGGAACGGGAGCCATTGGTGGTTTGATAGTGGCTTCTCCCCCTGAACGGATCTCCTGGAATGCATGCTCCGCTTGAGCAAATTTTTCGCGCTCGTCGTTCTGTAATCGGATGTATCTCCATATTTCCCTTCCCCTTCCCCTTGCCCTTCCCCGACTTCTAAGCTTTTCCCCCTCGAGACAGACGACTAGTTCCTCACTAGGGTTGCGGGTGGGATCACCTCCTGGACTACTGTAGGGTGACTAGGGCAGGGGTAGCTATTGATTAGCTTGTCCTAGGAATACTAGCCATTTGGGTGGACAATGTACGAGATACGAAGAATGATACAGGTACTGGGGTTGTCGCAAGCCAAGACTAAAGTCAAATCCCAACGACAAGACCACCAAATGCTACCATAAAGTCAGGAGGCGTGGTAGTCGAGCTGTCATGACGGCAAACAACAGCAAGAAAATTCAAACCGGATCGCTGGACCTTCCTTCCGGTCGACAGAAATTTTCTCACGAGTGGACAGGCTGTTTTCAGGCGACGTGTCATCCCCATCGGACGGACACAAAGGGAGTCAGTCACCCACCGACCGTGGCGCCAAGACTTGGAGTCGCAATCCAATCCCCAGATCAGTCAGTCCGGAGTAACATTATTTACCCGTACGGCAATCCGGCCGGCGAAGCCGTGTTCTCGCCTCAGGGGTCGTTTCCTTTCCTCAGGTAAGGTACTGCTCACGGAGGTGCTCCGTGTTTGTCTCTCGTAGCCGACGATGGCAACAACTACACCACTATCCTCACGGAGGCGAAAGTGATACCTAGGTACGAACGATTGATAGATACAGTAGGGTAGGTAGACAGAGGATCCACGGATTGGGAAAACCTCGGACTAGTTTTCTCCGGGGAGGAGACTGTCCCATGGTTTCCGCTGGAATTTTCACTTTTCTTTTCACCGTGCCAGAGTGCGGGTGGGAAGAAGGGTCAGGCAGAGCGGGAGATAACTCTGCCCTCCACATCCCGACTATCATCTCCATCCCCATCGTATCTTGGAGAAAATTCTGAGTTTCCTTTTGGGATGTGAGGGACTGGCTGGGGCTGGGACCTTGGGGGCTATCTATCCACTCGTTATTATTCACTCACTCATCCTCTCCAGTACTCCGCATCGACGTCCATTCCTTGTTTAGACGGTTCTCAGTATCTCTACGTACCGTCGTAGATACTATGGACAACGATAGAGATACTGTATAGTGGCTAAAATAAGACGCTGATATGATCCAGATAGCGAACCCCAAATTCCACCAATAACGACCGCCTGATCGTAGCCCCAAAATAAAAGGTGGCGTGAGCAGGGGCAATTAATCACCCATCCCACCTTTCCCCCAACCTTGCCCAAGAACCCCCCCCCCAAGACCAAAATAATCACCATCGTCATACATAATCAGACTGGAAACAAAAATACACCCTGGGCTGCCACCCAGCCAGTCAGAAGAGAGACCGGAATCCGGAAGTGCGGCCCCGCATCCATGGATACACACATAACCTGGGGGCGGCGGCGGCGGTCGGTCGTCGGTCGGTTGGTTGGTCGGTAGGCAGGGTGGCAGAACAGAACAGAACAGAACGAACACCCTGGCCAAGGAATCGAAAAGGGAAAAATACCAAACAGGAAAGGGAAAGGAAAGGGAAGGGAAGGGAGAAAAGAGAAATTAGGATTAAATAAGAAAAGCGCGGAAAAGCGGCGGTGATATCAGCGTGGGAGGAATCATGTCCCCTGATTGGTGCAGCGCCCACTGTTCCAGAAGCTTGTGGATCTCCGGATCGCTGGCCTTGGTGCCTTTGTGGGGGCGGGTGTGCGGTGCGGGTGCGTCGCTCTATCGGCTTGGATGTGGTGGTAGCGGAGGGTTGCACTTTGTAACCTCGACGGGTAAACCTGAGGTATGGTAACGATGCGAGTCCAGACGGGGAACGGGAAGATCACCTCCTCCCTCCGTCCCTACCAGGTATCTTGCTATGCCCTGGTCGGAGGTACGAATCCCTTCTTTCAGGTAAAATTAACACTAACAACCCATGTCCCCCTACTTTAGCTACATAGGAGTAAAGCAGGTGGGTAAGGCGGGAGGTAGGGATCTGGCGAACGGTAATTTACCTGTGACAGGTTCTTCTCTTCCTTCCCCAGATTCCATCACCCCCGTCCCGCACATACCTGCCAAGCATCCCAGATGTGACCCTTTTACGCACCCTGACAAGAACCCATGCAGGGTTTGACGTGCCATTTGCGGGCGGTTCGAACACCTGTGTGGAAAGTCAAGTCGTATTTGCTTCATGCCATCCGCCAGTAAAAATGTGGAAGAGGATGGAAGACAGAGAGTATGAGTCAATGGAGTAGGTAGACGGAAAGGCCGACGATGACAGCGACAGGCTGAGCTGCACCGGCTGATCTGGGCTGGCTCGTCATCCTGCGGCGTGACGCCCTTCCCTTCCTGACGCCTGACACACACACACATACATGCTCCAGGTACATACAGACAACTTCTCGACGGACGGAATGATCGAGCCTCCGCGGCAAAGCCCGGCCAGGAAATAATAATTTCATCATGTAATACAAACCCGGGGGAGAGGGGAGAGGGGAAAGGGTGGCAGACCGATCGACGAAAACAGTCTATTCTTATCCCTCCACCCATGTCGTATTCATCTTCCTGCTTCACCTTCGCCAGGGTAGGTAGTCCGCTGGCTGGCTGAGGGAATGCCTGTCGTCTGCATCGCACATACATACGCCGACATCGACCTACAGACCTCTCTCGGGGGGCGCGGGGGGTGCGCCCAACAATGCGTGTAACCCAGTGATTTCCTCTTCCGTGGCTTGTCTTTGCAAGACCTGTGCCACTGATCCACCCTCGCGCCCATTATTAGGCGGGGAGGGAGGTACCTGAGAGGTTGGCGATCTCCTCCAATCCCCGATTTCGATTAGGTATGGGGATCAGGCAGTCGCAGTGCCACGACACCAATTGACCGTAAACAAAAGAACCAGAATCAAGATGGGAGAAAAAAGAAATAATAAAATCGACACATCCCCATCATCAGATAAATCCAAAGCCGTTGTATGGCTTCGTGCGAGAGCTGACGCCAGGATAACGCACGCTGACGAGCCGTCTTGCAGGGCAGATTGGCCGATCCCTCTCCCGACCCCCATTGACAACCCACCATCGGTCTGGTTGCTTTTTCTTCGTTCGCGCACGATCACCGCTCTGCATAATGATGCGCTCTCGTTTAGGTGGGCAGATGCATTTCCTGGGCTGGAGCGGAGTTCTCCAAGCCATCGCATCGCATTGGTGTCGCTGTCGCTGTCGCATTCTGAGCAAAGCATAACATAATATACTATCGAGGTATAGGACAAGGGACGCGGACAGGGCGCACACCCCGAGGGCTGTTTCATATCCGTCCACTCCCCATGCGACCAATAATCTCTGTATCGCATCCATTGGATGTCATCGCATCGCAGGAACCATGCTCAGCAGGCAGTCCAGTCCAGCCCGTCTCAGCCCACGCTGACACGGACCTGACACACTGCCACGATATCGAGTCAATCGGACGATAGATGCGTATCACCTTCACCTCCAGACTTACCCCACACGCCATAAACTCCGCCCAGGCAACACTCCCTGATGAATGGTGAATGGCAACATGATCTGCCCCCCCCTCTCCCTCTGCTCATTTCCTGGTCGCCGGCCTGCATCTCAGATGCTTATGCTAGTCGATTGGCCTGAGGATTCTGCGAGAATCGGTCTGGACGGGAGGGATCTCCACGCACAGCCCTACTCTTGCGTCTGTCTCCAGGTGTCTGTGTGGTGCGAAATCGCTCCCGGCCCTTCTCCGCAGGCAAAGATACCTGCGATGTCGGGAAACCTGATCAACACGAGGGACAGACAGTGTTCGAAAGAAGGACTCGCAAGCTTCGCCAGAATTACATAGTACGATTATTATTTGATATCCACCACAACCCCGTTTCCCGTCATGCTGGGAAGATCTTCCTTAGCTGCTGCACGCAACAGGATAACACACACTAATCCCCCGACTAACACACAAAACCCATCGCATCCCTCCCCAGAAGAGGAAAAGCAGCCAGGTGGGGTTCGACCCTCGACGACCTAGTCGGTAGCTAGCTCGAGGGCACGAACGACCGGCGTGGTGGTAGTATGTGATAATAGCCACGACTAAGGGCCCAGTCCGCACGGAGTAACTTGCGCGATCCTACGGGCCACGGATAAACGGCTCCTACAGGATTCGCTTGGCGCCTGAATGATCCCCGGATTGCGTGCGAAAGTTCCGGCCTGTGCTTGCTTTTCAACCTGGAGGTGAATCATCTGCTCCGTCATGTCGGTCGGTAGGAATCGGAATGAATTCCCTGCCTGGAGACGCCAATGGACAAAAAGCCCAGTGTCGTGGACCTGCCAAATCGAAACGCAGATCACCGCCTCCGGTGATCGCGGGGAAGATCGCCTCTGATTCCAGGGTTCCCTAATATTGATCACACCAGGCGTGCGCCGTAAAATAGGTAAGCAGATTGACCGAGGACAGGCTAAGACGGAGAGAAGACGGAGAAGTTCCGGAAATCCCACCGATGCGCCCGTTCGGGAAACTTCTGAAAGGGGAACGCTGGAGCAGCGGAATAATCACACCATCTGGCTGATAGCGGATTCCCGGAAAATTCCCTCGCTGGGGACTTCCGGCCTGGTCTGCAGCGATCTGGGAGATTCCGACCGTCGTCCGTCTGGGGATCATCGCTGGGGGTTCAATAGCGCACTGGGGCTGGGTGCATGTGAAACCCCACGCTGGAGTGAGGAGGTGTAGTTCTCCATACATTCTCCAGAATTTCTCGGTGGTGCTCCATACGAACTGGAAAATGGAAAAATGGGTTAGTTAGTCCCGAGCTGGAGCTTCTCCTGTTTCTCCATTGTCGATGTGCTTGGACTGACCACTCTGCGCTCGTCCCTGGAGCTCGTGACAACTCCCACTGGGGTTCATTTCCACTGGTGCCCAGGTGGTCCACCCATATCTGTCCATCTGTCCATTCTTTGGGGTTGCTTTCCTTTCTTTTTCCTCAGACTCGGCAAAAGCGGAAATCAGACAATCTCCTGATCAGGCGGGGACGACCTCTCTGAAACCCCAGGGAGGGACTAGTTACGTATTGGCATCGGTACCTGCGTGCGTTGGTGCTGGTGTGTCGTGCCCTTGTCCCACCCCTTCTCGGCAGTCGGTCCGGCACCGGCTCAGCTGCTCCGGTCAGGATGCCCCCACGCTCGGACATGATAAGGGCGCGAGAGCAAAATATGGGGAAACCACCTCTCCAAATGATCCACCAGATTTACTCGTATGGAGAATAAAGTAAAAAAACGTGGAATAAGAATTCATTCTCAAGTGATGTCCTCGTCACGAGCACCAAAGGCACCTGGAACATGTGCAGCAGGCATGTACCTAAGTATGAGGCAGTCTGTATAGTACTTTGTGCACCCCTTATCTCCCCCTCCTCATTAGCTGGCGTCTATCTCGATGCGATATCTGCTGATCCCTCTGCACCTTCTGCACCGATCAGGCGGAGCCGATGCTATCCTATCAGGGCGGCATCTGCCAGCACGACATCCCTCGGCCAGTCATCCTCGCCTCCTTCGGTTCCTCGTTCCTGTTCTCGTTGCCTCGGGAGCTTGACATGATTTGTGCATCCTCACCATGAACAAGCTGACCATACCTGATTACTCGGCGGCTACTACTGTCCCTCCCTGCCTTACTATGGGCTATATCCTCGTGGTATGTATAACATCGTATGAGCACGGTCAAATTGGCATCCATGATAGGATAGGTAGCATGATGGATCTCCCACTAAGACCTCTGGTCTGGATTCCCTTGATTTGCAGCATAATCCTCATAGTCCGGAGTAGATTCATCCTCCGGAGTAATAATATAGCAGTAACAAGACTCAATAAACACCACGGTGGCAATACTCCCAGGCAATACTCCCAAGACGAGGTCGTCCACCTTACCGAGCCCGTATCTTTCTTTATCCTGGCGGCCTTGGCTGACACCTTCCCCAGGTTCCTCCGAGCTGAGTGCCATCAGCCAAGGAATGACGGGACTACCGAAGAACCTCCGTGGCCTGGGAGTTATCTCGGAATTCCCCATCACCCCCATTATGACCGCACAACCGTCCGGGGCAAAGTATCCCGCCGCGGTCTTTTCGCCCGAGTGGATCACTCTGGGGAGATGAATCGCGGAGTTCATTAGCCGACGGTGACTTAGCTTTACAGTATACACCATGCTGGATTCAATGATAATGGATATACAATGGATATACTCTCGGGGTAAATCACCGAGGTAATTAACGCTCAGATGGCGGGCGCCAATGAGGCGAAATTCCCCGTCCAGGCCCTGGGCACCGTCATCGCGGTTATTCTGTATATCCATATCGTTATCATGACCTCCCCCGTCGGGTAGTGTAGGTCTCCCCGGCTAATTAGCGGTTAAGGCTCCCCAAGATCGGAGACTCCCCGCCATACGGAAACTCTACGGGCTTATTCTTGCCACATCAGTCTGTTGGCTTGGTGGAGGACGGGGATAAGGCGATCCATCTTTCAGTTTGCCCCGTTCGGGAAACATGGTTCACAGCCTGGGCTTCAGTCATCCCCATCGGTAACGGGGCTGCCTGTCTCGGTCTGGGGAAGCACCGTGTATACCGAATCTTTCGCCTCTCCCAAGTGATTATGTATGCACTTGCTTACCGCCACGACACGTATCTCTGGGCTTGATAGGCCCACCATATGCAATGGGCTGATGAGGCTGACCAGCGCCCAGCACCCGGGTTTTTTCGTGTCCAGCGAACACCCCGTCCCCGATGATGAATGATGAAGTATTGGATATCAGAAGTCCGGGGGGCCCTTTTTGACATCAACACCTGCCATGATCGACGCAGTCTGTCACACCTGGGAATTGGGGTTCTTCATTCGACGCCTGCCGCGGTTCAACCCTGCTCGTAGGTTTCTTATCTCAGCGGTCGATCAGCTGTTCTGGACCATGTCTTTTCCTATTTTATTATTATAATTATTATTTCGCCGGTGGTGGTGGTGAGTTTCCCCGGGTATCAGTCATGCCCACAGCCTGTCCGGTCTGGGGAAAGGGGCGTCCAGCGAGTGGGTGTCGGGGTCGTCGTCATCACCACCCCCCGTATCATCATCACTCCGGGGGATGTTATCATCCCGATCGATTTTTGCCTTTTCTCTCTTGCCTCTGCTCGGTGATTCATTCGTGTGCTCCATTCAGCCGGTCTTGGGGTCTGTCTCTCCCTTAGCAATGCCAATCCTAGACCTTTCCCGAGCGCCTGGGCACCTCATATGATCCATTCTGCACATCTCTGGGGAAGCTCCTCATCACATGGGGGGGAAGAACACCATCGCATCGAGATATGGGGGAATCGCGTAATCGTAATGCCGTCGAAATCTCCAGATCATCCGCGATAGCCGGGTTGGGCTGTGACGGGGCCCGTACGAAAATTACCACTGCGACCTCAGACGGGCGTGCCGTAACTGCCACGGCCCTGGCCACTTCTGCAGTGCCCTCGTAATCATCACCCCCCGGGCGGGCCCCGTAGCAAAGGGTAAGGTAGCCCTGGAGGCACGGTACAGCTTCTCTATCGGACGCTTTGCCCCACATTCTTTTTCTTTTTTTTCTAGGTTCTGGTTTGGTTTCCTTTTGGTCTGTTTTCTTGTCCCGGTCAGTCTGGGAGTGGACATCCAGGTTTTTTTTTTTTTTCCCTCACCCTAGGTACTCTGTTGGGGAGGTACCAGACGGAAGAATCCCGAGAGAGGAAACGAAAACATAAGAGAAACTGCCTCCCAATCCCACCGTAGGAAGAGTTTTTCCCTCTCGTCATCTGGGGAAGACACTGTCATCCTGTTAATTGCTGTTTCTCCCCAGACGATCTGAGAGGAGCACGTTCTTTTGGTTGGCGGCAGAATCAATCAATAAGAAAAATAACAGCCCCCGAACAGAAAATCGGAAAAGAATAATTACTGAAAAAAAGGTAAAAAAAGAAATTTCTTTTTTTTTTTGCCTCCCCGAGATTCCTCCCCACACATCGGTTTTTCTTTTTTTCACTTTTCTTTCTTTTTTTTTTTTTCTTTCTTTTTCTTTTTCTTTTTTTTTTTCGTTCCTCAGACTATCCCCCCTTCAGCGCTCCGATTCCGATAACTTCCCCCCTCCCTCTCTCACGCTCTCTCGCCTTCTCTTGCTCCCCTCCCCCGAAGTTCTCCCTCTTTCTCCCCTCCACTCGCTCCCTCCTTTTTATATCCTCCTGTCCCCAGATCATCTTCTCCAGATTTTATTCTCTTCCTTCCCCTTCCCCCTGGTTCGACTTCCACTGTCTCGGCTCGCTGCCTCTCCATCCCCAAGCCATCCCCAGCTACCTATCACGACTCGGCTTCGTTTCCGATTCCGGGTTCATCAGTCTGCCACTAACCTCACCGATCGTGACTCGCTCTCGCTTCCTCGCTTGTCAGTCGCTCGCCGTCAGGGAATCATTTTCCGGTTCACATCCCCGGAACACCCTCCATCTCGACATCGCAAGGCTTGTGATCCTCCTTGCCGTCCTTCCCTGCCAAGATTAGCTCTGTGCGCCTATCGGGGGGTGATCGACTAGCGATAGATCCCCTTTTCGCCTCGGCTTTCATCCCTTCTGCACGGGGGGTTCTATAAAAGCCCACTTTCCTCGGAGCTGGACTAGTCACAGCTTCACATGCCGCCACCGGCCTCCTCAGTGGATTTCTCGAATCTGCTGAACCCCCAAGGCAACGCCTCTCACCATCCTCGCCCTCCACGCCTGTGGCTCAGGGCAGCTCCAACGATCCGTCTACTCCTTCCAGCGTCCAGTCGAACTCCAGTATGGCCTCCTCGTCAGTGAGCCTTCTCCCGCCCCTCATGAAGGGTGCTCGCCCCGCCAACGAAGAAGCCCGCCCGGACCTTCCTCGCCCCTACAAATGTCCTCTCTGCGATCGGGCGTTCCACCGCCTGGAACACCAGACCAGACACATCCGCACCCACACTGGTGAAAAGCCGCATGCCTGCCAGTTCCCCGCTGCACGAAGCGCTTCAGTCGCTCGGATGAATTGACTCGCCACTCGCGCATTCACAACAACCCCAACTCGCGCCGGAGTAACAAGGCGCAACATCTGGCGGCGGCGGCTGCGGCTGCTGCAGGCGGTCAGGACAATGCGATGGCGCCAACCGTCGGCGCGATGATGCCGCCTCCCAGCAAGCCCATGACCCGGTCCGCGCCCGTCTCGCAGGTCGGCTCCCCCGACGTCTCGCCCCCGCATTCGTTCAGTAACTATGCCGGTCACATGCGTTCGAATCTGGGTCCTTACTCCCGCAACAGCGATCGCGCATCATCGGGTATGGACATCAACCTGCTCGCCACCGCGGCCTCCCAAGTCGAGCGCGACGAGCACTTTGGCTTCCACGCCGGCCCGCGTGGCCCTCCGCTCTTTGGCGCTCGTCATCACGCCGGTGGCACCGGTCGCTTGCCCTCTCTCTCCGCCTACGCGATCTCCCACAACATGAGTCGCTCGCACTCGCATGAGGAGGAGGACGCCTACTCGCAACATCGCGTGAAGCGCTCGCGGCCCAACTCGCCCAACTCGACCGCCCCCTCCTCTCCCACCTTCTCTCACGATTCGCTTTCCCCAACCCCTGACACACGCCGCTCGCGACCCCGGCGCACTCGCCTCGTCTGCGTCCGCTGGGTGCGAGCGAGCTGCACTTGCCTCGATCCGCCACCTGTCGCTGCACCACACCCCGGCGCTGGCCCCAATGGAGCCCCAGCCCGAGGGACCCAACTACTACAGTCCCAGCCAAGGTCACGTTGGTCCCAGCATCACGGACATCATGTCTCGCTCCGACGGCACGCAGCGCAAACTCCCCGTGCCGCAGGTGCCCAAGGTGGCGGTGCAGGACATGCTGAACCCGGCGAGCGGCTTCACCTCGGTGTCTTCGTCGACACCAACAACTCCGTCGCGGGTGGTGATCTGGCAGAACGTATCTAGTCAGCGTCACAAAACCGTGTAAAAATTGGAACATTTTCCTACGTGCTACGAAACGAATAGACTAGTTGTGCATTTACAGTGTGGTTTATGGGCATCATTGGTGTCGGGTCATTGGATTTCTTGTTTTCTTTCCCTTTTTTCCCTTGGTTTTCTGTTTGAATACACTTTTTGCGCGGCGTTACCAACTATAGGACGGATGGATGGGATATATTTCTTTGTTGTTCTTCACTCTTTGTTGATTCCTAATCTGTGTCTCTCCTATCATCACTTCTACTTTACTGATCCGTGTCGACACGGCTTTGGCTCTTCAGCCACTATTTCATTCATGTCAAGACAGATGGTCTTGTATTCTCCTTTTTTCAAAAATTAATTACAAGAATTATATTATTCTATCTTCATTCCTGCAGTGTAGATTTCAACTCTGTATCTTCTGACCTGTATCTGGTACAGAGTATCCAGAACGAGAAAGTGTCCGAGTCTTGATGAGATGCGTATCGGTCGATAGTGATTGGATCGTGGTTCGTAGGGCAAATGCGCCTGGGTGTTTCTCCGGCGCCGTGCATTGCGAACAGGTACGGCGCGTGGGTGATTGGATCTGGGGAGAGATCTGGTGTCTCTTCGGGAGTTTGTTTACTTGTGCGTGAGTGGTGGAGTGGTATGGGGTTATCATGGGGGTGGGATGTGGTGAGATGGGTTTCTGGGAGAGGTATGGTGCTATGGGGACGATAGGATGACGCAAGCAGGGAGGGGGATCCTGGTCGGTGTTGTCGTGATCGTATGGGCGTTAGGTATAGGGCGGGTGTAGTATGAGGGTATAGTATCAGGGTATGTGTGGGTGATATCATAGAGATATCACCCTATGAAAGACAGAACAGTGTCTAGCTAGGGAGCAGAGGAAGCAAAGGCAAAAGAGGCAAAGAACAACATAGCACAAGTCACTAGTGCTGCTGACTACGATGTACGACTGAAGTATACGACTTCGCTCCGAATCCTTCCTCCACCCGATGTGCCCCGGCTCCAACTCGACCCGGCTTGTTTCGGGGGAGAACAGGCCCTGATATTAGAAATCCAAACCCTGGGTAAGTTCTCCAGGATACGCACGGAGGGCCTCTCTCCGGGCCTCTTCCCTGTCGTCTTCGTCTCCGTCCCCTCCCTCCTCCGATCGCTGGCCTCAACCCCGCTTTGAGCGAGTCGTGATACGGGCGCCGCGCTGCTGCTGCTCTGACCAGCACCAGCCGACCATGCCATCTGTCCCCGTCGCGCGCATCCCGATCTGACCATGAGGGAGCAGGATCCTTTCAGCCGTCGTCTTTCCGCTCGTTTCCCTCCCGAGCGCCCCCATCCTGGGCCATCGGGCACAAACCGCGACGCTCGCCGACGGCGGCTGTCATCGTCGCCCGCCAGCATCTCCACCATCACCACCACCTCGACCTCCTCGTCGTCCACACCACCACCCCCCACCGCCGAAACAGCGCGACATCCACCCCGGACGCCGCCTCAGTCCCGGCGACGACCGGGACCCCCTCTCCGACGACGACAGCGCCCGCGATCCCTGTAGCGACAGCGATAGTCTCGCCGTGAACATGCCGTGTCTCTGCCGTCGCTGTCCAGCGACACGGCGTCGGCCTCGTCGTCGACGTCGAGTCTCTCGCTGGACACCCTCTGGGCGTCGGACTGGGCGGCGCCATCCTCGAAGATGACGGGACCGCCCTCGTCCTGCCGTCTCTCATGATGCCTCATCATCATCATCACCATCCGCCGCATTTCATCCCGCCGCCGGCGCCCACCCCCACGCCTCATCGGCATCAGGCGTACATCTGCCTCTTTTACATCCTCGACTGTCACTACACCTTTGATGATGTCGAGCAGTGGAAGACCCATGTGCTGAGCCACTTTCGCACCCATGCGCCCCCGTCCACGGCTCGATGTCCGCTGTGTCCGGGGGAGCGCTTCGACGATTCCCCGGGTCTTGCGACCTCATCTGAGCCATCGTCACTGGCACTGTCACCGTCGCCGTCCCCTTCACATTCTCCCTCTCCCTCGCCTTCACCTTCACCCTCACTCCTACCATCTGCCCCGCCTCCGCATCCGAAAATGTATCCCCCCGTCACCCCCACTCTCGACCTCCACATCCAGACCCTCAACATCCTACACCTCCTCCTCGTCCAGCGCGCAAAAACCGCGTGGGACCAGCTCCTCCCCACGTCGACATCGCGCACTACCAGCAGGGCCAAACGCTCGCGGGCAGCCGCCCGGACTTCGAGCTGATGCAGTATCTGTTCCGGCTGCGGATCATCAGCGTGGAGCAGTTCAAGGCGATGCAGCTGCTGCCGCCGCCGTCGAGTCCGGCGTATCATACGTCGCAGGAGTCGGTGAGGCGGAATATTGGCTCGGCGGATGAGCCGTATTGTGCGCCGTATAGTCGGAGGCGGGAGCAGAGGATGCGGGGCAGAGGAGGGGGTTAGTGTTATCTAGTAGTTTGTTGTTAGTTAGTTAGGTAGGTAGTACTGTGGAGGGAGAGGGGAGAAGTCTTGGTTTGTTGGGTTATCTTCTTTGACATGTTGTGTTTGTATATGATGTGATGATGTTACTCTTGTTGATGTGATGTGTGTGATGTGATGGTATTGCTGCTGTTTAGCTGAACTGGTCATGTAAAATCATCTGTCGTGATGTTTATTTGATACCTCTGTCTTTCTGGTCAGTCAGTCCCGTCTGTTAGTATGTTTGGGGATATGAACGGATGGATAGTAGATTTCTTTGGCGACATTGGATGTTCCAGAGACCCGGACAACCCAGGCGGTCTAGGCAGTGAGCAAAATAACGAGACTGAACCAGGGGCACCAAGGTAATAAGAATAGAGGCAGGGTTCGGTGAATGTGAGATGTCGGGTCCCTTTCGATACATCGAATTTCCCCGCAGGCGTCCGTTCATGGGGTTGGTTCCTGTCCGCCTTGGCGATCCTGCATATCGCCATCCATTCAATAGGAACAATACAGGACTGCGGTGATGGACGTGATGAAACCTGTTTGAACTGACACTGTTCTTCATTGGATACTCTACCTCGTTGACCGCCTGCTACTCCGACCCTACCTATACTCCCTACTATTCGTCCCTATGGTATACTTCGTACTACCCCAGTATACCTTACATACATACATGAAGAGTAGATAAGTGACTCGAAGTAAGGAAACTGACAACTAAACCATACACACTCGTTCCGATCTTCATCGGTCCAACCGGTCCAAAACTCTTACACCCCATAAACCGACACTCATCATGATCATCACATCTCCTCCCCCGACAATAGAACCCTTTCGTCGAGCTAGCCGGGCTCCTGGCCGCGGCCATATCGGCCCGAACGTCTGTCTCGGACGCAAGATACCAACGTCGTCGCCGCTGGAGCCGTCTCGTCTGCGTTTCCTGTCTTTATCACCACCAGCATCACCATCACCATCACCATCACCATTGGCGTCAGTAGCAGCAGTACAGCAGCAGCAGCAGCATCAGCCAGACTCCGCCCCGCCTCCGCCCTCTCCACCCGCCATCTCCACCGATCATCAGGGTTCTGAAACTCCCGCGGCAGCAGCTCAAAGCCGGGATTCCACATCTCCTCGTCGGAGAGGAGATCTTCCCCCCGGTTTCGGGACCAGAGCTCGAGGAGCTGGTCTCGTGCATCGGTGGTGGGCGACATGTCTGCCCAGGCGAGGAGCTGGTCGGTGGTTAGTCGGATCGCGTCGATGACTTTGCCGGTGTGGTCGAAGGAGCGAGGATTCCATCTGGGCGATGTCGATGAAGCCGTTGCTGGTTTGGGTCATGGTGCGTATTAGGTCGTAGATGTCTTGGCTGTCTTTCTGTGTGGGGTTAGGATTGGGTTGACTGTATAAGTAGGTAGATAGGGCTGGACAAACTGAGATTGGCGTTGGTGTGGGTGTAGATGTAGTGCTAGTGGAGGGTAGAGCCATGCTGGTTGTGGCTAGGAATAGGGTT
Organism: Aspergillus micronesiensis; assembly: GCA_039763685.1. Taxonomy (NCBI): domain Eukaryota; kingdom Fungi; phylum Ascomycota; class Eurotiomycetes; order Eurotiales; family Aspergillaceae; genus Aspergillus; species Aspergillus micronesiensis. Next base: position 42,357 of record JASHHO010000075.1, on the reverse strand, counting down.
ATCACGTAGGATATATGCATCTTGTTGCGATGAAGGTGGTCTGGATGAGAGTGGAAGAACGAGGGTAGAGTGAGTATGTCTGGAGGCTTGATGTTCTGTGAAGGGCTCGGTTCCATTATGACCTTATATATGGTGGAGTTTGTATAGATCCAATCATCCAGAGGCTGTAAGTCTGCCTTGTCATGTCTGATATTTTGATCTCCGCTCCCTCATGATTTGGTAGAATGAAGATTGACCTTTCTCGCCCCCAGTGTTGTACACGAATGGTCCCGAGACGAACCCGAAATGTGAAAGAGATGAAGTTGACCATGGAAATAATCAACGTCGAGATCCTCTAGAGAGGAGAATGAATCATCCTGCCGCGGACGTATAACCCATCCGGCTAGCCTGGTGATCCTTCTGTCATTCAACCCATTAAGCAGATGAGCCTCACGAGCTCAGCCTCCGATCGACATCGACTAGCGGCCGCTTCTAAGGGTCCAGTACAGATCCTATTCCCTGGTCTACCGGTATGTCCGTTGTTGACTGTGTATTTCATCGATCCATCCGTGTGCCTCTGTTGGATTGACATACTGATTCGAGCATTCCGTTGAAGGAGTGGAAGGCTGTGATAATTGCCTTGGGTTGATTGAGGCTGTGAACCAAGTCATCTATTGGTCTGATCTCCTGGTTGGACGTTCTACCTGTTGCAAGACGTGCATGTGCAGTGATATTCAATGGAGCAGTGAAAGTTTAGGTCCTACATAATGTCATAAAGGACATGGAAGACGTGGGTAGATGGTATGGTGCATGAAAAGCCGACATGCATTTCAAATCGCAGATATGGCCTTGCTCCAAGATCAGAAGCAGAAAACATCACTATCATTTTGATCTGTGATGGTTACATCTGGACGACCCTGCGTCGGATTGCACGCCTCCAAGGCAGACTGTAGATTGTAGATCCTGGTGTAAAAGTTCAAGGGTCATCTTTCCAATCTTTCTCTTTCATCGGATTTCCCCCAGCCGCATTCATTGGGGCCATGTATACAAACGCCGTAGCCAACACCTGCGGTAGATCCTTAGTGGAACAGTATGAGGTCTAATAGCTCTATTCGGTAGCATCCTTCCCGTTCCCTCCCGTATATGCTTGTCTAAAAGGATAGACATTGACTCATAGATCAATCTCACCTTGTTTATTGAATGCTTTCGGCTTCCCCGAGGCAGTTCGCGGTCCCCAGCATCCCGCCATAGCCACCTGTTTGGGGGCGATCTGGGTTCTATACGAGGACTGTAACCAACATCAAATTGTACTTCTATTGGAACAGTTTAGCATCTAAGGGCTTCATGAAGATGCCTTGGGATGCAGCCTGGATACATACTACTTGACTGGGCTGGATCAAGCTATATAAATCCATCAAGCCTCCTCAGTCCCACTCCATCAACACGCAAGACAATCCGACCCAGTTGCTGTATCTCCTCTTCTCTCTTCCACTTTTCCCTTCACAAGAACAAAACCTTCATCTCTTCGACCAAGCAACCAATTACCACTATGAGATTCATCACCGTTGCCCTCACTGCCGCCGCCTCCCTGTCTTCCCTCGCCATGGCCGACAACTGCACGCCTGGTCTCCTTTACTGCGGCTTCGTTCTCCTGCGAAGAGGTAAGTAAGCTGGCTACAGTCCACCGCAGATATAATTGATGAGATAAGGCCCCTAGCTGACATGTAACAGGCAACTACTACGAGCAGATCGTTAGGGCCCTGGACCGGGAGGGTCTGATGGGGGATCCGCACCATGTCCAGCAGACGCTCTTTCATTGCGATGGGGGACCGAACGGGGATATCCATGTTCTCAAGGAGTGTCTGGCTTGTCAGGATGGTGGTAATGGGCATAATGATATTTGCTGAGGGTATCTCTCTGCTTTGTGGGTAACCTGGATGAGAATGAGTACTCATAGGGGGGCGCTGTCGGGAAGTATACAAACTATATATCACTACAGCCTATGACACTTCATAATTTAGCTGCATGTAAGAGTCACTGGACACAGTTTTCAGACTATTCGAGCACTTTCCAGTCGTATCTGGCACAAAAAAACTACCCTAGTCCCGAGTCAAGAAACTAATCTCTGGGGTAGAAGTAGGGCTGATTTCCCCATTCGGCGGCAGACAAACAGGACAAACAGCGCCATACTGCCCGCTGCCTCGCTCCCGCTCGACCTCCGCCAGCCACTCTCTCCTCCCCGCCCTTCTCACTGCTACCTAGGTATTGTCGTCGCGGGGTTCTCAGCCATCGCAGAATGAGAGCTTCATTGCACCCATCGCGCCGCTAGATTCCACCGCTGCCCCACTCGGATGCCGTCCCGCTGTCCCAATTGACGACGGAATCCTCACTTCATTCCGACCACCCCTCCATTCAACCTTCTTCCCTCCGCCAGACATGGAACGACTCTCGCTGAACGACCAGCCTGCGGGTCCCCAGCAGGGGAACCCAGGCTTCCAGCAGCAGCAACAACAACAGCAATCACAGCAGCAGCAGAACAACGTGCTCGGACCAATGGTGCAGCAACAGGGCCCGCCGCAATTACCCCCGCAGATGTTCACCACGGCAGCTCAGCTGTTGGATTTGACTGATAGTACGTGACAATCCACTCTCCGTACTATCGATCGCTTTAACTTCTGATGGTTTTGATGGAAAGTCTAACTCGGCTGCAGAGAAACTAGTCTTGGTCCTCCGCGACGGGAGGAAACTGATCGGAGTCCTGAGAAGCTGGGACCAATTCGGTATGACCTGCAACATAACACAACCACACTCTTCTTTTTCCAATTGAACCACCTATCTAATGCGCTTGTTTGCTGGCTCACAGCGAACCTCGTCCTCCAAAATACTATCGAACGCATGTACGCCGGCAACCTCTACGCCGACATCCCGCGGGGAGTCTTCTTAGTTCGGGGAGAGAATGTCTTGCTTCTGGGTGAAATTGTGCGTTGATTTCCCTTCTTGCGACACCGATGATATATCTTTTCGTCACCATGGCTAACCGCATGCGCCCGTCTAGGACCTCGACAAGGAAGACAACATCCCGCCGCACATCCAAAAAGCACCCTTCCAAGAAGTCTTCGAGCTGAAGAAGCGCGAAGAAGCCAACCGCAAGAGCGGAGACAAAAAGCGTCACGGCAAGCTGCAGGGCCTCGGGTTTGAGGCGGAACACAGCGGGGAGATCCTATTCTAAACCTTATCACTTCGCCTCCCTCCGTTTCCCCTCTCCCCTTCTCATGGGTCAACTCCTTAGGACCTCTATTGATTGTATAGCATGTTTGCGTCTGCCAGAGATGGCAGGAAACCAACGAAATTGTCCGAGCCTGAAAGGGCTGCTCGGGTTTCTGTTCTTGGATCGGAGGAAAGGAGGGCTGCCAAGGTGGCCAGGAGGCCAGGAGGGACTGGAGGAACCGACGGTGATGAGAATGGCTATGCGTGACGATTCTGATGTCTTACTATCTGAATAATTTACGGTGTTCATTAATGCATAGAGAATACACTGACTACTGTGCGGATGACATGGCGGAGATGGGGTTTATCGATAGGCGATGCCAAGCCTTCGACGTACCTTTTCTTTTCACCCAATTTTTTTTTCTTCCCGTCGGGACCGCAACATTCACCACTTCATTTTCCTTCTCTTCCCCTCTCCCTCCTCTTCTCTCCTCTTCTCTCCTCCTCCTTGATCTCCTCTTCATAACCCCCTCTTGCATTCCGTCCATCCCCCCATCGATCCACCCGCCCATCATGGCGACTCTGGCGGAGAAGCTGGAGAGGATCAAGTCCCCCAAGCTGCAGAATCAGCACCATGTGAGTCCCCTCGTTTGCCTCGTGCCCACGCCGCATTGCTAACCATTGCTTGTCCAATCGCTACAGACCGCTGTCGTGCTCTCTGCAGTCGAAGACACTCTCCGCGACCAATCTGCCGATTTCTCCCCCACGGCCTACTTTGCCGCACTCCTCGCTCTACTATCCCAGTCTCTGTCCGCCGAACAGGGCATCGTGAATAAGGACCTGGCCACCTCCGTCGTCTACCTCCTCGACATTACCACCGGCTACGTGCCCGCCCCGATTCTCTGCTCCAAGTTCTCTCAGATCCTCACTGGCCTGGCGCCCGCGCTGTCCCTGCCCGAAGTGGAAGCGCCGCTGCTCCGTCCCTCCATCGGCTGTCTCGAATCGCTGCTCATTGCGCAGGATGCGGCCGCATGGAACCTCCCACACACTCAGATTAGTCCGCGACGGGCTACGGCTGGTCTCCTCAGTCTCTCCGTGGACCACCGTCCCAAGGTGCGCAAGCGCGCCCAGGAGGCTCTCATCAAGGTCCTGCGGAACCCGCCTCCGAGCCCCTCGCTCGATCACCCCGCCGCCGACATGTGCGCGGAGAGCGGTCTGCGCACCCTCGGCGACAGCATCACCGCCGCCAACAAGCAGAAGCGCGGTCGTCAGGACCCGAACAACCGGGACAACTCCGACCCTCTCGTCATCCACTCGCTGCAGCTGGTCAAGACCATCGCGACCGCCTCGGGCGGCTGGCCCAGCAAGAAGATCGAGCCGCTGTGTGAGATGCTCATGACGGCCTCGCGCTCTACCAATGAGTACATCACCATGGGCGCCTTCGAGGTGTTCGAGGTCATCTTCGCCAGCATGGCGGACGAGGTGTCATCGTCGAAGCTGCCCCGTCTGCTCGAAGCGATCGCCGAGCTGAAGCCCGCCCAGAACGATTCGCAGCTGCTCCACCGTGGATCGCCGTCCTGTCCCGTGGTTACGATGTCTCCGCAGATCAACCTGAGGATACATTTGAGAAACTCCCCGAGCTGTTCAGCCTGATCTCCAGCTTCCTGGCGTCGCCGTCCATCAACATCCGTGTGTCTGCGTCCGAATGTCTGATCTCCTTCCTGGCCAACTGCATCCCCAACAGCGTCATCATCGAACCGTCCATCTACGACGAAAAGACGCTTGAAAAGCTGGCCAAGGCCGCTATCGACCTACTCTCCGTGAAGTACCAGATCGCGTGGAAGCAGGTGTTCAACGTCTGCTCCGCCATGTTCGACAGTTTCAAATGGCGCTCGAGCCCGTTCCTGGATAGCATCGTGCAGACGATTGGCGAGTTGCGCACCAACGAGTCGTTCCACGGAAAGAAGGAGGCTGACTCGGTGCTCGGAAGTGCCATCGAGGCCATGGGTCCCGCCGCCGTCCTGGCTATCCTTCCGCTCAACCTCCTCGAACAGAAGCCCGGCCAGCCTGGTCGTGTGTGGTTCCTCCCCGTGCTCCGCGATCATGTTACCAACACCGAGCTGGCGCATTTCCGTTCCGAGTTTGTCCCTCTGAGTGAAATGCTGTACCAAAAGGTGGTGGCGTTCAGCTCCGCTGAGAAGTTCACTGAGGTTAAGATCTTCGAGACCCTCGTGCAGCAGACGTGGTCGATCCTCCCCGGTTACTGTGAGCTGCCGCTGGATCTGGTCGAGACTTTCGATCAGACCTTCGCTGAGCTGCTGTCCAACGTGCTCTACAAGCAGACGGATCTGCGCGTAGATGTCTGCCGCGCGTTGCAGAACCTGGTCGAGTCCAACCAGGCCATCCTGTCTGTGGAGGGCGAGGAAGACGATCTGATCCTTCAGCGTCGCATCACCAAGGCTGCCGCTGAGAAGAACATCGGCCATCTGTCCACCTTCGCGAGCAACCTGCTGGCTGTGTTGTTCAACGTCTACAGCCAGACCCTTCCCCACTACAGAGGATACATTCTCCAGTGTATCAATGCTTATCTGAGCATCACGCCGGAGGAGGTTCGTGGATTCCCTGCCCCGACTATCTATCTGCAACCATATGCTAACTAATACCAGGAACTCAACGAGACCTTCACCCGTGTCACCACGATGCTCGAGTCGTCCGTGGTGTCGGAGCAGGAAGAAGCCGCAGCTAAGCAGGGCAATCAGCAGGGTGGCTCTGGCGGCGACAAGATGCCCCCAACCTCGCACACGCTCATCGACCTGGTCATCGCCATGTCGATCTACCTGCCCCGTTCCAGCTTCGCCAACCTGTTCGCCATGGCTGCAGCAATCCTGAACGGCAGCACGTCCGACCAGCAGCTGATCAAGAAGGCCTACAAGCTGATTCCCGTCTGGCGACGACCGAGACCGGCAGCGAGGCCCTGCGCGAGAGGAGCGGCGAGCTTCAAAACTCTGATGATCTCGACGGCCGACAAGACGCCCGCGTCCGCTCGTCGCGACCGCATGCTCGCCATCTACGAGATCGTCACCTACCTGCCCACCTCCGACCTGCACTTCATCCCCTCTGTCCTCTCAGAGGTCGTCCTCGGCTGCAAGGAAAGCAACGAGAAGGCTCGCACTGCGTCCTTCGACCTGCTCATCCACCTCTCCAAGCGCACCATGGACACGGAGAAGAACCCCGCAGGTACCAAGATCCGCAACTCGCTCGTGCCACACATGCCTGACGACGCGCCGGATGCACCCGCCACCATCGAAGAGTTCTTCACGATGGTCTCAGCCGGTCTGGCCGGCAGCTCGCCGCACATGGTCGCCGCGTCGGTGACGGCCCTGTCCCGCCTCTTCTTCGACTTCCACACGCAGCTCGAGCCTGCCGTGCGCGCCGACCTCGTCCAGACCGTTGAGCTTTTCCTCACCAGCAACAATCGCGAGATCGTCCGCTCTGTCCTCGGGTTCGTCAAGGTCGCTGTCGTTGTCCTCCCCGACGACCTCCTCCGCTCCCGCCTGAGCTCACTTGTGCCCAACCTCATGGTCTGGAGCAAGGAGCACAAGGGCCGTCTCCGCAGCAAGGTCAAGGGCATCCTGGACCGTCTGATCCGCCGCTTCGGCGCCGCTCCAATTGAAGAGCTTGTCGGCGAAAACGACCGCAAGTTGGTCGTCAACATCCGCAAGCAGCGCGAGCGCAGCAAGAAGAAGAAGGCCCAGGGTGAAGCCGGCGACGACGACGAAGACGAAGATGACACCAACGACAAGAACACGAGACAATCCGCTGCTCCCTCCAACTCCAACAACGCCTTCGACAAGGCCGTCTACGATTCCGACATGTCCGACTCCGACCTCGACGACGACGCCAGTGAGATCGATGTCGACGAGCAAGGCGCCGCGCGCTCCCGCTCCGGGCCCCGTCGCGGCCGCAACGCCCCAAGGGCCAGAGCGAGCAGTACATTCGCGAGCTCTCCCTGAAGACAACCGCTTGATTCCTCGCTCCCAACGCCCTCGCCAACATCTCCACCACGAAGCCGAGCGTGCGCTTCCTCAACACCGGACCCGGTTCCCGTCGGAAACAGCGTGCCGCGAAGGTCGACGCTGACGGCCGCCTCGTCTTCGGCGATGAAAACCAGGACGTCGACATGGACGGCAACGGCGCCGGTCCTCTGGACAGCGGTGACGGTGGCGTGAACGCCTACGTTGCGGCCGTGAGTGGTCCCGATGCGGCGCGTCGTGGCCAGCGCGGCAAGTTCAAGATGGCCCAGTCGCAGAAGAAGAAGGGCGGCGGCGGAGGAGATGGATGTTGACGATGATGACGCCGTCGCGGCGAAGCGTGCCGTCGACAACCGACACAACAACGGCCGTCGTGGTCTTGGAGTACCAAAGTCTCACGGCCCCAGCTCCGGCGGACGCATCCAGAAGCGTCACAGCGGAAACTTTTCCCGCGGTGGACGTGGTGGTGGTGGTGGTCGCGGAGGTCGCGGCGGTCGTGGCGGTATCCGTGGACGCAGATAAGACGCCACGGGAGAGCAAACCAAGGCCAACCAACAAAACGCATCCATGCATACATTTCCTATTCTTTCTTGTTTCTGAGGTTTTTCTTTGACGCGAGGTTCTTATCTTTTACTGGGTGGATAAACAAAACACAATTCGGGCTGTCTAGATTGATTGATGATGATTATTATTATTCCCCCGGAATTGAACGACGTTGATGATATCCCTTCTCTGTCTTCTGTCTTTGTTCGCCTGCTTGTTTATCTTTCTTTTTTTTGGTGTGACTGGGGATAGGGACGGATCCAGAAACGAATGACTTGGAAAGCGTGAAAAGCACCTATTCTTCCTAAGCTAACCATCCATAGGAGTACATAGTATGACATTGACTGATTCTTTCTTTTCTTTCTTTTTATCCTCCGTGACTTAGTTTTCTCGGAAGACATGGTTACACCTGTGGGTTTACCTACTTACCGGTAGGTGCTGCTGTAGATTTGCGCCCACTTGAGTAAACAATGAATGAAAATGCCGAACCCGAGATGCTTCACCCACCCTTCCCTAAGTTTCCCTAAGTAATCTAGATCCTCATAGATCGCAAGTGCGAGAAAAAAGAAAGAGAGAAAAACTAGACTGATCGATTCGATCCCTCCACAACTCAATCGCCCGTCAAACCTTATTGTACTTTATGCACGCCCGTCACGTCGTCGACAAGGCAAAGTCAGTCAGTCAGTCCATCTCTTTGTCAATGTGGGTGGGTGGGTATCCACGTCCAAAGTCAAAGTACGATCGATGGAAAAACAAACTCAGGATAGGTACTCAGTACAGTATGATTACGATCATCGTCGGAGGAAGTGATCGGGCCGGATCGTGCATTGACTATGATCGATGCATCACATTGGATGGATGGATGGATTGCTTTTTCTTTCCTTTGTCTGTTCGTCGTTTCGTCCCCCACACACAACAAACTGGGCAGCAAACTCTATCGCTAACCTGCCCATCCATCGGCCGCTACCCGAGGAAGAATGTCTGAAAGAAAACCAAGGGTATCAATTCTTCGCGATAGAAATACAATACATCGACATACAAATGTATGGAAGCGATCCGATCCTTCCCTTGGCCCTCCTCCCACCTAGCCTCTGGCAGGAGACATGCTTTGTTTCCTCGGTCATCAACAACAGTCACAGATGACAGACAGGAAAGCAAGATCCCGGCGAAAGTGCATACAAAACAGTTCCGACTCCCCGCGCCGGTGACCAAATCCAACAACTCCTATAAATATGAAGCATCCTCCCCAGATCCGATCGAGGTCGAAAACATGGGGGGATAATAAATCGACAAGAAAATTCAAACAAGTCATTCCACATATCCCAAACATTGGTATCATGCCAGCATTAAAGCAAAGGTTGGTTCACGCTAAAAGGAAAAAGATAATAAAGGTAAAGAGGCGAAGAGGTGAAGGTCAAAGGTGATAGTGTTACAGATTTGGCGGATTAGCGAGGCGGTTTGCGAGCTTTGCCCAGCCATATCTGCCACCATTTGCAGACTCCCAGGACTGCCGCGCGGCCGTCATCGCGCCGCTCGGTGCCGTCGGGGTTGCCCAGAATCATGGCAAAGATCCAGAAGAACGCCGCGGTCCAGGCCAGGAGGAAGAAGGCGAGGGTGAGGAACGAAGAGAGAAGAAGGACCGCGACGAGACCACCAACGGAGTAATCCTGGGTGGGGTCCGATTCCCGGGACCGATTGGGGTCATTGTATATGGACTGGGTGGATGACGATCGATGTGATGACCGCCGCAGACGGATCAGTCGCTCATGGCAGTGCAACTGCGGGACCAGGAGATCGCACAGCTGTGCACGAAATGAGGTCTTGCGCAGATATGGGATGCAGGAGCAGAGTCGGAACGGTGAGGTGAGCAGCACGAAGAACAGCCAAAGACGGTGTACAATGACGCACAGAACGAGAAGATCGGAATTGGGAGTGAGAGTCGGAACTGAGCAGAAAGATCCAAGCGTTAGTGACAGCCGCAACACGAATCGGACCGAGAGAAAGAGAAGAAGAAACTCACCAACATCACTAGTGCATCCTGACTATCGTCCGTAAACGGTTCCTCATCGTGGATCGGCCGTTTCTGCACTCGATTCGCGCCATGCGCATGATGATTGTCACCCGACATGTATGAGGAGTGGTCTGTCCAGCTCCCCGAGTACGATCCTCCTTGCGCGCGACACTACCGCTATACGACGCTGGAGTCAGTACGGAACCACGACCCTGAGGGGACGAGAGGAGACGAACGTCGCCGGAGCTACCGCAAGCGGCTCGGAGTCGGGGTAGATGGGCTCCCCCAGTGCCTGGGAGTGGTGCGGATTATAGGGCAGCGATTGGGAATGCTGGTAGGAATGCCGGGACGAGGAGCGATCCCACGGATCGGACGAGGAGTATGCTGCGTTGGTCGGGGGGTCGTCCTTGGACGAGGGGCGGGAGGCGACCGCCCCTTGCGGCGGACGGCGGCGGTCCTGATGATGCGACGAGGTCGAGGAGCGCGGAATGTGGGCGGCCGGGGGCGCGGCCGGGGAGGAGTCGTGGAGGTACGTCGGCACGATTTGGGCGTGATCCTGGTAGTATGCAGGCGAATGGGACATCTCCGGCTGCCTCATGGTGGGCCACAGGGAGCAGAGAGGCGGAGGACGAGGGCCAGGAGGCAGAGAAAGAGTCGGTGGGAGGAACAGGGACGCAGGGCCAGAGGCAGATCGTTGCCCCCTTCACGAGTGCGCCGGGAAGAAGACACACAGGGTGGTACAGAGGCGTACACTGAGCGACCAGGGCACGATCACCGCATGGCTTCAGGCGCAAGGGGCAAGGGCACACGTCAAATGCACACCCTCGGGGTGTCGGGAGAGGGAGGGACGGAGGGAATCGAAGACCAGACGGAGAGGAGACTGTCTGGATGACTTCCCTGGCGAGACAGGAACAGGCACAGAGAGCGTGGGAGGGAGGCGAGGGGAAAGGAGAGGCGGATGGGGAGGAAGGAGAGGGCGAGGGAGGAGAGGAGAGCGGAAGGGCGAGGGAGGAGCTTATAAGACCGCCATGGACGAGAGGCAGAGGAGGCAGAGAGCGGAAGTCCAAGAAAACGACAAGAAACCAGAGGAGGAGCCGGTCTTGTCGTGCAGCGGAAGGAGGGCGAGTCTTCAATCTTTGTCGTGCTGCGGGCTGCCAAGACGCCCAGCGGCCGAGCCCTTGGCATTGGAGAAGGAGAGTTTCAATAGATCATGCGACGGCATGGCATGGTGGAGGAGTGGGGGAGGGGGAGAGGTGGTGTCCGGGGAGGTGAGCAAATACGCCTGGAGAGGAAGGAGGAGGGAGACGTGGTGGTGACAAGGTGGTGGTGGTAGACCGTACCTAGCTAGTAGTAGGAGTAGCGAGGTGAGCAACTGAACATTGCGGACATAAATTACCACCGTTACTCCGATTACGCGATGCCAAGCTGCCAAGCCTCTTCGGGGCAGCAGCGCGCTGCTGATTGGCTGGATTCCCCCGGTGATCCGCGTTTGGGCGACCCTTCAGGCTTGGCGTTATGGCTGGCGGTAACCGTCGTTCTGTTCAAGAGCCCTCTGCCTTGTCCATGATTGTATCATATCCACTGCGATCGGATCAACATCAACCGTCTCCTTCCCTTCCCTTCAGCCCTACTCCGGACTCCTCTGGCCAACTTCCTCTCCCGTCCCTCGCTCTTGGCTCGCTGCTCGTCCACCGCATCCAGCTGCCTCCTCGGAAACCACCATCCGCGCCGAGCCAACCGCCCAGCCCCCGCCCAGAGGATTGGCAGCTCGCCCTTCTCGCCGTCTTTTCCGTTTGTCACGGCTCCGACAGAGTTTCCCCCTTTCTCGGAGCTGGTGGCGCCCAGAGCTCGAGGTTTCATCATTCCCTCATCCCCCCATCCCCCAGCAACACCGCATTCCAGAGAGAGAGATGTATAGGGGTTGCAGGGACAGTTCCAGACAACAGCCGCCAGGAAGATACCCCTGATTCCGACCGCCAGGTTCCCTCGGACCTTTGCAACTCGCCGACCACATGTGTGGCTTGGACGGGCGATAAGGTGCTGCTGGCTGGGCGGTCCCCTGCCGTTGGTTCATTTATATCTCGCACCCCGATCCAGCCGGCCTTGGCCTCCCTGCCCAGACATTGGAGGGAAATCCCTTTCGCTTGGCCGTGCACTCGCCGTCTCTTATAGTCTGGTTGCCTGCGACCTGAATGCATGGCACGCCCTACAGGTGTCTTGGGACATCGGTTGAAGCCGATATATCCAGGATGGGTAGTCGCCGAGAAACCTGCACCGCTGCTCCCAAGCGTCGTCGCTGTCGTCGTCGTCGTCGTCGTCGGTCGTTCGCGTCATGGCCCATCGCACAAGCAAGAAAACAGACTTTCGACCAGCTCTCGGGCATCGAAGCCACCCAACGTCAGTTGAGACTCCGCAGACCAATGACTGAGTAAGCACAAGCCGTCCGTCCGCCTTCGTATCCGCCAGCATCACGAAGTGGCCACAGGGACGGAGCGGTGTAGCCACGGAGATGGCCATGACGAATCCCCACGCAACTCACTCCATCACAAGTCACTGCTGAGACGTCTTTTCACCACGTCCGGAGATGGGGTCGGTCCTCGGATCTTGATCTTCGGTCATACGTTCGCCTGGACATCATGATCGACGCAATGCCCAACCGCTGAACCTTAAGCGAATCCTCCGCCTCGCGGCTCAATTGGCCGCGCCGCCGCCAAGTGGAGCAATCTCTGAGGTGACATCGCATCCGACACGTCTCGCTTGAACAACATGGTGATTTGCAGATGCTGCACACCATTCACCTCGGCTATTTTGCTCTTTGAGTAGTCCTATCTACGACCTGGGTGGACGAGGATGTCTTGGAATTGTTTGCAATCGACCATCGCCGACATGATATCCTAATGAGTCCATTGTGCTGCTTCTCGGCTATCATGCGGCAGTCCGCCATTATCGGGGCCTGCTATCTATCCCACGCTTGCTCTCATTGCAGCTTATCTTTGCCGAAAGGCTCCTCCCGATATACTGTTCATCTGCCGGGTTTGAGAAAATTTCAAAGTGATACAATCAATTCCAACACGTCCCCCGGTTTGCCGTCGCCGATCGAATGAAATGAGCTGGTCGCCTCCATGTCCGTACAGAGCTCACTACCTTATGGTTATAGCCACCACCCTGACCGTTTCCAACGACCGCAGTCCTCTTCCTTGGACGTGTATCCACCTCGACAGTCATACCCTCTACTCCTGCAAGTCGCTATCGTCCAATTCGAGTTCGGGCATTGCCGACGGTTAAGTGAGGATGCCTGCAAGGCCTGCTTCAGGTCGGATAATATTGTGAGGGTGTGAGATACTGTGTACAAGCGTTGCCATATTGGCAGCCAAACCGTCTCAGAGGCACCTACGTCGTTCTTCTGGTCTACCGGCTTCAAGACCTGCATTGCATGGCTCGGGGATTATCGCAGGGCTACAGAAGGGTTTCCTGGAAGTTTGGAAGTCATCGTATGGGAAAGCGTAAGCTTTGGGGGTGAGTGTGTAGCTCAAAGGTAGGTTCTGTAAGCTTGTAAGCATGTAGACATTGTAGACTATTATTATGTTTTCGTCGATAGCCATGCAAATCATCAACCGAGTGAGATTATCGTGTGCCTATGATTGACTTCTGTCTTCCATCTGTTGGTTCCAACCGTCCCTTATGTCCAACACTGGTTCCATCATCCTGCCTAGGTAGTGTGCTGAGCAGTGGACATTGAGTCCTGTATTTCTCAATAAATTAATCTGCTCGAGCTACCCATAGACAAAGGACTCACATATCCCACAACACAAACCTCCCGAGTTTCCTGTCCTCATGTCAAGTAAGGACATAGTTCCTCATCCGTCGCATCGCTGCTCTCCGTATGGACTCCGGTAGAGATGGATAAGTTGTCAACTCTCGCTGATCTATCTTTCAAGAAGTATGATGATACCATCTTCCTCAATACAGTCCCTATGTACAGTACACGATCTAGGTATCAGAAGATGATATGTGAGGTGATCAGTTGTTCGCCCAGTGCATTACTCTATAGGCATCATACCTACCAATTTTCATTGATATCGGAGTGTGTCCTATCATTAGGTTGGTTGGCCAATTGGTCCGTAGTCTTCGTCTATCGACATCTAATCAAGTTTCAATGATGGTGTATGTGGACGTGACATGTCAATCCAGCCACTACTTCATGTAGAGGATATCGTGGAACAAGCGATGAGATAGGATATACTCCGTATATCGATAAAATTTATACGGAAAAGACCTCCGTGACTAGTGCTGTGATATTTATACACTGGGGAAGCAGAATCCTCCGATGAGGAAATCTACAGGGGGATATACCTAATATGGCCCGACATATATTGTCCTGCCATTTCCGACACATATCGACCCCATCACCGACAAGCGTGAAGAACCGATCAGAATTCTCGCCAACCAGTCCCTCACGGTATGAGTATGTAGGACAAAGCCATGTTCCTATTGCATCGGTGGAGCCAGAAACCAAATGTTTATGTACTGGGTTGATGCAAGGATTGAACGGCCCTGGTGGCGCCCCGATGGCTATTCGATCCCTTCGGTGCTTAAGTGCATAAGCTGGGAGCAACAAGGACGCACCCCAGGTTGTATCCATAGGCGACCTATCATTGGATTCCACTGTGTTACGATATTTAAAAGTATATACTCATACATATTGTATAAATAAAAACATCGTCAAGAGGTATGGATTTGTTTGCTCCTGTCGTCCCCCATAGGTATTCACTACACACCCACCGTAAGTTTGTAGGGAGCCCGAAAAGGAAGCAAATTATGAGACACCACACACATTCGCCCCTAGATACGATGGATGATGCACTGCATCGGCAGGACAGAACCCAAGGGTGGACTGCATGCTGCTGTGTAACCTGATCCAGTGTGGGAGGAATGACAGTTCGATTTTGCTGCGGATCTGTCTGCCCCTTGTCTGTCTGTCTGTCTGTCTTTCTTTCCTTTTTCTTTCTTTGTCTTCTTCTTTTCTTTCTCGTTGTTTACTCCCTTTCGTCATCGACTATGCATGTATTCCCGGGCTGGTCGATTTGCGTCTGGAAATCTGAGTGTGTGTCCGTCTCCTGTCGGTATGCATGCCTGCAGCCTCGTTCCGGGTAAAGCTGCATGCCAACCGCCCAATTATGGACTCGCCTACCTGTCAACAATGTCAAAGTTTGCCTGCTGCAATGGATGGCTTCGGTCTGCTGTGCTGTTGCCACGGTCGGTTCCACAGACTGCCTGCATATGTACCTACGCACAGCGAGGCAGCGTGATGGTTCTGGATTATTTTCCAATTTTCTTTTTCTTTTTCCATCTTGTATCCTCAATGAGGACATTATGTAAGGCAGCTGCAGTGGACTGACTGACTCCCGGCTCTTGCGTCTGCATCCTGGCCTACCGACATGCTGCCTCCCTACTGACTGTGCAGGTCGCTCGCTGCACAACCCATTGTTTGTTGGTGTTTTACTTTGGTTTTCTGTTTTCCGGAGGGAAACAGCAGAAAATAATAATATTGAAATAAAAAATTCGCGAAACGAAAGGAAAAGAAACAAATAGACAGGAAGTTAATTCCCCATCCTTGCAGATCCGCAGAACACCTACATATGTACATACGGAGCAGGACTGGATCTGTGGGTAGATCCGGAGAATGGTACTTTCTTTTCTTCTTTTCTGTCTTCCTTTATTTTCTTTTCCTGACGCGTTCGTTCGTCTTGTGATTATTCATGCTTGTTTATCGCACGCGAGCGACCGTGCCTCGGGCGGACCTACCTCGCGAGGAGCCGTGCCGCGTCTCGGTATATCGATCTATCGATCCTCTCATCTTCGGCCGTAGTTCTCATCTGCTCTTTTAGAAGATGATAGGGATCACAGCAGGATAACAAATGATATTAGTGTACATAATTCTCTGAAATCTAGGACGTGCGGTTGTGAGATCGTAAGGTGTCACAATTACAGAGTGCGGTGTACCTACATTATCAGTGATCGCATCGCAAGGATGCTTGCCCTACGTACTATCATACCTACTGTAGAAGTGGTGGTGACATGCCGACCGGCATGACCACCCCCTCCCTTTCCCCTCGCACAGTCTCCTGATGGTGTTTCAGGTTTGTGTAATTGATGGGCACCCACAGCGCGATGGATATATATTTGGGTCTTGTTTGTAGAGGATGATCATTGATCGTGGTAGGATCATTACAAGGGAGAGACGAGAATCATGTTGACAAAGTAGATGAGACTTGATACTACGTAGTATGAAGGGAAATGAAAATCGTGACTAGAATGATATGTTTGTTATCCCCACGGTAGGGCCGAGATAGGGCCATGCTCACTCAGAGGTATGCTGAGAGAAACATGGTCGGGATCTGGGTCTGGTCTATGTAAGCGATTCTTGATCGGTACGACTGACTTATTAGTAGTAAAGATATTGTGTAGATTGATATCACACCACCACCATCACTGAGATTGTTGGTGTTTTACTGTGCTGTGCTCAGTCACAGCTGTGTGATGAACCCACAGTGGAGAGGTGGAGAGACTAAAAGCCGACTCGGACCCGAAGATTTCCTCCCCGAGCCCTAAGGCAGGGAAGAAAAAGAAAAACAATACAGAGTAATAAAATAGGATAAAAGGAGCTGGTCGGACCACTGGCTAGCTCTGGATTGTTAAGGCCATCCTTTGTGACGAGTGAAGCGGGACACCGATGCACTAAGCGGATTGTGGTGTGTTTCTGTGGTTGGTGGACGGCTTTTCCCCTTGGAAGGGCAAACGCCATGCGCTGAATCGGCAGGTTGTACATGTCCGTAAACCCATGCCCTCCAGGGCTAAAAGATTTCTTTGTTATCGGGCAAGTGAACGAGCGGGATGACACTGTCAGTTTGTGGGGATGCACTGATCCGGATTTTCCTCTGGCCCCTTCGTTTCCTCCTGAGTGGAAAGAAGCAAACAAAATAGTAGCAAAGTCAAAAGTCGCGAGAAACTCGTTTAGCTATGGTGGTCGCCTGAGAATGTGCTGTGCTGAATGCCAGGGGATGCATGGGCATGCATGCATGAAGGTAGGCTTCTCCCGCCGAGTGGATGGTCCTGAGATCTTATTTCATTCGTGGAGGCGGTTTTGATCGCAATATCGCTACCGTAGGTAGCTTTACGCACAGGATGTGATGCCAGTGAGTTGATTGATTGGCATGGAGGAAAAGAAAAAAGCACAGATACAAAAGAAAGAAAGAGGGAAAGAGATCGGCCCACCCAGGTGATGTATCAAGATCGTCGCCATCAAGTGAAAGCCGACGGATCAACACCGGGTGAGGCTCCACTCGATAGAATCCGTTAGGAATCTGTCTTCTGTGGCTGTTGCCCTGTCCGTGTCTTGCCCCTGGCTGGTGGCATTTTCCCAACCGGGCCCTTAGGTAAGCCAGCCGCCTGCTTGCTCGATCGGTCCATGACGGAAGGGGCAAAGCTTAGGGGAATTGGGAGGGAAAAAAGAAAAAAAGAAAAAGAAAAAAAGGAAACACTGGGTGTCACTGGCATTCTCAGCAAGAACCAGAAAGCACCTCCGATGGTCTCTCCCGATTTTCCAATTATGGATCGACCACCCGCCCGAAAACTTGTACAAATCTCCAGCACCGTCATCCTGCTGGGGGAGTCGACAGGAGGACGAAAAATCGTCATAATCAAAAATGCCGGGATTAAACGCAGTTTACACATAATAACCATGCGACTGCAGCGTATGGATAGAGTTAATCGACTTCTCCAGGAATCACCCCTAAATCCATCATCGCGCCAGCACAGACGGCTGGAAGGGCCAGTCAACTAGATTGAAGCCTACCGGAAGATGCATCCTAGGTTGACGTATCGCGGGTGTCATATGGCAGGAGGGGAACTGACACGAAGGAGGGTGGAGTCCGAGGAGGGGGAAGGGTTGGCTCGATATTGGTTTGGGGCACCCGACAGTGATTCGGTGCTGGGACCTTGGGTTAGGGGGCAGTTAGGACCAGCATGGGGGACGAGGGGCCCGAATGGGGCCGTACTCCATCTGTACGCAAGTGCATGTATTGTCCGGCCCCGGCTAGGTGGGAGGCGGTTAGTCAGGGTTGTCGGGAGGCTCAGAGTCGATGGGACACTGCAACACCAGCACCTTTTTGCAGGTGGTCCGAGTGGAGTACGCCTCATGCCTAAACTACCGGAGCTTAGGTGATTGAGCTTATGGGCCGGACACCAGTCATGTATGTCGGTTGGAGCCCCACTCGCGCGGCCAGGATGAATGGGGTGGCCCCAATTATCATTTTTCGGCTGAATTTATTTTTATTTTCGAAAAAATAGAAAAATATTTTTGAAAAATGATTAAGTCAATGGCACGGGGAAGAGAGGGCCGGGTGGGTCCCTGTTCCATGGTCCACCTGCAGCCTCTCGCGAGTCACAGCCGGGGGTTCGTGCTGGCGTCCTGCCCTTTTCCCCCTCCCACAATCCCTGAGGCGCTTTTCTGGGTCCGGCGCTTGCATCCTCGTCAGACACTGCCCTGTTTCGGGGGAAGCGGTTCGACTCCATGATGGGCTAAATTTTCGTGGCAGCCGCTGATGAGACTCTAGTGTAGCTTCTGCCCCCTCCCTCCCTACCGTTGGGATGAGGATGCTGATGATCGGGGTTTTATATGGATTTCCATCGGTGTGATTTGCTGCACTCCCTCCTCCCCCCTGGTCCACGACCACAGACGCACACGACTTCCATGTTTTTGCCTGCGATCACATTCGCACCCCGCCGTGGCTGCTCAAGGGTGTACATAACAATGATTCAAATAATTCAATATTGGAGCAGAATATGGAAAACCAAAATTATATCATCCAGATGAACTGATATATGCAGAGGGACATGCGTCACTGCCTCGCCCAGAGTACGGAGTACGGCCCAGAAGAATAATTCCTGGACACGCGGAAAATATTCACTGTAAATACCCGCGGACACGACTCCAGATTGTCCCCACCCGCTAGGCCGTTCCTGGCCGACGCAAGCTGGCTGTCTTCGGCTTGGCGCCGGACGACTGCCATCTCAGCTTTTCCGTGCTTTCCTTTGCCTTTCGCTGACTGCTCGAAGCTGCACAACCACTAGCGCCGCTTGGCAATTTCACCCTCTTACCACCAGCCCCTCGACCTTTTCCTCTCTTCCTCCTCTCCTCTCTTTTCCCTCCTTTCCGTCCTGTTGGCTTCCTTTCCGCTGCCTGCCCTGGTGCCCTTCCTTTCCTCTCCCCGTTTCTGCCTTTACCTCATCATTGCTGTCGCCCCCTTCGTGCCGGTAGCCTCACCCGTCCCCTTCGCTTCATCTGCCTCCAATTTCTCCCCTGCCCTGGCTCAGCTTGCCTGGTCGCTTGCCGCTATCCCTTTCTTGGCCACTCGCCTGAACACTGGGCCAGCCGCCGACTTCCCCCTTCACCTCCCCCCGACCGCCGGTGCGCGTGGGACGTGTCTTATCACCTCTCGTCCGTCTTCCCGGCGAGTGGTCTTGTTTGTTGTTCGCATCCGATTGATCGGTTGCGCGGTCACCGCTGTCGCCGTCCGTCCCGGGAGCTCCCTCCGCCTCCCGCCTTTGCGCACGACGCGACCAGCTCTCCCGTCCTGCTCGCTCAAGGACCTCGTCGATCCCAGATCTCAGCTTCGATCCAACATTCACGGCGTGGGAACGACCGTCGGTTCGTCTGAACAAATTATTCAAGCCGATTGGACCTGAGTCGCGCCCGCGCAAGATACTGTGCGACCTCCCCGTAACGCGGACCCTCATTGCATCATTGTGTCGCAAACTTTGGAGATTGAGGTTGTAGGCTGATCGAGGCTCGGTTGCGATTCCGGTCTACCTACGTTCCCGGCAACATGTCCCATACTCAGCCGTCACCCACGGGAGGCGTGACCCCTCACCATGGTCACATTGCCGCCCACCCACAGGTCAATGGCCACCTTCCCTTGCAAGCGCAAGGCCAGAAGGGACCCCCTCTCAACACCGCGCAGAAGATCGCGGCACTCAATGAGCAAGTGTGGCTCCAGATTGGTAAGTTTCCAGCAACGACGAACCACGTCACTGCCATACATTCCCGCCGACATGCTAACGCCCCATTCTAGGGAGCTTGACTGAGCTCTTGGGTGATCTCGAAGGTGCGATGAATGCGTACGAACAAGCCTTGAGACACAATCAGTGGTCCATCCCCGCGATGAATGCCATCTCCTGCATTCTCCGCACCAAGGAGCAGTTCCCCAAGGCGATCGAGTACCTTCAAAACATCTTGAAATTGGACCCCACGAGTGGTGAAACCTGGGGCAGCCTGGGAGGTTTCCCGCGCTGGGCTAGTGTATGGGCGTAGCAGCTAACAGTTACAGGTCATTGCCATCTCATGATGGACAACTTGCAAGAAGCGTATACTTCTTACCAGCAGGCCCTCTATCACCTGCGGGATCCTAAGGTAGGTGACATCATAGCCCTAGTGTTGACAATGAGCCGTCCTAACAATGGTGCCTGTGTAGGAGCCCAAGTTGTGGTATGGAATTGGCATCCTCTATGATCGCTATGGATCTCTTGACCATGCGGAAGAGGCCTTCTCTCAGTCATGCGCATGGCGCCTGATTTCGAGAAAGCCAATGAAATCTACTTCCGACTGGGAATCATATACAAACAACAGCAAAGTTCAACCAGAGCTTAGAGGTACGTGGACGAAGTCGATGTATACCCTACTTGGATGGAATGCTAATACTCCGAAGTGCTTCAAATATATAGTGACCGACCCTCCCCGGCCCCTTACGGAAGAAGACATCTGGTTCCAGATTGGACACGTTCATGAGCAGCAGAAGGACGTAAGTATAATCTGAATGGGTGAAATTCGGAGACCGGCGCTAATTCGAGTCTAGTTTCGATGGTGCCCAACAAGCCTACCGACGTGTTCTCGAACGCGACCCCAACCACGCAAAGGTTTTGCAACAGCTTGGTTGGTTGTACCACCAGCAGAGCACCAGCTACACAAGCCAAGAGAAGGCCATCGAGTACCTCGAGAAGTCTGTCAGTGCAGGTATGTCAATCCTACGTTTTTGCTCTATGGTCTATATAGGACGAATCTAACAAATGTGTTGAAACAGACAACACCGATGCGCAGAGCTGGTATCTTCTGGGCCGCTGCTACATGTCTCAAGCCAAGTACCCCAAGGCCTACGAAGCCTATCAGCAAGCAGTCTATCGCGATGGCCGCAACCCTACGTTCTGGTGCTCCATTGGTGTGCTCTACTACCAGATCAACCAGTACCGCGATGCTCTCGATGCTTATTCTCGTGCCATCCGCCTGAACCCTTACATCTCCGAGGTTTGGTATGATCTGGGAACTCTCTACGAGTCGTGCAACAATCAGATCGCCGACGCCCTGGATGCTTACGGTCGCGCTGCTGATTTGGATCCGACCAATGTTCACATCAAAGCCCGCTTGCAGCTGCTTCAGAGCCAGCTGTCTGGCTCCAACCCCAACAACGCCCCTGCTCCTCAGCCGCAGGATGTCCATCCTCAGGCTTACCAGGCTCCTGGCGTGGGGGGACCTCCTGCTCCCCAATGGGGTGCGCCCGCTCCCACTGGTGGACCGCCTCCTCAGCCCCAGCACCCCCTCGCCAGATTGCCGACTGGAACCGTGGTCTCAACGAACTTCAGTCCCAGGCGCAGGCCCCAGGCCCCAACGGCTTCGATCACCGTGATGCGGTTCGGACTTCGACGATCCAGCAGCCAAGCCCTAGACAGGAGCCCGGCAGAGCGTTCCCGGAGGCAGTCCGCCCCCCGCCCGGTGCTCGGTCGCCCAAGTCTGGTGCGCTGCCAGGCCCGGGTGCCTACCCGCCCCCTCATGCGCTCCCCCAGCTTGCGAACCCTCCTCCCGCGCCCTCTCATGATCGCTCGCACAGTGGCGCGACTGGCTTTGGCTCTGCTACTCGTGGCGCACTGCCCCCCGCTCCCGCTGCTCCCCCCGCCGGTCCTGGTGCTCCTAATGGGGCTCCTGGCTCTGCTGGCCCCCTGCCTCCCTACCACCGTCCGTTCACTCCACCCACCGAGATTCGGCCGATTCGCGATGAGCGCCCGTCCTCGCCTGGCTCCACTTACCCGCACCAGCAGTACCATCACGGCCCTAGCGTCCCTCCTGTGCACGGCGCTAACAGCACTGGTATCGCTAGTGGCGCACCCGCCCCGGCCTCTGCTATCACTGCCGCTGAGGCCGCTGCCCGTGAGCGTGAGGACCGCCCTGGCTCGGCCATGAAGCGTGGTCGCGAATGGGAAGCGGAAGCTGGACCGACCAAGAAAATTGCCAACGAGGAGAGCCGCGCGCGCCTGGAGGAGCAGCTCCCCCGTCGTGTCACCCCTCCCAACCGGATGCCCTCTCCCGGGGAGATGCAGCGCCGCAACTCGTCCGAAGCTCGCCGTGATGACCAGCGTCGTTCCAACGAGAACTATCACCCCTCGGAGGCGGCTCACCACCCCCCGACCCTTCCGTCCATCCAGAACATCCCTCCACACGCCTCTGGTGGCCCGAGCCTCCCACCGATGGCTGAGAGCCCGGTTGCTCCTTCCAATGGCCCTCAGTCGGGGCCTCCGTCCGTTCAGGTGCCGGTCAAGGAGGAACCTGCTCGCACTGGCGAGCAGCCTCCGGCTCATGAGCCTGCCGCCCGCAAGATGGATGTGGATGAAAATTACGATGATGATGGAGATGATGAGAAGCGGGCGAGCACCGCTGTCAAGGGCAGTCCCACCGCCAGTGGATCGGCGAATGCCAACAGCGGCAGCAACGGTGGCCTCAACGGCAACAGCGGCACTCCGCAGAAGCCGGAGTCGTCCGCTTAGGATTTTGACCTGCGTTGCAAAAGTGTTTTGGTCCGATGGCCTACACGTCGAGGGATTCATTTAACCTGACCTTTACCCGGGACAGGCTTACGGCGAGACGTCTATATTCCTTCGTTTACTTCATCTTTTCTCTCTTGTTTTCTTTGCCTCATCCTTTCCATTCTTCTTCCCTACCTCATCTCCCCCTTTCCATTCATCTCTTTGTTACATCTTGTCTGGCTGTGGAAGGTGGTCAGCTGTGGTTGGCAGCTGAGTATGTATTGTACGATTCCGGGTCGGCAAACGGGGGGCGGCTTTGCTTCTTTTTTGTGTATCTACTTACCCATGTCTATTTTATTATTATTGACTTCTTTGGTTGTTTTTCCTTTGAGCCCTGCGATAACCCCTTTGTTGAATTTACTGTCCTGTTTGATCGTGTTCTCAGCACTGTCTATCAGATAGCAATCATGATTACATTTAAAATGGTACACCGTTTTGATTGGATTTACTTTTCTCGTAAAATGAGTCATATGTAGTACATTACATTATAGCTTACCATGGAGGAAAAATCATGTCAAAACCCCTTGGAGTTAAGAGTGCCGCCCTGTATGAAAGCCTCATCAGGTTGTGTTGGAGAAATAACGGCAATTCCATCCAACCGAAGACGGGTGGTGTCCTCAGGCAGGAAGGCTCCAGTCTAGGCTCGGCATCACGTGAGGTCACACGAGAGGCGAAGGGTGCCTCAGGCGAGGAATTGTGGAGTCGCTTAACCCGAAGCGGCAATTCGCTAAGGGCAGCCCACAACTCGTTAAGCCCTGCAAAATACACTCTCCGGCAAATTCTGGAGATAGACACTCTCACTCACCACCGACTAACGACAACAGGGTCAAGATGTGAGTCCCCAACACCGTTCCACGACAAATTGAGTATTCCAGAGATGCAGCTGGCTAATTATTCTCGCTTTCCAGGAGTCACCGGAAGTACGAAGCGCCTCGGCACGGTTCGTGAACCTTTTGTTCCTTTTCATCGTCTACACGACTTCGACACTTGTGGGATTGGATGAGTGCAAGTGAATGGAAATACTGACTTGGATTCGACAGGCTCTCTTGCCTACCTCCCGCGCAAGCGCGCCGCCCGTCACCGCGGAAAGGTCAAGAGGTCAGTTAGATTTTTACTCCGTCCTGTGTGATCCGTTGGATTTGTGTGAAGAACGGTTATACTGAGACTTTTTGCGACAGCTTCCCCAAGGATGACCCCAAGAAGCCCGTCCACCTGACTGCCTCCATGGGCTACAAGGCCGGTATGACCACTGTTGTCCGTGACCTTGACCGTCCTGGTGCCAAGATGCACAAGAAGGAGATTGTCGAGGCCGTCACCGTCGTTGAGACTCCTCCTGTAGGTTCCATCAATTTTTCATTGACATGATTTTCGAGACAGGAGAAGAATTTTCCCTCGAACGGTGTGATTAGTCGGGCAACAGAACTAACAGGTTTCTAGCTCATCGCCGTCGGTGTCGTCGGTTACATCGAGACTCCCGCGGTCTCCGCTCGCTCACCACCGTCTGGGCTGAGCACCTGAGCGACGAGGTCAAGCGCCGCTTCTACAAGAACTGGTACAAGAGCAAGAAGAAGGCCTTCACCAAGTACGCTAAGCAGCACGCCGAGGAGAACGGCGCTGCCGTCACCCGCGAGCTCGAGCGCATCAAGAAGTACTGCACTGTCGTCCGTGCTCGCCCACACCCAGGTCCGCAAGACCCCTCTCAAGCAGAAGAAGGCCCACTTGATGGAGATCCAAGTCAACGGTGGCGCCATCGCCGACAAGGTCGACTTCGCCCGCAACCTCTTCGAGAAGCCCATCGAGATCGACTCCATCTTCGAGAAGGACGAGATGATCGATGTCATCGCCGTCACCAAGGGTCACGGTTTCCAGGGTGTCACCAGCCGTTGGGGCACCAAGAAGCTTCCCCGTAAGACTCACAAGGGTCTCCGTAAGGTTGCCTGTATCGGTGCCTGGCATCCCAACCACGTCCAGTGGACTGTTGCCCGTGCCGGTCAGATGGGTTACCACCACCGTACCTCTTGCAAACCACAAGGTCTTCCGCATTGGCAAGGGTACCGATGAGGGCAACGCCTCCACCGAGTTCGACATCTCCAAGAAGCAGATCACTCCGTATGTCCTCTTTCCCCTCTGACTAGGTATCCATGATACTAACAAGTCTTTAGTATGGGTGGTTTCGTCCACTACGGTGAGGTCAAGAACGACTTTGTCATGCTCAAGGGCTCTATCCCCGGTGTCAAGAAGCGTGTCATGACTCTCCGCAAGACCCTCTACCCCCAGACCAACCGCCGTGCTACCGAGAAGGTCGAGCTCAAGTGGATCGATACCTCCTCCAAGTTCGGTCACGGTGCTTTCCAGACCCCCGAGAGAAGCGTGCCTTCCTGGGTACCCTCAAGAAGGATCTCGTTACTTCTGCTTAAGGTGTTTACGATGTCGGTATGGAGTAGTTCAAATTTATATCTCTTTCAATAAAAAAAGCGAATACCTTTTTTCACATCTGTCACATCTTTGGTGTGTCAATAGTCGTAGAATGCCGTAGACTGATCTGTAGCTTCTGATGGAATCGTCGATTGGAGGGTTGTCTCGGCGGGAGAGTTTGCGAGGAAAACCTTTCACTGCCGCGGCGGCTGAAAATCTGTCTATTTGCCCTGCAGGTCAATCCTGTTTCATTCATCATTCCTTTTTGCAGTCTTCCCTTGAAGCCCTCCTTAACAAGTCTTCACAACGCCTACTAATAGTAATAGTTAAGACGGTTCATCCCTCTGGCGGGGTCCTTGCAGTCAATCAATCAAATGTGGGCAACCAGCCGCAGCAGGGTGCATTGCGTCATTGGCCGCATTTCAACTCCAGCATCATCATCACCACCACCACATCTCCCAGCTCTGCAGTTTCCTTCCACCTTCCAACACCGTTTCCTCTACAGAACCCATTACTCATACTCTTCTCAACCTCGTCCTCAGGCCAAAGTCTCCTCACGAGAACTCTCCCAACCACACCCACAACGACAGTTCCCGCGCAAGTTCACCACCACACCCCGCACCATGTCCTCCGACGACGCCTACATGTCCTTCCTGGACAAAGCCAACGCAGACCTGGACAGTGCCCGGGCCGAGCATGCTCGTCGGGCATCAGCCCCCCGCATCGAAACGGTGGATATGAACGTGCGGGTACCAGGGCCGCTGACTTCGGTGGATGTGTATTACACTTCGGAGACGGACGAGCCGTTTGAGCCTGTTACGCTGCGGTGGGATGGGGCGGGAGAGGGGTGTGGCCGGATCCTGGTACGTTCCTCTATTATCTGTTACCTTTTGTCTATCTGACTGTACTTCACCTGGGCTATCTGTCTTGTGGTGAACTGATCATGGTGAATGGATGTGCTAATGAATGCGTGGAACAGGCCACCTCTCCAACCTGATCTCGCCGAAAACCGACCTCTCCGATTCGATCACTACGATTACGCCCTCGTCGTTTGACCCGAGGAACCAGTACGCGAAGGCGTTGCGGGCTGTGCGGGCGGCGGCGGCGGAGTCCTCGGGGGTGATGAGGGTGGGGTGGAGGTGAAGGTGTATCGGGTTGAGACGGGGAGTACGCGCATTGAGTATTTTGTGCTGGCTTTGGATGTGCAGGAGGGTTGATTGTGGGGTTGCGGGCGAAGGCGATTGAGTCGTAAGCCTATGGTCCTGTCTTGTGCTTGATGAGCATGTCTTGTTGATCCTCTTGAGGTGTATGTTGGCGGGGGTTTGTATATGGAGGGGGTTGTTAGTACGCTAATTTACGGCGATTGAGTCTCTCAAGGAAGTACTGCAGTAGCGTATGCTTATGGTTTATTGTAGACAAGATGAGAGCAGTGCGTGTCGGCATGGCAGGAGGCAAGGGGGTTTCGCCAGGGTGTGAGTGAGGAATGAGGGCAGAAACGGAAAATGTCTCATGTGGTGAGGGTTTGGGTTACGCGTTGGCTGTTCCAATCATAGTACCTTACATTCTGGGAGTCTACCAGAACTACTCTGTACATGAAGTAGTAAGTAGCAATTGAGTGGTGGACTCGATATATATACAAGAGTATAGGTAGTGCCTAAGTATCTTCCCGCATCGAATACCTTCCGATACTTAGTTACCAGTCCAGCCAGGAAATTCACAGAGGTGGCGACCGACTCCGGCTGTTTCTTCCGGTCGATCCGGTTCGTCGATCCGGTGGTGTTGGAGTGGAATGACGGGAGGCTCGTTCTTCTGTTGGTATGGAATGCTGCTTGGCGCCCGTTTTGCTGTAGATCAAGCTCCCCGACAGCAACCAGATTCCTCGCCCACATGCCGTCGTTGCATGAACTCCTCCCTGGGCGTCTGTGCATTCCATGGCAGTAACTACCGTTCATAGCAGTCTCTGATCCAGGCTTACTCACTGTACAGGGACATATCTCCAGGTGATGGGCATATGGACTGGGATTTCTGGATCCTGATATCCTGATATCCCGGATAGAGGCCAGTGAAGAAAGTCAAGTCGATATACGTGGATCAGATTGCGTGTAACCCGGGGGTACAGGCTGATGTTATGATGGCCGATGTATGTAGGGAGAGCGGACGTGCATTCGCCCTCCCCCTTCCTTCGGTCCCCTCATTCTCTTTGTCGCCGCTGCAGCTTTGTTTTGCTGCCCTCGTCTGCCCGTTCATAATCCACGTCGTACAGCGTCGCACCGTCATCTCCCTCTTCCCCCTCAAGTCCATCACGCGTCGCCATCTCGACCGGTGCTGCCATTGCCCTCGACACTCCGGCACTTGCTCGCTGTGTGATACTCTGGGAACTGGCTTGACCTCACCAGAGCCCTCCGGTCCCTCGCTGTGAATTCTTCTTTTCTTCTCCTCTTTATGATACCCATTTCGTCTTTTCAGTCGTTTCCTCTAGTCTACTAACCATCCAGCCGCCGTCATACAACCACCATACAAACGCCGTCCTCGTCACCGACCCCGAATACTTCAATGGAATCGACCTGGTGAATCGACCTTGCAGGACCTGTCTCAATCCCCGCTTCCTTTCGGCATCTGTGAAGTGTATAGTCTAGCCACGACTTCACCTGTCTGATCAAGCACCCCTCTCGTGAACACACCACAGTCATTCCTTTTCGCTCTCCAGCTTCACACCGGACATCATCCAGAAAATGGCCGACGGCTCACCGAATCCCAACCACCAGCCAGAGGTGGGAGAGGCGCCGCCTCACATCCGCGTCAACTCCGGTCAACATGATCCCTTTCAAGATCAAGACACGGCGTCAGAGGAGCTCACACCTCCTGGCCCGCCGCGGAGTCACTCCATCGGACGAGCCCTGACACCAGGCATGACCCATTCCCCATCAACCGGGACCCTTCACACCGTGTATGCCTCGTCCCAGCCGCAAGAATCCACCGAGTTCTTGATCCCCCCGCAACCGCATCGCGCAAGAGAAAAGTTCGGCCACAGTCTCACGCCACACATGTCCGCTATCTCCTCCCGACGGACGAGTTGGAGCTCCGAGGCGCCCAGCTATGAGACGAGGAGCTATGGGTACACGCATTTCGAGGATTCGCAGGCGCCATCCTGTGCCGAGAGCGACGTCCATGATGTGAATACGCAGACGGTGGCAGAGAAGTTCAATATCATGCCGACAGAGGGGTTACTTTTGTTCCGTGGAGATGTGGAGTATGACGATTACTTGCACAATCCGGATGAGAATGACAAGGAGAAGCAGTGTGATATTTGGAACCGTCGTGGGCTGATCAATGTTGGAGGGCTGATCTTTTTGACGCTGGGCTTCTTGACGTTGTTCATAGGATATCCAATCATGTATGACTTGCCTGGGTGGTGCTCCGGCAACCTGGAACGTGCGGAGCTGACTTTTCGGTAGAACGGCCATGCAGGGCAAGAAGCACAAGCCGAAATGTGATATCGGGGACACGCTCTGTCTGGATGTTGGTGAGCGGCCTTTGCTGGCCAATATCCGTCGTGGACTTATCGATCCGGATACGCCCCAGTCAGCCATGACGAAAATTGCGGCGGATGGCAAGGAATGGAAGCTGGTGGTATGGGATCATCAATCTATGACGATCCCGTTGCAAACTGACACGTCCTAGTTCTCCGACGAATTCTCCACACCTGGTCGCACATTTTACGACGAGGATGATCCATTCTACCAGGGGGCGGATATCTGGTATGGAGTGACACAAGATCTCGAGGTTAGTACTCAATCCATCTTGTGTCGTGATCCATCTAATGGCGGCTAGTGGTATGACCCCGATGCAATCACAACTCGCGATGGTGTCCTGGAAATTCGCTTCGATGCTTTCAAGAATCATGAACTCGAATATCGCTCGGGCATGCTCCAAAGCTGGAACAAGCTCTGCTTCACGGGCGGTCGCTTAGAAGCCAGCATCTCTCTCCCCGGAGCGGGCGATGTGTCCGGGTTTTGGCCGGGTTTCTGGGCGATGGGCAACCTGGCAAGGCCGGGATACGCAGCCACGACCGACGGCATGTGGCCATACAGCTACGAGGACCGATGCGACGCGGGGATTACCCCTAACCAGAGTTCCACGGATGGGATCAGCTGGCTGCCCGGCATGCGGCTCCCGGCGTGTACCTGTGATGGGGAAGAACACCCCCATCCGGGTAAATCTCGCAGCGCACCTGAGATCGATGTCATCGAGGCGAGTGTCATTGCGCTGAACAACGACGAAAAACACAAGGTTGGATCTGTGTCCCAGAGCTTGCAGATGGCCCCGTTCGACATCTGGTATATGCCCGATTATGGTACGTAAACACTGCCACCATAACAAAGTCATAACTGATAACCCTCACAGATTATGCGGCCGTTTATGATCCTCGAATCACCGAGATCAACAGCTACCGTGGTGTACCTACCAACAGGCCATGTCCGGCGTGACGAACCTCAACAACAAATGGTACAACGGCACCGCATACCAGACCTACGCCTTCGAATATGCCCCCGGCGCTGACGGACAGGTCACCTGGTTTGTCGGAGAGGATAAGACCTGGACACTGGATGGACGAGCCCTCGGGCCCAACGGCAACATCGGCCAGCGCATGCTGCCCATGGAACCGATGTCCATTATTATGAACCTGGGTATGGCGTACAGTTTCGCTGCAGTCGCTGATAACATTCGCGAATACATGCCCGGCTTCATGCGGATCGATCATCTCCGGATCTACCAGGACCCGGACGAGGAGAGCGTCACCTGCGATCCGCCGGGGTATGAGACGACGGAGTATATCGCGAAGCATCCGAAAGCCTAAAAAACCCCAATGTGACGACATGGTGAGTCTCTTGTAGTCTGGTGTTGGGATAGGCCACTGACAATGACAATAGGGAGGACGCCGGTTACGTCTGGCCACAAAATAGCTTTATGCATGGCTGTTAATCTGCTCGCTGTCTTTTCAATCCCGACCGGTGTGGACCAGACCTCTTCCGAGTGTATGTCCGATGTAGACACGACCTCTATCGATGTTTACAGACCGGTTGCCTGCTGGCGCGTGCAACTACCTGTACCATCTATGTGAGCCCCAGTTCGCTGACTCGGTGTCTGCCTCCTCCATTGTCGGTTTAGCGGCATTCTGCTTTGGAGTTCGGCGTATTGTAATCTAACCCGAGGACGATTATATGCGGAGCTAGTTGACTTGACTTTGTATGATCATCTTTGCCCATTTCTTTTCCTCTTTACCCATCTCTTTCTTGTATGCTGAAGTTGATTCTACTTACCTTTTGTAACTTGCCTTGTTCTATATTTCCTTCTTCTATTGGCTCATTCATCTTGGTTGAACATCGGAGTCGGTGGTGCCTTATCTTAGCAACATATAAAAAAACTAGAGGATGGTTTAATTCGTGTTCTTTCTCTTGATAAGCATAAGGGTCTGTAGAGGATGGGCTGTGATGACTAAGATTGCATCACAAGCGGTCCCTCGAAGTTGTTCGTTCCTAAGGTTTATCTCTCCGCATTTCTTTCTCCAACAGACAACAACACTCACGGACCCCTGCTGGACAGGGCATTCCACATCACCTTCTTCTGTCCATATACCCCGTCAATTCTGATACCCATTCCTCCTCCCTCCACGCACAGAAACAGAGCGCATAGACAGAATGTCGCATCCCAACTTCCCCTCCACAGGCCGTGTCGGCCACAACCCCATCGTGATCGACGACGACGACAACGACAACGGTAGCAGCTCAGACGAAACAACCACGACAGACGAAATGCAGCTCGATTATGCCGGTCGACAGGGACATTACCTTGAACAACAGGGGATGGGATTTCGTACGTCACACCCACCCACCTACACGCACAACCACCTCAAGTCTCCATATCCACCCATGCACAGAGCGATAGAAAGAGAGGAAAGAAGAAAGACACCACTGACATGATGGACACAAGGTCGTCAACCACCACAACCAGCAAACCCCGGATACAACGTCGCCCAACGTACACCACCACCCTCGAACAAGAAAAGAAGATCCGCAGCCGTCTTCGCGAGGAACGACACGCCGCCCTGTGTGTGTTGATGGATAGGGAGCTGTTGACCGTGCAGGCTCTTGCGGCGCAGGAGGTACCTCCTCCCCCTCCATTCCATTCCATTCCATGTCCATCCAGTAGATAGACAGACACACACACAGCTCCATAATCCGCAGAACCCGTTGAACGATACGCTAACAGAAAAAAATGCAGACCCTCCCCCAAACCCGCCGTCGCTTCCTCGCAAAACTCATGTCCCCCGAAGACCCCGAAACCGCCGCCTCCATCCGCTCCGACCACTTCACCATCCAGCCGCATCCCACCTCCACCTCTACACAATCATCCACCGTGCAACGCCGCGTCGTTGACGTCCACGAAACGGACGATACGGGCTGGCGTCGGCCCGCGCCGTTCTCATCTACCACCTCTCCGCGTTCGTCGTCGATGTCCTCGTCTGCGGCGACGACTCCTGCTGCTGCGTCTGCGTCTGCCTTCGGTGCGGGTCAGGTGTAGGTGTTGGTCCAGGCTCGGGGGCAGATCAGGATCAGGATCACGTTCCCCTGCCATGATGTCGTCCGCTGCGGCGGCAGCGCGGAACCAGCGAGGACGGATGTCGCCGTTGGCGACGACGCCGGAGCGGGGAGACATGGGACGGGGACGAGTTCAGGCACAGGAACAGGGTCAGGAGGTCGGGACGGACGGCGGCGGCGGCTGCGTCGAGGAGTCAGCAGCATCGTGAGCGGGAGCGGAGGAGACGCTGGAGTGGTGCGGAGAGGGAGGATGGGATGGGGGTTTCGTTTGGGGGATTCTTGTCTTGACTTTCTTCCTTGCTTCCGATTCTCGTCTTGCGTCAATCGGTTGATTGGCTAAAAGGGCTGGCGTTTGATACCTACATGTCTCTATCTGTTATCTATGAGACTGATGTTATGAACCATGATTTACGACACTAAAGTCAAGGCCAAGGCCAGGGAAATATTCACATCGCTCTTATACATTCAATCCAGGCCGTCATCATAAGTCCTCCCAAATCCGTGATAGATCATCTACTATACAAAAAGAAAGACAACTTAAAGTGAACTCAAGACAGCAACCAGACAGAAGCAAATAAAGAGCAAACAGCAATCAGGCAAAAAATAAGCAACCAAGCAAGTACTTCCAACGGCAATCCCGAATCAGTATCAAAGGGTATCATCATATAGACCAAAACATGCATGCTCTCTCACCCATTCATCAGGTGAGAGAAACTGCAGGGTCCGTTTCAAGAATTTATACCTGTCCAGGAAATCCATTCCCCAACGCAACAAACAAAGTAGTATAAAGAAATCCACTTTTTTCTTTCCCCCGCCGAAAAAGACAGTGTATCTGATTGCTTTTGTTCGGGTCGTGGATATGGAAGAAGAAAAAGATGGGCTGTTGAAAAGAGAGTCAAAAGGTAAAAGACAAAAACTGGTGGAACTCGATCAAGGATCGATCGGTCGGATATGGTCTGATCTGATCTGATGCTACAGACGACCGACTCTTCTGGGTGTCGATGTTGGTCGATCAAGACCCCGACCGCTCAGCGTGCAGTCGGCTCTCGGCGTCACCGACCTGCTTGCGTTCGGAAACTTCCCGGTGTGATCTGCGCGCGCGGGCGCGTGGATGTTCATCGCGTCAATCCTCGAGATGGCGTGTGATCGGGTTCTGGGTAATAGAATGGATGAAGTCTGTGGGAAGTAGAGAACCGGACACGACCATCCCTCATGACTGGTAGTTGTCATTGCAGGGGTTCCGAACTCGACGACAGACGGTTCAGATGGAGGTACACGTCGGTGCCGTATCTATACCAGAATGTACCATTAGTTCTCCGTCTCCACAGTAGCAACGGGCGGGCGGATGCCCCGGGACGGCAAATGACTTACCCTTCCATGCTAATCAACTTGAGGTCTCCACCAAAGTACCGCGCATACAGACGACTGATGGGTAATCCGTAGCCGAAACCAGCCATCGGGGCCTTGAAGTCGCTCTTGTCAAAGTCCGGGTCCAGATTGGGGGTTTGTTCCACCGTGGTGTACATGTACGTCCAGACCAAGGGAATGGCGGAGCGGGGGATACCACCGCCCTCGTCCGAGACCTTGATCGTGATGTCTTCCTTGCCCTCGGCAATTATGACCTTGGTGACCGGGAAGGCGTCCTTGTCGGCGCCGTGCGTCTCGACGACCGCGCGCAGGGAGTTCTTCAGAGTTTCGAAGAGCATGTGCGAGAGGTGTCCCGGAACGTACATGAAGTTCAGGTCCTCCTTGCAGACAAGCTGGACCTTCGGGGCTTCAAACAGACCGTAGTAATCCTCACAGACAAAGCGAGCGTTCTCGATGGCTTCGAGGGCCACTTCGCGAACGTTGGTCTTGGTGCAGATGATACCGACATAGTTGGGGTGACGAACGTGAGTTTGCTCCGTTAATGCGATGTGTTGTCCAATCAGCATTCGTATACCAATCCGTGACATGTAAAACCGATCGAGGAACGACTGCACCGTGGAGTCGATCTGCAGACGCTGCCGTTTCCGTTTCCATTCCAGAATCCCCTGAGCCACGGTCGTCACAACACTGTCGTGTCGTCGCTTGATGTGGCCGAGAGTCTTCGCGAAGCGTTCGTTGTAGTCATTCAGTTCCGGCGGCCAGTTGCCCTGGTCATCCGAGGGGACGAAGTATCTTCGGGCGGCCGCCGCAGCAGCCTTTCCGTTGCCGTTATGATGCGTGGTGGAGTTGGGGGACGAGCGGTACTGTCCTTCCTTGATGCTGGGGTTTTGGGGTCGTTTCCGAGAGGATCTTGGAGGCCCCGCCATTGGCCCGGCCGGGGCGCAACAGACGAGCCTTCACTTCCTGGGTCAAGGTTGGTCGCGGGAGAGTGATGATTTCCTGACGAGCTGGTTAGAGGTGATGTCGAGGACCGTGATGGTGGCTCAGATGAGTCATACCCGAACGACTGCGCGTACCAGTCCTGCACCTTTTTAATGGAGGGCATCTCACTCAGCCCATCGGGGAGTTCGCCCAGATCCTGGACGCGATGCGCCAGGCGGATGGGAAGTTCCTCGGAGAGGAATTGCGAGGCGCGGAAGAGAGTTCCTAAAACGGGCAAGAGATCATGAGATCAGCGGCTGTTGAGCGATTTTCTGTCGCGAGGGGGAGAAGCCGGGTGGCTCCTAGATGCGCAGGACGAGGACGAGAAGAGCAAAAAGAGAGCCTACCTGTGGACGGTCTATCGCCAAACTGCACCATCTGTCGCAGGGAGACTCCCGTGGCGGGGAAGCTGGCATAGTGTCTGATGGTGTCCATCAGCCGTTCCGACGGCTTCCACATGGTGATATAAAGTGTAGGCCCCGCGGCCTGTGGAGGGAGCGTGAGAGGTCAGGTCAACGTGGGCGAAGAGAGATGGGAAGCTGTAGGAGACGGAAAGTCGGGCAGACAGCGGAAGTCTGGGGAGATGGAGGAAGCTGGGAGGCCAGCGTGCGGACTGCCGAGGTTTGGCTCCGCTGCAGCGGTCTCGGAGCTACGGGGTGGGATCCAGATGCTCCGCAGACGGCACGCAAGGACCGCAGAGGGGAGAAGTGATGGGGGATGGGGAATGGGGCAGTGTCACGAGGTCATGGAGGATAGCAGGCAAGAGTGTCGAGAAGAGCCAGGTCAATGCTGAGAGCAATCAGGGCACTGGACCTTTTTCTCTTTCCTGGGGGAGCCGAGACGAGACGATGACTCTTGCGGAGACTCGAGATTCCCGGGGAGTCACGTGTGGGGGGATCCCGTGCGTGGCCGAGGAACCGTCCAGCATCCGATTCCTCTTCCCTTCTCCTCTACAGATATCTCCCAAACAGAGAACAAGAAAAAAAAAAGAAACAAACAAAAGCAATGGCCTGATCAGCCATACTCCCGAGATCTCACCGAACGTGTGGATTGAGCCCGCGGTTGCCTCGAGTCGCCTCGAGTCCCCCACTCGTGGTGTCCATCGGCCAGCACGAGAACTGCCGATGCGGGAGAATGTGATTTCTCCGACTTTCCCCTTCGTCCGAAAACCGTTCGATGGCTCACCCGATCACCTCCCCATTCTTCAGTCCTCTACCCACTTGGCTTGATAGCCGATATGGTCAACACCATCGACTTTTTTTTTTTTTTTTTTTTTTTTATCCCATCTTACCCCGGTGTTTCCCTTGTGCGGGGAGCTCTCCGTGGTTTCGGGCAGTTCAGTAGTTCTCCCGCGACCACGGTCATGTGCGCAGACTGGCCTTCACCGTCCTCACAAACCAACCATTCGGAGAAATAAAATCCCAGTAGTAGTGGCAAGACAGCAAGAATCCTGTGTACCAACATCACGGTGAGATCATGTGGAAAGGCGATCTCGCCGCAATTTATCCACGCACTGCCCGGTCCATGAACCGAGTATATAAACCGATAGCACCCCACAGATGAGCCGGAATGTGAGATCATCCAGACTATGGCATCCAAATACGGAGTAGAGGAGAACCGAAACGAACAAAGAGAGCAGAAAAAAGAAATAAGCAAGGGGACCGGTGAGCAAGGACAACACCTGCAGTGCCCACCGGGGTGGCATCATAGGAGCATTATGTACTATCATGTATCATGCAGAGATCCCTTCCCAGAAGAGGACGACGATCGCCCTCTCTGGAACAGGCCAGACCGGACGGTCCGACCAGACCAATTTAACATAGGGATGCATCATGGACGATGGACTCCGTCCCCATTGGAGTCTTGTCTTGGAGTGTACTTTGGCCGTGGTTCGCTCGGTCGTGATTGACTAGACTATTATAGGCAGATGTCCAGGGTCTGTCACTTTCACCCGCGAGGGTTATTACCTCACATCGGGCGGTTTCTAGAAGGCCAGGAGATAGCCTCGGAAGGAATCCGGCCGAACCCAGTTGGCAGAGAGGCCCTGTGGAACATTCTTCGGGCGATGAAGCGCACGCTGGTGATGGAGGGGCTCCTTAGGGCATGCCATCCGGGCGCTGCCGGTTGTGATTCGGCCTTTGACGAGGAGATGCTGCTGCATGTAGCATAATACATATTGATCCGACACTGCCAGAGGAATGCTTCGGGCAGTGGAGCAGGAAGGGAGGGTTTGACAGCTGTCCGGCCCACCGGCCAGACGTGCTTCGACTGGTTGCTTTTTCCAGTTGGGCTGATTTGTCTGGGCCCTGACGCCGCGGGTCGCCCTCCTGGGACTTTTGTTCACCTCCGGTGAGGATCCTGATGTCGGTGTGCGCTCTGCCTGTAGCACTCAGCAAGGCCCGAGAAAAAGGAGGGGAAGTCCACAGGGGATGGCTCGATTGGAAAATCCGAGGGACGTGCATCCATGGCTGCTCGCGCGCCACAATAATGCCCATTATTGCAATAGAACTAGAGGGGACGACTGGGCGGATTGACAAGCTAAGTCCCACCAGACATCCAGGATCATTTGGATCCCGGGAGCAGATAAATCGTATTATCAATCGTGTCTCAGTCACGATCGATCTTGAACGGACGGATCTCAACTCCAGGATCGGACACTGCCTTTGGTGCTATATATATTCGGCATCCTGGGGGAGCTTTGGCCGCCCTTTCCTGGGGGATCCTGTTCAGGAGATTCACGTCCATGGTCCTGAAGACCCAGGGGGAAGATCGCTTCGGAAATAATCTGGCCGCAACCACGGTATCTGGAATCCCTCGAGGCCCTGAATGGAATCGCTCTGCTCGGTAGTACGCGTTGGCCGGGAGCCAAAGACCGCGAGGCCGCCAGAGAATCAATCAGCGCGAGGCAAAGGAGGAAGGATCCGCAACGTGGATGAGGTCTGATTACCTCTTTTGCATGCTTGCGCTTGATGCCAAATCTCGCCGACCCTCACTGGGCCCCAACTGCCCACCGGCTGCCCCTCGCGCCTTTTTTTTTTCTGGCTGGGAAATTTGAATTTAGAATTTTGCTGCGGAGTTTTGGAATTTTGACCTGACCCCCCTTTTCCCGCCCATTGTGTGAGTGGGTGGATTTGTGTGCGCGGGAGTGTGGCGGACAGGGTCTGAAGGCCGGGACTGCGACTAGAGCGAGTAGTTCGGGGAGGCTTTGGAGGCAGAGGAGGGAGACGGCCCCGAGGCATTGAGCGGCGCTGGAGAGGATTGGGGGGGAGTAAGGAGGGAGAAGCGACGAGCAAAGAGGCAAAGAGGCGAAGAGGCGACGAGGAAGGAAGTAGATGGGAAGTATCGCGACAGAAAACAGAATTCCCAATCGGGAAAAACAAGAGAAGCGGCACGAGCAGCCTGGACGTTCACTTCACCTTCACCTTCACCTTCACCTCCACGACTCCTACTTCAACCTCACCTCCTGCCCGTCCCTTTTCCCTCGCCCCCAGCCCTGCTGGCTTGTCGCTCGCCTGCCCACATCATTGCTCCATCCGACTGTCTTCCTCTGCTCCTCCCCCCCACTCGCTCCTCCACTGCGGCCCCAGGGGTGGTTATCTCTCGCGCCCTCTGCTCTTCTTCTGCCTTCCTGTCCTTTTTGCCACTCTTTCCGGCTCTCTCTGCGTCGCTCGTCCTCGACCTGTCGCATTTCTGACGTGTTCCTCCCAACACCTCACCTCATCCCTCCCCAACTCTCGCCACAGTCGCAGACAAATGTCGCTGTCCTAGTGGCCTGGTCGGGTACGGTCCCTTCTCCCCTCAGTGCTGGTAAAGCCATGTCTCGTCGTCGTGCCTCTCACAGCGAGTCCATTGCCCAATCGTCCACGACGAACGAGGCTTTCGCATATCCGTATTCCGCGATGCAGCAGAACCACCAACCCCCGCGGCGCGGTCCGATCGAGGGCCCCAACGGCCGTCGCTTGATCCGGAGAGTCACCTGGCGCTCCTCCACCTATAAGTTGATGGCCTCGCTCTGGGTCTTTGGCGTCTTCTACATCGTCTGGCTCATCCGGGACATCTTCTACCTCCCCTTTGCCGCCTCCCCCACGGCCTCCAGCGCCAATGGCGCTCCCACGTAAGTTGTGGCCCGTCCCCGACTCTGTTATCGATTCCCGTACTGATGGGAGCCGCTCCACAGTCTGCTGGAACACTACGTGGGGCACCGCGAATGCGCAATCTCGTCTGCGTCCCTCTACACGCCCCCGGGGCAGTGACCGCCACTGTCAGACCCGCGATGCATTACTGAGCGCCATGAGCAATGGCGGCCGGCATGGCTTTGACGCCGCCTATACATCGCAAGGTATGTGGAACGCCCCACCAAATCCCTCGGTTGGACCGGGAGCACGGCAACTGACGCGCTGGTTCTTCCCGCAGGCTGCTTCTATCAATTTGGTACACTGCGGCCGAGGCCTGTGACATTCTCCAGCGGTTCGATGGAGTGGCCTTTGTCGGCGATGAATCCCTCGCGGACATCTATGCGGGGTTCAACATCCTCCTGCGACAAGACCTCAAGAGTGGCTCCCTGAGGGACTGGGAAATGAGCCCCCAGCAGCTGGAGAAGTGCAATTGCGACGCCCAGTTTAGCAGCGCCTCGTGTCCTCGCCCTGCGAATAACGTCCAGCGAGGAGGTGAACCGGCAGGCGGCCGGGGCCACGACTCGCCGTCCGTATGGCTGTTCAACGCGTGAGTTTTGTCGATCCCCGCAGTGATCGTGCTTCATGCAGGCGCCAGAGAAAGAGGGACTAACGTACGCCGTGGCACAGGGCTATCGCACGATCTCATCACGGTGACCAACTCCCCGGCGCCCAAGACCGCCCAGGAGAAATTCCGCCAGCTGGTCTCGCGTCCCGAGAGCCAGAGCCAGAGTCCGAGTCAGTCTCCTAACAAACCCGTCGCGGTTGTCCACAGCCTCTCCCTGTCGACCTCGTATTCCCTGGCCACGGCGCAACGCAGCATGGACGAATGGCTCGCGTTGGCCCAGAGCACCAACCGAGACACTACCGTTCCTCTGGGTCGGCCCAACCGCCCCGGCCACCAGAAGCCCTCGACCGACAACGTCCATGCCAGCAGCTGCAATACACGCTGGATGCGGCCGAGGCGGCGCGTAGTCGAGGCATCGAAACGCTAGGCATGTACAACGCGACACTGCAGGCAGGTAGTTGGGACGGCGTGCACTATGGCGAGAAGGTGGCTTTGATGCAGGCGATGATGGTAAGCTCTGGAATGTTACACTGCATGGTTGGCGCGTCGACTAACAGCAATGACTCGCCCCGCAGATCATCAATTGGCTCTCTGCGCTGTAGAAGTCCAAGTGTTCCAAAACGGCCTTTGCTTCCCCGGTTGTATGACGGGGGCGATATTGGGTGGTTGCGCATTGACGGCCTGTCCATTGGGCGGGATCTGCGGTTGATTTAGCGATGTTTCACACATGGCATGGATAGGTATGCTCCATTTCTTCCATTTTCCCCACTCCGATGCTATCCCGATGGTAATTCTCTGACGTCTACCAGAATCTAGATCGGACTTTTCTCCAAACCCCCACATCTTGAACCCCATCTTTTTACCTTCTTGCATTGTTTTCTAGCGACCATTCCGTTTCCCCTCTTCTCTCTCTTGTCGTTTGAAAAACCATCTGCTTTTCTATACAAAAAGAAAGAAACAAACGAGAAAAAAAGAATAAGCCACCTAAGAGAAGACTATACATATATGCGTTCATACATACCTACGACCTCAAGATTATTCTTTCCCCATCCACCCCGCTAATGTTCAAATCGGAGATGATATGATGACATGACATGTACATATACACACACATACCCATGGATGACTCTTCCATTCCCCGCACAACTCTGACCCCGACCACAAAGGGGGACGGGGAGTCCAGACCCGACCAGCGTGAAGCGAACAAATCAGACCCATACCCGCTTGATAGAATTAGATCTGGATCCATCGTTGAAAGACGATCCAGTAATGAACCAAACCATGATTGTTTTATCGACTCTGTCTTCATCCACCTTGGTGGGTCTGTTTATGGTCTGATGCATATCTGCCCCTGTTCGTGTACCCTTGCTTGTGTATCGGGTGCTATCGAGCGCGATGTACGGTTGATTGGACCTGTGGAATGGCGGGGTAGTCGGACATTAATTGATTATCTACCCTACCGGTACCTTAAAGACAGGGAGGAGGCAAGCACTGGTACTGTGTAGATAACGTGTGCAGGGATATGGATGGGGATGGGTGGTTTGGGCAAGGGTACCTGACAAGTACCTAGATAAGGAATTCCTTCGTCTAAGTAGTAGTGTTTTGTTTTTTAGGTGACCTATGTCTACGTACGTACATACCCAAGGGGCTTTTAAACCAAAGAAAAGGGAACAGAAAACACGTTTTAAAAGGGAAAGAAAAGTAGAAGCGCCATCATCGTTCAATCAATGATCTCGTCTCATATCGGTCTGTCTGTCTGTCTGTCCGTCCATCCAAACCTATATTCACGTGCATGTCTGTATGTCAAGGCGACGGCAAGACAAGGACAGGTTTAAACGCTCAGAGTCGAAGTCTCGGCGTTAACGAGATGGCTCTCGTAAGGCTTGAGAACTTCCTTCACCTCGGTCGAGTGAACTTCTCGACCTGCTGGGGGGCGCGGCCGACGAAGGTGCTGGGGTCGAGGAGGGCGTCGAGCTCGTCCAGGATGGGGGCGAAGAAGGCCGTGCGGCGGATGCGCTCGAGGAGGTCGTTGTCCTTGCCTTGCTTCTTGACGTTGTCGGCGGCTTGGTGGGAGAGGACGCCTGTTTCAGGGGAGGTTAGGTTAGTCGAGGTGGGGGGCAAGGTGGGAAGGGATGGATAGAACGTACGGATCTCCTCGTGGGCGTCCTGGCGGGAGAGACCCTTCTTGACACAGGCCATGATGATCTGGTGGGCTGGTTAGTAGGTGGAACAAAGGGAGTCGGGATGGGGTGATGTCTATGGTGCTTACGTTCTCACTGGTGGTTGTTAGTAAACTGGTGGTAGTATGTGCTGGAGAAGAAAACTCACGTGGCCATGAAGGGAAGCTCGTCGTTCACACGACGCTTGATGACCTCGGGGTAGACGACGAAGCCGGAGGTGACGTTGTCTGTGGATGTTAGCTATCAAGGGCTGTGTATGCGACGTGTGGGTACTAACTCAAAAGGATGAGACAGGCATCGGCAGAGAGGTAGAGCTCGGGGATGCTGATACGGCGGATGGCGCTGTCATCCTGCAGAACGGGTTAATATTGGGCTGGATTATGTGCGCCACGGAAGCTTACCAGCGAACGCTCGAACCACTGAGCGGAGTAGGTGTCCAGAGCATCCTTGGGGAGGTTCTGGAGGTGGCGACCGAGAGAGCACAGACGCTCAGAGCGCATAGGGTTACGCTTGTAAGCCTGTATAATTCAGTCAGTGACGGCCTTTCAATAAACCTGAGGTATCACTGACCATGGCACTGCTGCCAATCTGGTCCTTCTCGAAAGGCTCCTCAACCTCCTTAAGCATAGCCAGATGACGGATATCGATACCGATGCGTTCGCAAGTCGAACCGAAAGAGCCAAGGGCGTTGCCAACATCAACGTCAATCTTGCGAGAGTACGTCTGGCTGGAAATGATGAAAGCGGAGCTGAAACCAGCCTTCTGGGTCACCAGCTCATCCAGCTGCTCAACCTTGTCGTGGTTTCCTCGAAGATCTGGAGGAAGGAAGCTTGCGTGCCGGTGGTACCCTTGACACCACGGAAGCGCAGATCATCGCGAGCACGCTCCAGGTTGCGCAGATCCATCAGGAGATCCTGGATCCACAGACAGGCACGCTTTCCGACGGTGACCAGCTGGGCGGGCTGTCCGTGGGTGAAGCCGAGACAGGGCAGGTCCTTGTACTGCTTGGCAAACGAGGAAAGCTTATCAATCACGACGGCGAGCTTGGGAATGAGGATATCGAGACCGTCACGGAGGAAGATGAGATCCGCGTTGTCGGTACAGTAGCAGGAGGTGGCACCCCAGTGGATGATACCAGCGGCGGCGGGGGCAACCTGGCCGTAGGCGTGGACATGGGCCATCACATCGTGTCTCCGACGCTTCTCCTCCTCGGCGGCAACCTTGAATTCCTCGTCCTTGATGTGGTGTGGGCTTTCATCTGCTCAATGGGCGTCATCGGTGATAGGAAGGCCAAGCTCTGATGCAGTAGAGGGTATGCCTCGATCGGTAGGAATTGGTGCGAAAAAGTACCTTTCAGACTCAGCAAGCCACAGCCACAGCTGTCTCCAGGTGGA
>JASHHO010000074.1:0-54900 GCA_039763685.1 Aspergillus micronesiensis | reverse complement strand
ACCCTAACCCTAACCCTAACCCTAACCTAACCCCCCTAACCCTAACCCTAAACCCTAACCCTAACCTAACCCTAACCCTAACCCTAACCCTACCCTAACCCTACCCTAGGAGGCGGCAAATTCCTAGTAAATAATATAGAGGATCGCCCATATTACCTTTTCTTTATATTCCTAGGTCTAGGCTTTCTTATAGTAGAGCCCGTCTGTATTACACATATTAACGCCAACCAGGGTAAGTAAATAAAAGGTAGTCTAGTTGGCCTAGTCCTAGTCAGTCCTATTAGTAAAATAGTCAAGATATTTTATATTATTACTATTGGCCGCGGCATTAATACAAGTAATAAAGTAGTAAATAATTTATCTCTATTTATATTGTCGCCCTGGTATTATATAGGGAGGATAGCATACATATAATAAAATAGAAAGTGTGATTAGAATAAATAACCCTTAAGCCATTTCTTTAGTTCTTTTATGCTAGTAATGGTCTCTAGAGCAGTATAGACACCTTTTAGGCTACTAATCTTAGTGAGATTAAATCCGGTAAGGGTATTTTCCTAGTTAATATCCTCCAGGGTATCATTATCTATGTTAATAATGTTATCTAGGGCGTCCTTATTAGATAAGGTTAATAGGGTACTTATCTAGAAGATACTAAGCTTGCCTTCCTAGACAGTCTAGTAAAGTGTAGGGGGGTATTAAGTATACCTTTCTTAAAGGTGAGTGAGGTAGGGAAGTACTAAGCTTACCTTCCTAGAGGGTTGAGTAAGGTGCTAGAAAGTTAAAGAGGAGAGAGTTAGTAAGAAGAGAAGATCTAGATAAAGGAGGGGGGTAGAGAGGGGTATTTATACCCTTAGTAAAAGGAAGGTATCCCTAGGATCTATCATACTATTCCTATTACTACTATGATATGTGCTAGTAGTAGTAAATATCACCCTTTATTGCCTGTGGGTTATTCTACTAGGGATAGCCCAGGCATTTACTATAAAATAATATAGAGTACTAGCTATAGATAATCTTTACCCTAATATTATAGCCTTTAGTAGGATCTCTCTACTATCCTATATAAGGACCTGGGTTCCTGATCCTCAACCTTAGAAGGTGCTAGGGAAGGCTTCCTTAGAAGATCTCCACAGGGTAGGATAGAGTAGCTAATAACAGAAAGAGTTAATAGCAGGAGGAGTAAATACTAGGAGTAGTTAACACGGAAGTAGTCGATGGTAGGAGTATAAATATAGGAGGAGTTAACACAAAAGTAGTCAATAGTAGGAGGAGTAAATACAAGAGGAGTTAACACAGAAGTAGTTAACAGTAGGAGGAGTAAATACAAGAGAAGTCAACATAAAAGTAGTTAATAATAGGAGGAGTAAATATCACCCTTTATTACCTGTAGGTGATTCTACTGGGGACATCCCAGGTATTCACCATAAAGTAATATATAGCATAGCTATAGGCAATCCCTATCATTACCTATAGCCTTTAGAAGGATCTCTCTGGCTAGTAATAGAGTAGTACTCTATAGGTAACTATCCTCTATAATAACCTGGGTTTCTGATTCTTAACTATATAAGGTTCTGGGGAAGGTTTCCCCAGGGAATCCCCGTAAGGATAATTAGGAATAGTTCCCCGTCTATAAGTTCCCTATCCATAAGTTTCCCGTCTATGAGGCTGTCTACTACTGGCTAAGCGCTGTGGTGGGCTCCTGAGGCCGGGCCATGAAGACACTGCAGCTAGGGTATCTGGTTCCCGGTTAGTATGCTCGCTGGTGGGCCCCCTAGTTAGTAGATACCTCTCTAGCGGCCTACTGTACCCGGAAGATATATCCTCCCGCACAGGTTAGGGACTGGGCAGGCACTGCAGTGCTAATTAGGGACGGGAACTCACTTAGGTTAACAGATGGATGTTTATCCCGGATGTGTGTCTGTAAGGCCTAATAGGAGAGGCGTAGTGCCGGGCAGCTAGGCTACTGACAGGGTAATACCTCCTATTAGGGCAGCCTCAGGAAGGGGGTGATAGGGGGCTCCTAGGCTAGGAGACAGTACTAGACGTCAAAAGAAGACTAGACTACTAGGAACTAGATGGTCTAGCGGTCTGCCATACTT
This sequence comes from Aspergillus micronesiensis, assembly GCA_039763685.1. Classification (NCBI taxonomy): domain Eukaryota; kingdom Fungi; phylum Ascomycota; class Eurotiomycetes; order Eurotiales; family Aspergillaceae; genus Aspergillus; species Aspergillus micronesiensis. Next base: position 52,801 of record JASHHO010000074.1, on the reverse strand, counting down.
AGTAGGGCATAGCTCGCGTAGCTCTCGATGTGCTAGCACACCTGTATAGGGTAGATGGCAGTCTAACATATAATACATACCAATAGCTGCCATTTCGGGTAGAGTTATAGGAAGGCCTAGGGTAGTAACTAAACCATATATATCAACCAACCCGATAGAATATAGGGCTTTATATTGGCTAATAGGCAGGAGGGATCTCTAAAGGAGGATAGCTCTTATAGTCTAAAAGACCTTAGAGCAGCACTAGCTAGAGAATAAGGGTATACCATAGTTGGGATGCTATAGTAAACCGCTTGATTCGCCTAGGGTTGATGCTAAGCGGCTGGCGCGTCTCTATAGCATAAACTTACTTATTAATCTAGCTATAATGGCCTGCCTGTGCTGCTAGGATGCTGCTAAGGACCCTCACAGTAGTTTCCTAGTTAGCCCTGGCTGTCTGCGACCGGAGATGCTTTTTAGTAATAGTAATAGCAATATATCAGTAGCTATAGGTAGTAATATCTAGTCTATATAGGAATGGCTCTATAGTTTATTATTATAAGGGCAGTAATCTTATTAGCTAGGGAATGGCGGCTAAGCACCCTAGGAAGGGCAAAGAGGTAGTTATCTATAGGGCCATCTTAGACTAGGCTATAGGGTATATGTGGCCGGCCATCCCTCCACAGCTACTAGTGAAGCAGGACAAGGAAGGGGCAGATACATAGTAGATATAATACAACAACCAACCAGCTGACTGTAGGGGATAAAAGGCGTACCATATACTAGGTAGTCTGTGTTTGGGCCTGGGACTTATAGTATTTAGTAATAAAAGCACTGTACCCTCATACAGGTAGAGATTTTATGGTATAGTAGTAGTATTCTACTACTTTAACTATAGTAGTTCCGGCTCCCAGCTCAGCTGGCCCTATGTTAGTTAGATTAGGAGCGCTAGATGGTCGAGAAACCATTAGGCCTAGGTCTAGTATGTATAGACTGTGCCTAGGTCCCATTAATCCCTATGGCGTAAGGGAGTGCTACTAGGCAGCAGTACGGTATGTACTATAAGTAACAGGGCCATAGTTAGGTAGAGAAGGTTCACTAGTATATTAAGAAAGCAGAAGCCAGCCTAATACTCCCTAAGGTTATTCACTAGCGTCCTAAGATCGATGAAGGGGAGGGTATTAAGCAGTAGTTTAGTTTTAAGTATACTAGTTACCGAGTAGAGGAGCATTTAGGCCTAACAGTAGATATTATCTAGGTGGATATCCTGAGGAGATCCCCGATAGAAGAGAGTTTACTAATCCTAAGACTAGAGGATGTTTCCCAGCTATATAGTATGATGGATATGTCATTAGGCCTAAGTAAGCAGCTTAAGGAGCCTATAAAGAGGATAGAGACTCCTATAGATAGTATATTAGGCTTAGATCGTCTAGGCCCACTAATACTAGTTCTAGACCTTATACCAGGGCTAAAGAACCAACAGATAGTAGTACCTCTATAGAGGAAGGGCGGATTTGACTAGCAGGACTCAGCTAACCCAGACTAGGGCAGATAGCGAGAAGGAATATAAGTAGGGTTCCTAGAGGATAAGGATAGATGCTTAGATACTAAGTATAACTATAAAAGCCATAAGATTAGCTATAAATTTATCCCTAGCCCGTTAGATACTTGTTATTATAAGGCAGCTTAGATAGAAGGTAAAGAGTATCTTATTAAGCCATCTTTATCCAGCTAAGGGGAGGATAGGATAAGCTAGATACCCTATTTTACTAGATTAGGCGCTACACTATCCGGATTTAATAGTTAGGAGGGGTAGATTGTCTTCCTCTAGGTCTTCCTCTGGGTCTTCCTCTGGGTCTTCCTCTGGGTCTTCTTGCTAATCTAGATCTTCTTTCTAGTCCTTCTCTGGATCTAGCTTTCTCTCTCTCTCTGTTTTCCTCTTTCTCTTCCTCTTCTGTCTTATTAGTGAATATGCCACTTACCTCACTAAGGAAGTCACTATAGGAGTTATTAAGGAAGGCTTCCTTAGAACTTTCTTAGTAGTCCTCCGCTGTGTCGCTCTACGGTAATCTAGGGATAGGACCATCTACTATAGCTAATACACTTTACACTAGGGCTTAGGGGTGCGATAGGATACAGACAGTAATTATAGTCTAATATTAGATTCTCTGCCTCTTTATCGTACTAATTAGCTTAATAGGAGCAGAGTCTCTGATAAAGGACAATCATAGTCACTTTTAGCAGATATATAGCGAACTTAGACATCCCCTAAGCGGCTTTAATGGCCCTAGGAAGTTATATAAAAGCCGGGCCGCTTATAAGAAATCTATAGAGTTAGAATAGCAGAGATATCCTTTAAGAATAATCTAGATCTGGTCCAGAAGCCGGGCTTAGTAGTAGTCTAGTAGGACTCTGAGATCTAGCAGCCGCTAGCTAGCTAGGAAGGGGGCGGCCCGAAAGATCTAGTATAAGAAGTGCTTCTAGACCTTAATATACCTCTTCTCTGTGCCTAGCTGGAGCCGGTCTAGTGCCCACTTATATAGTATACCGGGGAGTGTGCTATGAAAGATCTAGCAGATTGGCTTATATATAATATCCAATGTATCCAGTGCCTGGGCTATAATCCAGTCGAAGGAGGCCCTAATTATACATAAAATTATATTATAATAGCTACTCGGTTCCGCCTACTAGATGCTAATAATCCGATGATCTTACTAGATAGTATTAGGATCGCCTTGTAACTCTATAAGGGTCTATAGGGACCGTCCCTCCAGATAGAAAAGCCATCCAGTCTAGGCTAACTAGGGGGTGGTTATATCTTTACTAGGTAGTACTATCCCTGGATACGAGATCTGGCTGGGCTAGCACCCAGTAGGTTAGGAAGGGGGTAGGGTGTTAGCCTAACTAGTTTATATATTAGTGGCATCCTTAGCTGGGATCAGGGACGATAGCCAGGATGATAGTAGCAGGGTTATCAGGTATAATTAGTCTGGTAACCCCTATTGGAAGGTAGGTAAGATTGATACTAGTCTACTATCAGAGCTAGATGGCGGTAACACAGGTAATAGGGTAGGGGAGGAGGATTAGGGGCTCTATAGAGCCGGCCATCCGGTCACCCAGTACTAATAATAGTGGGTATAGGTAAACCAGCTTTGTCCCTAAACTGGGGTCTAGGCTAGTGGGTAAGGGCCCCTAATAATATACCTAATCTGGTAATATCACTGGAGCTATTTCTTCGAAGGTGTCAGGAAGCCGTAATAGTCGTACTAGAGTAGATTATAGACGAGAAGGTTAGGGATCAGGTCAGTACCAGAGGTAAGAGGGAGGAAGTTAGTATAATTCTTATAAGGGTAGGCTCCCTCGGGAAGATCCTACTAAATATAGTACTTAACTACAGCAGTATCTGGTACCTAATAATAGGTATATAGATAACACTATAGTAGATAATAGGGAAGGGCACACTAGTATTAATAGCAGATAAGGCACTAATACTAACAGTTATACTAGAGATAATTACTTAGGGCTTCTATCCTTAGTTATAATCGCTAGATGAGATGCACTAGATAAAATAAGATAGATTAGGGTCTTATTCATAGCCTATTAAGGATGAGATGGAAAAGGGGGTTAAACCTATAAGTAATAGATAGCTGCTATACACGTAGTAGCTATATAACAGGGACATAACAGGGACGTAACAGGGATATAATAGAGACATAACAGAGATCAGAGGGATAGATAGATAGATAGATTAATCTAACAGACCCAGCCCCTCTTATAAAAGAAAGAAAAAGGTATAGAGATATAGATTAACCTAGATATATTGATTTAATATTAGATTTGGCTTAGGTTAGTCAGGAAGCCTTAGTTATTATAAGAATATAAATCAGATGGGCCTTCGAAAAAGGGAGGTAACCTAGAGGATTCATCTAGATATATATATATAAATATATATATATATATCTATTTAATTAGAGTGTAGGTAGGTATACCCCCTATTATTCTATAAACAGACCAGCTGTTCTCCTAAGAATACAGAGAAGATTACAGAGGAGGATTAAGGTAAGGTACATAGACCATTTATAATTAGGACTATGGATCTTTAATAAAGTTCATTAGGTGGCTATGATAGTTGAAGCAGGGATTCTAGGGGGGAGGAAAAAGGGGAAGGAAGACTACAGAGATATAATATTACCAGATATAATTCAGTATGGTATTAGGGGAAGTAATAGGAGATAATATACCCCCAGTATAGGGCACCAGGGGAAGTGACAAAAAGTACAAGGACTATAATAAGGAGTATAGGTAGATAGACAATACAGGGGCAATATAGAAGTAATAGGAAGTAATAGGAGGGATACCAGGGCGGTTTTAGGGCGGTTCCATATGGGGGCTAGCCGATGGGGCGTAGCGGCGGGTAAAGTGTGTAACCCCCCTGCTGTGCGCAGCCGGAGTTTGTATGGGCAGTGACGGTGGCTTCCGGGCGCCTATATGTAGGCTAACTATAGAGTTATTACTTATAATCTAGTTCTAATTGCTATTCCTACTACTATTAGAGGTATATAAAGTTGCTCTCTAAGTCCTATAGATATTCCTTAGGAGATGACTATATGTCCTACTAGTAGTTATATAGGTTACCTAGCTGGTTCTCTAAGAACTAGTATAGACCTTCCTATTCTACCTTATAGTAGGCTTAGGAAGATTCTAACCTCTAAAGATTATTTAAAATATAATTAAGATATATTATTATAACCTTTATTTTCTATTTTTTATTCTAGTTATTAGCCTTCGTAGTCAATTCTTATTAGGTCATAAAGGAATAATATAATATATAATTAATAGTTAAGTATCTCTTATTCTCTATAGATAGTTGGATATAGACATCTAAGTACTTTATAGATAGGAATAATAAGTTATTTAATAGCTTACTTAATTATAAGCACTTAGCTAGTAATCTAAGATATTTCTAGAGTTCTATAATCTATTTTAATAGTAGTACTTTCTTGTAAAGCTAGTCTAGTTCTATAGATTTAGATAAAGAAGTATTACTTTTTTAATATTTATTCTGGCTTTCTATAGGTTAGATTATTATTAATTCACCTTTATAACTAATTAGGTTAATTAACTAAGAAGTCTTATTAGGGCCTATTATCTCTAATAAACTAATTAAAAGTAGAAAAGTAATAAAATTATAAGAAGGAATCCTTAGGTATTAGAGACTTAACCTATATAATAAAGTATAATAGTATCTTATAAGAGTAGGAAGTAGTAGTATAGGATAATAGGGTAATCCTTTTACTATAGAGATTATTACTGACCCTAGAAGTGCGGGATTAGGGGATATCTATATATATACATAGATGTATGGGGCTGAGTAATCACCCAGCTCCCTTGCAATAGGAGTTGTATATACTATCCGATTGTAGTATCTTACACATTCACCTTAACCCATCGAAATAAAACGAGAACGTCAATAGCAATGCTACATTCATCATTGCTGAGTAATTAAAATCCTTTTTAATACCCTTATTTGAGCATATTTAATGGCGCATAAAGCTAGTAACCTAAACTATGGCATAGACAAATAAGTCAGAGTATCAGATATTGACCTCGGATTGGACACTTCTTGACCGTTAAGCAATAAGGGGAAAACAAATTGTTGAATAAAAAATGACGCTTCAGTATTCATATTATTAAGGAGTTTATTATGTTTTAGTATTATAGATACAAGAAGGCTGGTAGAGAGGTATATATTACATGTGATCCCAGCCCTATAATCATCTCAGTAACTAGGATTTCCCACACAAATATTGCCAGTTACAGGGTAGGGTTGTAAGCAAAAGTAAACAGTCAAACAAAGTTAATGGGTGAACGATAGGTATCTTCTTTTAAAGCAACTATGGCGTTGGATCCGGTCGGTTTAAGGCTGGTAGAATACTAGCATTGTGGGAATGTAGCTGCTTCCGATGTTCGACGAGTACAGCGAAATTCCTGTGGCTACAACGAATAACATTCCTATAGGCCACATTCAGGCTATAAGTAGCTTATAAAGTAAAGTAGGAATGTTCAACAAAAATCTAACTTGCTTGTGACTATATATATACATATATAAAAAGCTTAGTCTGTTGGAGGTGTCACAAATTGGCTTTGATCCTACATAAAACTGTATTAAAGCGGCAGCGAGTAGCACTTCTCCCGGGGTAAAGCCCTCTCGCCATCTTCCAGGTACGTTATCTGCTCCCAGCTACGAGGTCCCAGAACTGCGGCGTCGAATTGGGTGTTTGTAGGGGGTGGGTTATTGGTAAAATTCTGGCTATGTCAGTTTCGATTTTGGAACTGTACGTCAAAACGGAGCTTCCTGTCATGAAGTGCGAATTTCTAAATATCTCACACCTGAGGACGGGCCTGGACGTTAGTTGTGGGCATATAATGCGTGTGAATTATCCTGTGAATCAGATGCCCCAGTTTTCGGGCAAGCCTCTACGTGTTTCAGAATGCGGGGAATGGAGAGCTATGAGTACTGTAACCTAGGTTCGCATCGTAAACGTCCCAACAAATTGCAATAGCAGTTCTCAAGTGGTCCGCACTGTACAAGCGTTGCTCGACGCTGCAGGAATTTCACATGCAAGACCTGTAGATTAACATAAATCACAACAAGTAATTCCAACCTTGTTCATGCCAGGGGGGTGGGCTTTCTTGCAGGAAATCAGCCTTCGGAATTGCTGTAACCTAGGTAGGGCTTGTTGTTTGATGCAATAAAGGGGCGACTGATCCATGGGTACAATCAGCAGGGACAGATCACATTGGTGCTTCTCCCTGCTGGATGGACTGAAATGAACACGAGATTTACTTTCTACCTAATTTGGCCGGTTCACATTAGACCTTTTCTAAAGATTGCATACATTCGGAATCATCCCCTTAAAGGGTGGGATAAACTTTCGTACTAAGTAAGACAAGGCTGGAATCTGGTAAACATGCAAAACTGGATAAGGGCTTGGAGCTTAACCAAATTTCCCGTCATCCAATCATTTAGCGTATTCGGGATGAACCCGGGTGCACGTCAACTCCTCTCGCCTTCATTGCAGGCGAACTAGTGCAAGCGGTGGCTGGACGCTAGAAATTTAAGCAGTCCAAAGGGTTCCAAACATCCTTGTGACAAGAACATGACTATGTAGCGTAAGTGTATGTCTTAGGGATTGTAGGCCGCCCATAACCAAGTCACAGGTTTCAGTGACTGGATGTTCAGGCTCAACACCCTACCTGGGATAGGGATGTATCTATTTCCCATGGTTCGGTAATGGTATATGGGTGAGTTTCTTTTATCCAGCGCATCCGATGATCAATATGCGGGGGAGCAAGATATAAAGGGGGGCAAATGCCTGGTTAAAGAGCAACATTATACCCTCTGAGCCAAAGCAAATCTGGCCTTTTTGAACACCATTCTACCCAATTCGTCGACTACCTTCTTGTATCATGAAGAATTACCTGCCTGTTGCGTTCCTGGCTATGGTGGCAGCTTCACCAAGCCTACCGCGTGAGTACATCCTATGTGAATCATATCCCTAAAGGCTCAACTGACACGGCCGCAAATGTCTGAAGCGGAGGTCAATGCCGTGATAGGCCATGTCAAATGTCAAGCATGCACCAACGCGGTTCAATTTGTCAAGGCGGGCCTCGAAAGTAAAAGCACAGAGAGCGCAAAAGCCGATAAAGTGTTCAAGATATGCTCCAACGTCTGCCCAAAGCGTGCTGAACCCTGTCGCTCAATGACCGACACGATTGGACCGCATATTTTTGATCTGCTGGTCGGAACTATAGATCCAACCATGGCATGCGGTACTGCGGGGATGTGCTAGGCAATATGAAAACCAACCATCTGCTGAGTGTTGCTCGGTGAGGGATGACAACTTTTACCATCAGTTGGTGAGGGAGATTTGTTGAGTACTGAGATTATCTGAGTGTGAGCTGATTGGCCACATTTTACCTTGAATTGAAATTACAAGTGTTTGCTTCAGTCCCCCATGGGCGATATTGCAATGGGATAACCCGCTGCTGCCTCTCTTGGCGTGTATTGCAGAATTCTGAAAGGACATGCGTATAAATATTGGTATCTATAAATCCTAAGCTCATGCCTTCCTTTCATCGTGGGTTCCGGTAGTCTACTTGTTGGCCTTGGGGATTGTGCCATTTGCAACAGGTCATCCTTAGCTCGGACTACTTAATGTCTGCCTCCTCAATATATCAATAGTATATGTGTATTGCAATTCCTGAGTTAGTAGGTAGTAGGTTCCAGGACTCGCAGAGCAGTGATTTCGATGCAACAGCTCCAGCTCAAGACCAACAGAGACAAAAAGATTTTCTGGGTTAGGAAGAAAAACTTCAATCCTGAGTGAGCTCCGAGGACATGCAAACTGTACTTATGATAGTGAAATTTTAGCTAGCTCGCCAGATCGTGATATTACCCTCTCCCTACAAGGGGATTTTGCTGCTTTTGCTTCCGAATAGGATTCCTTACTTGTGGATGTATTTTTGGCCGACCAAGGGATCCAGCCACTGCACTAATACACGCGCCATATTTGAATGATGTGTATGCCTAGGTCAAATAAACTTTGACCACGGGGATGTTCCGGTGGCAGCAGAACACACTCCGAAGTGGACACGGGAATGCCTGATCCTGGAGATTATAGACCCTTGGAAAACATAAAAGTGAACTCTATGAAGATTCTTGGAAGCAAAATCCCAACTAAAATTGAAGCACCCAATCCAGCATTTTACGAGTCAATGTTACAGACCCAGCCAGCGAGATTGGAACGTCCAAACAGGCAAGGACGTTCCTCGGGGCATGCCAACAGTGCCGAAAGCGCAAGACTCGTTGCGTTAAAATGAATAGCCTATCGCCTTGCCTCAGATGCCAGATATCTGGGGACGACTGTGTTGTCAATCCGTACGTGGCTTTAACCTCTTTTTGAACATTGTGCACCTTAAAAACTAAGGGTTTATAGCTTGGTGAAGAATCACTCTCGACCGCCTTGTGAAGGCTTTGAATATATCTACTTACCTGTAGAAGCACCAACGCGAATTGATAACGACACAGACACGAGTATGCGAGTCAGAATGAGATTGGTGGCGATGCTCAATTGATGGCACTCGAACCATACAATGGATCTGGCCTACATCAGCTTTCAGCCGAAGAAAACCAGATCTCACATTCCTACATCCAGCAGAGCTCTACTCCTGAAGAATTCCTGGGTTCACGCAAATTATGGTTTTTTACGGTCAACTAGTCTTTTTGACAAAGGGTCTCCCCTTCTAACATCCATTCCAGGTTGTTACCAGGCACCGACCCAGAACCCTCTTGTTCACCTCGCAATGATCCAATTCCCTGTTTTACAGATCTCCCGACTATATTCAAAAGCTGCCGGGGAACCTGTCGGATGACACAGTAACATCTCTCCTGATAAATGGTGCCTGTATCATCCCGGAAACCGAAATTCGAGACCACCTTCTACACAGCTATATCAACTACACCTATTGGATATGCCACTGCTGGATGCTAACCGCTTGCGCATGTGTGTCCATGCGAATACCGAAGATAATCAACTAAGCCTCCTTCTTTTTCAGGCCGTGATGTTTGCAGGGGTTTGCTCAACGGACTCTCTTCAACCCTCTCGACTAGGTTTCCCGACGATGAGAAAAGTGCGACAGGTCTTTTATACTAGGGTGAAAACTTTGTACGAGGTTGACTACGAGAAGGATAGCATATGCGTTATACAATCCTTGCTGCTGATGACCTTATGGGACGACATCTCTGGCGATGGGACAGATGCATGGCACTGGGGGGCCAGAGTTTGCAACTTGGCAGAGCAATCGGGCTTCATTGTAACGCGATCCAATCTGATACGCAGCTCCATCCTCCAGGATTACGCAAGCGCCTCTGGTGGTGTATATTTATTCGCGATAAAGTGATTGCCTGGGATCAAGACGTTCTATACATATCCACGACAACGCGCATTCGTGCCCATACCCACACAGTCTGACTTTGCGGTACCGGCCAATGAGGCATGCTGGATGAAAGGCAGTCATTCAACGCAAGGAAGGATCCAGGCGGAGCACTTGGCACAGGTATTTGCGCTAAAGGCAAAGCTCTGTGTTGTTCTTGGTCGAATATTGGAGTCCCGGTACCTGCTTCTCAGCAACAGTTCAGGGATGGGCGTCGGGACTGAGATCAGGTATTATCCCGACCCGAACACGTCAACAAACTCAGAGTTTTGGCAGTGTAACGAAGAGCTGGGATACTGGCGAGCCGATTTTCAAAGTTTCCTACAGGTTGCTCCGGATGATATTGCTCCAAGTTTACTTATCTCAGTCAGGGCTTGCTCAGGTTATTATTCTTTTCGACGGTAATGGCCTTGCACCGACCCCTTGCACGGTATCCCTGCAAATGGGCCCCATCGAAATCAGCGAGCGAAATGTATTCTTTGCAAAAGGTGCAAAACGCAGCCCTGCCAGATTGTCTGCACCTTGAACGATCTCCAGGGACGAAAGCTTGCCTCCAACATGAATGGGGTTGGCGCGGTGGCGCTGCTGCCTGCGATGTTCTTTCATCTCATTCAAATCAAGTCTCTTGAGCCCAGTGAATGCATTGAGAATTATCGCCACTTCCAGGCAGGGAAACTAATACTCACCGAATGGCAACACCGGTACCCGTTTGCGGAATTCTGTTTATTTCCTCGTTGAATCCGCAATTCTCAAACTCGATGTTTTCCCTGCACTCTTCCTCAACACAAATGAAGGACCAGTGCCATCTTGAGTGAAGCAACCGGGACGGTACTCAAATGCGGATTTCCCAAGCAAGCTTTGTTACAAAATATGACTCTCTTCCGCCATGAACGAGCTGGATATCATAGAGTCAGTTGCAGCAGGGCTAACCGAAGTTTTAGCTTATGCCCAGGCACGAGCAGTGCTGTTCATCAGATTGTCTGAATAACATTCCGCAGTTAGAAATATAGAAACAACATCTGTTGCATAGGCTCTTAACACACATAGAGGGCCTCCCTCGAGGCATGTAATGAGGTGAGAGATTCTCATTTAAATGACCTGGGCACCAGGGCTCAGCCAGCAAGAGAACGATCACACATGGAGACAAATCTGCAGAAGACTACGGCAAAAGCTAGCCTATTCATTGACTTTGGAACATAAAGAATGTTTGGGTACATTCTTTCCTCCCTGTTGGCCAAGTCTGCTCATCCATTTATTTGATTAGAGAACAATCCGGGAAAGCTAATTGTACTATCCCAATTTCACATAGCTTTCTCTGTATAGAAGACACCGATCTGTTCTGGAAATGATGCTGTTCCGAACTCGCTTTTGCAAGTGTTGGATGTATTGACAAATCTTCATCTGGGGATTATAAGCAGCCCGGCCGTGACGATGGTGAGAAGTAGACAGGTCCCAGGTTGTACGATACTGTAAGAACCGAACCCGGAGGCAGGTCCCTCAGCGTTCTGGTTGCTTGGGGACGCAACTGCTCATGCCTCAACGAGGGTAGCTCTGACCTTGAACTTGCCCACGGCCACTTAGTTTTTATACTTTAAGGTAGTCCCTTATCCCATCAGGAAGAGTCTGGTACCAAGAAGGGGTCTGCCCGCCGCAAACTCAGAACGGATTGAACTGCGGCTGGCAGGCACCAGTAGCTCGGCGATTGCTATAGGGGGTACTCCTATGATGATATAGTTGACGATAGATGAGGGTGACCGCACAAGATTACCTGCGGGAGCTTCAAAAGGCAAAGTCCATGGTGTAGCGTTTAGGAATAGAGTGGTTAGGGAAGCCCTTTTTGCAATGCTCCGGTGAGAATGTATTCAGAAAAGAAAAGTCAGCAGCAAAAAGAAGAAGTTACTCACAGGTTAAGCAGAAGGTCTTTATTAAGGGTTCTTGTTAATATTGAGCTGGTTTCTTCTTGTCCCAGTGCAGGGTTTATGCCCAGGGGATAAGAGGGAGACTTTGATAGAAACGCATGTTGTAAAATGGACACTCTGCAATGACGAGATAAAGTCATGCCTCCATGCTATCAGGCCCTGATACTTGCAGAAAGGGGACCGTTGAGGTGTTCAAGTGCAAGTCTCTACGCTAAATCCCTGTAATTTCTGCTGTAACAGTCCTTCCCCAGCGACCACGTGCGTCTCAGAACTCCAGAAACTCAACAAACTCAAAAAGCGTTGAAATTAGACATTTACACTGAGAAACAATGGATTTGGGATTGAGGTCGCCTCAGCCGTCCGGAGCTGTGGATTTCGCATGTCACAGACAGCGCAAGTGAACTGGCGTCCCGAGTAGTATTGGCCGAGTGTGGCGCTATGCTTTGCTAATTGGGCATCCGATCAGCTTGTATTGCAATAATTGCTTGATAGTGGGTCAACCAGAAATCGGCTTCCCTGGGTCACGCTGAGATGTTATCGCCCCGGTTGAGTCTAGATCCTGTAGCCCCGTTCCCCTGCTAAAAAGCCTGTGAGGTTGGCGAGTTGCAGAAAGCCGTGCCTAGGGTACCCCATTAGGCTTTAAAATGACAGCAATCCCTGAAAGATCAACATTTATACCCCGTGGATCCGGCTCAGTCTTCCTTCAATCGTAACTCTGACGAATACTTTCGCTTCAAAATTACACCATGAGATGCTTCAAGTACTTCTCTGTGGTCTTGTTGCCTTTGGCTGTCGCAGCTGTGCCAGCAGTTGATCCTGTGCCAGAAGCACTAGCAGGGAATTGGGGTGATATGCACCTTAGGAATGACTTGATAGAGCGGGAATTAGATCAGAGGGCCTTCTAGGGGATGCCTCCAACTCTCTTGCGGCTACCAAGGAGCTCCTCTCTGACGAAAGCCTGGATAACGTCCAAAGCATTGTGAATGACCTCTCGTACTTGCTCCGCGCCCCGACAAGCCAGCAGATCAAGGACTTGGCCAACGGAACCTCCAACATGCTGGCTTCAGATTCTGTTTTCAACTTACTTGGAGAGCTTCCCAGTTTCTTGGAGAGCGCCAAACCCCTACTGTCCCCAATATCGATCTACAACTTGACGGATATTCTGGACAACACCCACGCCCTATTAACACCTGAATTCGTCCGCAATACTCGGCAGCTCATTAATGGCGTTGCCCCGGTAAGTCTGTCTTTGGCTCAGGTCCTGTTTGCACTACTATCAGCTAACACATATCTAGCTTGTGTCGGCTGCGTCACAAGTTATCTCAGCTCTGCTGCCCAATATTCTCAGCTAAGTATTCGACCGGCACAACGGATGAAATCAGGGCAATCTGCGCGTTTTAGTTAGATTCATTGGACCAGGTGCCCCAGCTTAGATGTCCGAGGTTGCGTGGTTTATTTTGAAGGATAGCTTCAGGATCGCATTATGCTATGTATCTAATACTATTCATAACAGTTTTTTCGTCGGAGGGTGTGTTGCATGGACAGACTAGATTACACTGGCTCTAATTCAGAAATTCTGGGAAGTCGAGTGGACAGAATTCCATTGTAATCATTTCAAGGTTTTACAGGTTCTCGCAGATGGTTGATACATTCACCTCGGTAGCTCTCCATTCAACGCATAAACTTCAGAAGACTACGCAATAATTGGGCTAGTCTCTACAATGAGAGATGTAGGTGCAACCGATTCTGTTGTAGATAGGTTCACGGATATAATAGAATAAAAGAAATTTATTTAAAGGCTCGATATGGGGCACGATGAAGAGCAGTTATCACCGAAACTGGTGAAGATATCTAGACAGTCTAGGGGCATCCTCACACAAGGCTACTGTTACTGCCACTGCTTTTATCGGTGGCTAGTCACTGTGTGACCTAGTCCTGGTGTCTATGACTTAATGAATCGGATTATAGAAGTTGTTTTATCTGAAGCGCGGCTTTCTCATCCAGGCGCCTGTCGACACCTGGCCTCCGCAATCAGCCCTCAGCGCTACGAAGCTGTGACGACAATAGTGTGCCTATACCACCGTCCTCCAGGATTCCTCCTAATGTATTCAAACCAAGCTCTGCAAGCGGCAACCTAGCTGTCATGGTTAGGTTGTGCATTGCTTCGGTGTATAATACGGTACCTCAACACCATCATATTTCACAAGGTTTACCACGGCATCTATAAAAAGGTTTCCATTTTTTAAAGCATCTGACTGGGCTTTTATAATGGCACCGGCATTTGACTTGATGCTTTCCAGGTTTAACATGCCGTATAGGGACTTGACTGATTCCCTGGATGTATGATCAGATTATTGAGCGTAGCGTTTCCGATTATGTCCTCCGAGATCTTCAGGTCGAGCAGGACAGTTCCCTGCATGGATTGTTAGCTCATGAATTTAGCCACAGGCTTTTCCGGGGTGTTTACAATCTCCAACGTCATAACCGAAGGATTCCGGAGCAATACGGTGCCAATGAAGTTTGTCCCATTCTCGGCAGGGAAAAGTAACCTGGGATCCTGGATAGAAAAGCCTGAGAATGAATTGAGACCTATGGAAAGGATTAGAATTTGTTCCCTCTCGATGTGGAAACGTGGGAGTATTTTTGTGCAAGATGTTTGACTAACCTTTCTGTATAATCTCCTTATCAAAGACAACATTTGATTTTAAGTTGCCCAGGTAAGTGTTTACTCTTGCGACCACAGACAGACCAACAGTTTCCTCGAATATTATGGACCGGACGTATTCAAGCCACTGTTGGTCGTTCAGTTGTGTTGTTTGACTTTGAACTCCTAGAACAGCCGTCCCGCCAACCGTCGTTCCAGGTATGTGCACCTGAGCGAATGGGCTGTTGCTTGAACTTTTTTTGTGTCCAAGATCGAGTTTCAGAGGGTCTATGCGCACTGGAATGTCAACGGGGACGTAAGGTTGAATTAATAGTAAAAGTCGACAGAATGAGGGCGCGGGTTCATGATATCGGCTGCTATAAGGGTGAGGGACGATTGATTGAGCATTCTCTGGGCTATCGCCGGGAGTATCACGAGAAAACTAAAAGCACAGTAAGCGCTATTATACAGGGAAATCAAGTATGTAGGGGCCATACAAGACCGGTAGCATGATTGCCAGCGATACAATCATTCCCACAACATAAACGACCGAAACCTTGCACAATGTCGCCGAAAAGACTGTGGCTTGGTTTTTTGGACACTTGTCGGCGATGGACTGGAATCTACCACTTCACAATGTTTGACCTCGAATACATCCTCATCAACTTGACCAGTTGGCCGTTGTTCAATTCCGATGGCATCACGGCTGGATGAAAAGAGATGTCTTTTCATCGTCTATCCGAGGATCTGCATAGAAGGAGACAAGGAAAGGTAATGACTTCGCAGGGACAGAACCAGTACCGTCAGCCTGGTTCTCTGAACAATAAAGTAATGCACAGACAAACCTCTTAATCAGCAACAGGAATGTGATGGTTTTCTGGACAAGTTCACGCTTTGTCGTTCCTGTAAGTTGAGGTTCCAGGATAAGCACAGCTAGCATGTAAGGAGGAAAATGGCGAAAATCTCGCCCAAGGCAGCTGTACCTCGCCAGGCCACGTACCGTTAGGGTCCTGATGGGTTGGCCAATATCCGAAGCAATGCATGTGAAGTCCGCGATCATCATTAAACAGGCTAGGCTTCTCTAAAGTGCTCAAGGATCTAGCCCTGCAACTGAACCGCTGAGCTGGATCAGCACTACTCGGTTCCTTTCCGGTGTTCTCTCCAGGGACCGGCTGCAATCCGGATATGTGCTGGTTTTAGCCACAGCCAGGTTAAGTCTTCCGGGCTTGTCCCTTATTAACTCTCACTTTCACATTGGCTCGGCGTTACTCCACACTGTTGGTCAACTTTTCTGTAGCACAGTGAAGGGACAGACCTTGATCCCGTACCCAAGGGGGGCGGAAACATCCCGAACATCAAGCCAAAAGTCATGATATACGGATCTTGTGGCGATATTATGGCACCCCAAACCTTAAATCTTGGTCGGCCACAACGTTGAGAACTTGGATCTGCTGTCAGTTGCTAATGTTAATTGGCCGGGGGTCGAAAGAAAACTGAGAGTTGGATACAAAGACCTTCCCCGCAATGGGACTTAATCTAATTCCAGGAGGCATCAATCTTGACAAATTCGTTCGAGAGTTTAGCATCCTATGGGATGCTTTGTTGGCTGTAGCGAGCGGTAGTGCAAACACGCGTGGAACGTAGAAAGAGTTATCCTAGAAGACTTGGGCAGCAAAACCCTCCATTACACAGAGACTGCAGTTGAATTCCAAGGGCTTGGTCCTGATGCTAGCGCCGTAGTCAGGCACGGGGAACTTTGCGTTAGTATCCTAATTGTATGAGGTTTTGGAACCCTTGACCATCATAGTATCGTCAAATCAACCCTTGATTTGGATCCAAGACAGGCATGCATCCCCAGGTCGGGGTCCTCAGCATCCTCCTTGCCGGAAACTGCACCGAGGAAAGAATAATTTCAGTGTCGAATTTCCCACCCGTCCCTTGAACCATGTGGATTGCTCTTGGGTCGTACCCGAAAAAGCCATGTGGGGATCTTAATTCCGCCTGTCCCCTCTACGCCCGTTGAACGGGAATGGCGTTCAGACCCTATCATGCGCTACCAAGATATAAATATGATTCTATACGGTCCTTAGCCCTGAAACCCGTAGTTTAGTCGCCATAACCTCTGCCATCTCGGCACTCTTTCTTTCTTCCTTCCTGTTGTTCTGTTTCTTTAGTATCTATAGCGACCGTTTACCGTTTTCACCTAAAACATGCATATATCGAGCAGCCTTTTCTTTGCACCTCTTTGAGTGGCCTTTTAGGAAATTCCCATGCTCATGGTACCAAGAACCACGACGACCTCCGTGACGCTTGGCATCTGACAGATACACACATCCATGTGCTTCCTCCATTCTATGTTGCCGCAGTGACCGAAGCCGGTGGTGATCCCTCCGGATTCCCAACACCTGAGTGGTCCCTGGAAGGAACATTACGCAGCATGGAAAGTGTCAACTCGAAGAAGGCCGTCGTGTCCCTGTCAACCCCGGGAGTTCCTGTCGTTGGAACTGGTGAAGAGGCTAGGACTCTCTGTCGCAACGTCAATGACTTCCTGGCCAACATCACGCAGGAAGCTGGAAGTCAGATAGAATTCTTCGGAGCCCTTCCTGACTGGCGAGATGTTGACGGCACTCTAGCAGAAATCGACTATCTTCAAGACGCAAAAGGCAGCTGCTGGGATTGGGATGTACACTGCATATGGGGATATGTTGCCCGGCGATCCGACCTTTGCTCCGATCTGGGAGAAGCTCAACACGTACAAGGCATTAGTGTTCATGCATCCTGGTGTCATGGATGTGAAGCCCTTCTTTGCGGCTGGGTTCTTGCCCCAACCTATTATTGATTACCCCCAGCAGACGACTCGTGCGGCGCGTCGATCTAGTCCTTCGCGGAGTTCGCTCACGCACGCCGGACGTAGACCTTATTTTATCTCATGCAGGCGGCACCCATCCCTACCTATCCGCTCGCGCTTCGGAGAGTCTCGTGGTTCCGGAAATCTCACGTGAGGCGAATGTGACCACAGCTCAGGTTAAGGCTGAATTCCGCCGTTACTACTACGACATTGCCCTCAGTACCACCAAGACCCAACTTACCGGGCTATTGGAAAACACGGATACATCGCATGTGCTGTACGGATCCGATTATCCATACGCTCCTCCGGTGGCGATTAAAGGTGCTAAAGCCAGCTACATCTCCTTTACAGACGACCACCCGGAACTGGGCCCCGACGTCCTCTCGAGAAACGCCAAAGATCTACTCGTCAAGCATAGGCAATCGGCATAATACTGATTAGTCTCACCTTGACGTAGTCAAATCTCCATCTACAGCTTTTTTCGCATGCATTGAGAAAAGGGACATGGCTAATACATCCTCATATTCTCCTTTTGTTCTGTCAAATGTCTAGCTATTCTCCACTGATTATCCCACACTACTTTTGTTTGTTGATATTTGACTTCTATTGCCTCACCGGCACTCTAAGTATTACCTGGTTCAATCAAATTCTCAATTTATACCATTTTGCAATACCATATTGTATCATACCGTGCAATTACGAAATGATCATGGCGTGGCACAGACAGCTCCGTAAACTACCGACCGGTAATTACGGCTTGCACTACCAACAAAAGAACGGTGTGTTGCATGCATTCCATATCAAGTATTAACTTGCTGAGAATGCCGTATGTATGTATCTGAACAGCTGAAAATACTTCGCTGCAGGCCATGTACGAGGCTAGACCTTGTAGCAGTGGTCTATGTCCAGACCGGGTTCAAGGCTTATTTTAAAGTTTGACATGAAACCAATCAGACAGTTTGGTTCCACAGCCATTGCAAAGTTGCAAAGTTTGTCCAGTTTGTTGGGTGCGGGGAGTGGGCGAATCACAGCAGCCGCAGCGGGAGAGTTCGCCGTCACCATAGGTAAACCATGGCTTCCAGGTCATGGTTGCAACGCTTGCCAAGGCTGTCACATTGGTACCCTGACCTTCATGCTCCTTTCTCCGGCTACCAGGTTTATCTGGCAATCCTTGCCACACCCTCCCTGAAAGCTTGCAGATAGAGTCCTCTTCACCTCAGCGTTAACTCGCCAATTTCATTTTACTGCACCTGAAGCGGCAGGCGTGCAGATAAGCATGCTTGAAATCCCACCCGAAGTTGTAGCTGGGTGGCCAGCTCCAAACTACGCCAACCCAGAGACAAAAGGGCCAGCTTTACCAACAATTGTCATTCTTTTCTACACGTTAGCAGCTGTCATTCTGGCGGTTCGTTTGTATGACAAAGTGAAGATAGCTCGACGGTTCTTTGTCGAGGATTACCTGATTATACTCACAATGGCAAGCCCCAGCCTCACGGTCCCTGAATCAATTGACCCGTCTTTCTAATGCGCTGATCCAGATTCCGACTACGGTGGTCACAGTTGCTGTCTTGCTGTCCAAATGGAAATACTTGCTCGACAGACATACATGGAATCTCCCTCCACAGTATTTCAGACCAGCAAAGGTCCTGAGCACTATTGATTTCGTTTTTTTCTGCCTGGCATCAACATTAGTTCGGCTATCATTTCTTGCCTTCTACCAGCGCCTCGTTTCGCATACAAAAGCACCATTCTATAAGGCATCGTTTACGTTACAATGTTTGCCACCGCTGGCCTCGCAGTAGCATACATATTTGCACTGGTATTTCGCTGCAGGTTCGTGTGACATATCGATCCTACCAAAGTTGCCTCCGTTCCCTGTACTGAATGTCACAGCCCAGTCAAAGCCTCGTACGATTTCAACCCGCCAACGTTTCACACCTGACTATCCGTACAACTGCACAAACCGTGAAATGATCCTGTTTACTGGGAGTCTCCTCTCGACGATTTTGGATTTCTTGATCATGTTGATTCCCATCCCATTGGCGTGGCAGTTGCATCTCCCTCTAAAGCAGCGCCTTGGGGTTCTGGGAATGTTTCTTCTCGGCCTGCTCATCTGCGCTTGCGGGGCTGTTAAAACCAAATACCTCTATACCCTTTTTGTAACCTATGATGAGATTTGGGTTGCAACACCAATTTGGATTCTTTCGGCGCTCGAACTTCACGTTGGAATATTATGCTCGTCTGCACCAGCCGTGCGCAATGTAGTGCGGGAGCATATAAGACGTTTTCACCAGTGGTTCCAGAGCAGACATCCAAAGACTGAGAGTTTGACCAGTTTAGTCCCTCTTGAGACATCGACATCTTATGTATAGCCACTGCCGAAGTCCAGTTCCACATATGCTAGTAATATATCCTCGTTTCTGTATACCTACGGGTACATTGGTGCTATTTGATAAAAGTCTCTATAATTAGCTTACAATCCAATGGAAATTACATGATGTTATATCTATATATATGAATGAAATTTGAGGCTTAGCAAAACTTAATTTCTTACATGTTGCCAAAGTGGTTTGGAATTCGGTGATCGTAGTAAACCGTAAACAGAGGCCCCTGATTCCAGTGTTAGCTTGCCCTAATCCTAGTTCTGTAGAGGCGCTAATGTACTAGTCTCATTAGGTGCACCGGCTGGCCGGTTATAATGCTAAGATTGCAGTAATAGGTGTTTGTGGGTCTACTATTGCCGGTACTTCCGCAATCCAATAGTGTGTTTTATAACAGGAGTCTGCTCTCATTATTAGACAGGCTATGCCCACGAAGATGCTAAGGAGCGGAGTACTGTGGATAGTAGTACTGTCAACCTAAATCGGTATTCCTCATACACCAGAAAAGTGGTCATGAATGAAAAAAATTGAGGGTCTGAATCCCTGAACTATCTGACTATCCTAGTTCTTTAAGTATTCCAATAAGATCACTATTTGAATATGTCTCCATCAACGACATTATCTTAAACAATGACGCAGTGTCTTATACAATCAAGGGATGTGATGTTAGCTAAATCCTCACTATAATACTACTCTATAATCATTTTGGTTGACAAGAAATCAATTTATATAGTATGTATATATATAATATTAAGTTGTCGATGAGAGATATGCTTTCAAAAATTGGCTGTTTATATGGAAAACAGGAGGGCGCGACTCGGTGTTATACGCGGTTCGGTGGTTGAATACGTTAACATAACCGGTAAGCAAGTGGCAGATGTAAGCAAACAGCAGAACAACACAATTTTAGCTAACTAAGTAGGATTTAAGTGCCTTTTTACTAACTAACCAATTACATTTCTATAGAAAACTAATTACTAGGTAGATTAGGATATCTACCCCTAGTATACCCCTAAATATAATAATTAGAATACTATAATAGTGTATATATATAAGATCTAGCTATAGAAAGTCTAGTATCCTAAAACCCTATATCTTAAGCTTTAAGTACCCAATTTTTTTTATTAAAATTATTCCTAGTTTTTTTAAATAGAAAGATTCTCTTATATACTAAGCTATTTAATAGACTTTTTTCTTTTTTTAAAGCTACTTCTTATTTATAGCTTATAAATATTAATTTTTTAATATATAAGAGCTACCTTATTTATAATTAATTTATTATGTTTAATAATCTTATCTAATTATATTTCTAAAGAAGAGGTAGGGCTTTATAAGTATTCCTTCTATTATATATCTTTAAAGAAGCTTTCTTTTAACTATAGATACTTACTTCTTAAGCTATTTAGTAGTATAAAGTATCTTTAGTACTAAATTAGTTAATTAACTATCTAGTAGTATTAGAGTTCTAAGTGAAATATTTAACTAAGTACTTACTTTAGGTTATATAGAACTAGCCTTAGTAGAGAAACTACTATATATATTATTAGTAGTATAGATATCTATATACACCTAGAGAAAGCTTTAAGGAAGTTAAGCTTATTAATATAATTAAATTTAAGATATATCTTACTTTTTACTAAGCATCTATATAAATACTTTAATAGTAAAAAATAGGTAATATCTAGAGATTACAGGAGATATAATAAATAAGTAGATATATAGATAGGAATTATATTATTCTTACTATATATTTAGTTAAATTAAGGTATTCTATTAAGAACTAGAAGATAATATTTCCTAATTATATAACTAGTAGTTATAAAATAAAGAGATTTTTAAGCTAATATAGGCTTATTTTATTATTAGTCTAGCTATTTAGACTAACTTTAATTCTTTAGTTATATAGTAGATTACTTTAAAACTAGCTTTCTATATAAACCTTTCTCTTAAAGATAATATAAAAAGGAAAAGCCTAATTAAATATATTAATATACTTTAGAAAAGTTACTTATTCCTAATTTTTTAGCTATATAAGAGTATTTTACTATAATATTTAGCTCTAGTAACTATTTAAGTAGTAGCTACTAGGCCTATAATAAAGCTACTATTTTTTAAAAATTATAATATCTTTAGATATAATCCTATATATATATTATATTAACTTATATATAATTAAATTATTTTTTTTATAATCTTTAGGTCTTTATATTAAGCTTATTAATAGTTATATTATTAAAAAAAGTATATCTTTACTTTATTATATTATTAAATAAAGTTATATACCTATTTCTCTCTAACTAATTAAGTTAGTATAATACTATATATAATAAGAAGGATATTAGCTATATCTTATATATAAGATAGTTAGGGAGGTATACTATACTAAATAAGTAATAGAATTTATTATAATAGTAATTCCTCTTTATTTTAAGTTAATTTATGAGAGTTAATATATATTCTAAATATAATATTATACTATATAGTTATTAAATAGAGGGTTGTCTTAGGAATATAAAAAGTATATACTATCTTAAATATATAAGAGACTTGTAAATTCTTTATAATAGATATTATTAATATAATCCTACCCCCTGCTCTACTAAATATTAAGTATTTTAATATACTTCTAGAGGCATATTTAGTAGTTAGATAAAGTAAGGTTCTTAACTACAGCTAAAATTATTATTCTGCTGCTTACTTATATCTACTACTTACTTACTAGTTATATTAGTGTCTACGCTATTATATAAGTATCTAACCACTAATATAATTAGTAAGTAAGTACTATATACAGGCAAGTACTATACCTTACACATTTTACCCCTAGTTAAAAACCTTAATTACTTGAACCACTTACTATGCCTCTAAAAGCATGTTAAAATACTAGAAATCTAGCTAAGTAGAAAGGCAGGATTTTATTAATAATATTCACTATTAAAACTATAAAATCTATAGTATTTATAAGATAGAATATATTTATAATATTCCTAAGTAAACTCTCTATTAATAACTTAGTAGTATTCTAATATATCTTAAAACATATACTAAACTCTTATAAACCAAGTTAAAATAAAGAGAAATATTATATAAAATAAATCCTATTACTTATTAAATATAGAGTACCTCCCAATTATTTATATATAAAAAATAGTTTAATTCTTTTTATTATCTATAAAATTACCCCCTTTAATTTATTATAGAAATAGGTATATAACTTTATTTAATAATTATATTAAATTAAAAATACTTTTCCTAATAATATAACTATTAATAAGCTTAATATAAAGACCTAAAGATTATAAAAAAACAATTTAATTATATATAAATTATTATAATATAATATAGGATTATACCTAAAGATATTTATAATTTTAATAAGACTAGCTTTATATATCTAATATCTATTACTTAAGTAATTACTAGAGTAGATTATTATAGTAAAATACCTCTTATATAGCTAAAAAGTTAGAAATAAATAACTTTTATTAAGTATAAGTATTAATTTTTAATTAGGTACTTACTCTATTATTATCTTTAAAGGGAAGGTCTATATAGAGAACTAGTATTAAAGTAATCTACTATATAATTAAAGGATTAAAGTTAGTCTAAATAGCTAGACTAATAATAAAAAAAGTCTTTATTAGCTTAAAAATTCTTTATCCTTATAACTACTAGTTATATAACTAGGAAATATTATCTTCTAGTTTTTAATAGTTATAGTAGTTATCTAATACCTTAGTTTAATAAGATATATAGTAAGAATAATAATTTCTATTTATATATCTACTTATTTTTTATATCTATTATAATCTCTAGATATTAGCTATTTTTTATCTTTAAAATATATATATAGATGCTTAGTAAAAACTAAGATATATCTTAGATTTAATTATATTAATAAGCTTAATTTTCTGAGAACTTTTATTTAGATATATGTAGAGATCTATATTACTAGTAATATTTATAGTAGTTTTCTTTATTACTAGACTAGTTCTATATAATCTAGAGAGGATACTTAGTTAGCTTAATATTTAGCTTAAAATATCTATACTATTAGATAGCTAGATAACTAACTTTAGAGAGGGTTAACCTGACCATTATACCTTACTATAACCTAAGTATAACCGGCTAGGTCAGGTTAAGGTATAAAAAACTAATAACTAGACTAGTATAGTTAGGTTAAAGGTAAAGATTCTATCTTACCAGATTAACTAGCTAGTAAGAAAGGGGAGGTTAATCTAATAAAATTACTAACTATAGATTAAATAGTAATTAATATATCTTTATTACCTCTATAATTTACTATATATTATATATATTATTATTTTAGTATTAATACTCTTGTAATCTTATAATATAATTTACTACTTAAAATTAATTAATTAAAATATTCTACTTTAATATATTAAAAGGATATTTATTATCTACTCTCTATTTTATACTATCTAGGGTGTTATTAATAATTTTAAAGGGATTACATCTCTTTAATAGTCTAGATAGTATATATAGATTCTAGTAGTAATCTATCCTCTAGATCCTTATTTATATTATTTATATCCTTATAGTTACTAATATATAAAGGTATTTTAGTTATATTATCTCTTCTTTCCATATATAAAGATAATAGATTAGGATTAACCTTATTAAGAATTTACTAATATTCCTTATTAATAGTAAAGTAATTAGTATATATCTATAATATAATAGCCTTAATAGTATTAGGATATAACTAACTCTAGTAATAGTAATAGATATCTTAAGAGCTATTAAAGAGGTATTTAATACTAATACTATTAGTTATAACTATAAGAAGTCTCTTACTATAGAATAGAGAATTAGGAACTAGTTATAATAAGATTTCTAGTAGGTAAGAATATTAGTTTAATAGTATATCTTATTAATAATAAGTAGAGTATAGATCTATTTAAAATATAACTTATTTTTATATTAAATAGGCTTTAAGCTCCTTAAAATCTTTAATAAAGTAGTAAGCCTTTATTATTTTAAAAATAGTAAAATATTATTTAGTCCTAATAATAGGTCTAAAATAGTTAATAGTATCTTAATACTTAGATTCTAACTATAAGAAATAAAATACCTTCTTAAAAATAGTATAATATTTTTAATATAATTAGTATTATTATCTAGCTATATAGCTATTTTAAACTTCTTAAGCTTAGATAGGATTAAGAATTATTATAATAGTATAGATATAACCCTCTACTTAATATATTTACTAATAGTATTTCTAGAGTTTCTTATAGGCTTTTATAAGTCTTTAAGAATCTATTATTTTTATAAGGCTTATTTATTCTAAAGATAATAATTAATATAATCTAGATAATTAAATAGATTATTATAGATATTATATATCCTATAGATAGTAGGGCTAGTATTCTCTAAGAAAAATATAAAGATATAAAATAGATATAAAGCTCTAAAATATTCTAACTATTTCTATTTAACTTATAGGGTAGGTAATTAAGCTTCTAATTATTCTAAACTAATAAAGCTTTTAATTAGTTAATAAAGCTTTAGTATATATTAAATTATTAGATAAGAAGAGTTCTATTAGGTCTTAATTAAGAAGTAATAGTATATTAACCTAGATTCTAGCTATTAAGTAAGTTAGAATTTTTTATAATATTAAGGGCTAGTATTTATAAATTTAGTAATCTTATAAATCTAAATAATAATAGATATTAATAAATATTTAATACTTATTTAGGTTTACTAGGGATACTAAGGAAGCCTTTCTTAGTATCCTCCTAGTAGTAAGATCTAAGCTACTTTTTTAGTTATAACTAAAAGAATATAAGAAAGGCTTCCCTAGTCCTCCTAGGTAGATTAATTAAAGTAACCTTCTTAGTTATAACTAAAATCTTAGTCTACTAGTATATATACCTTTTTAATAGTATATAAAATATTACTAGATACTTTAAGTATTTTATTACTATTCTTATATATAGAGAGACTATATTATTCTTAGCTATAATCTAATTTATTTATAAAGGAGGTAATACAGAGCTAAATAATATAAGTAAAATATAGAATATAATACTAATTCTAAAGGATTTTAGAAAGCTTTAGATTAGTAATAATATCTAATCTAGATATTTATATTAAGTTTATTATAAAGTTGCTCTATAAGGAGGAGAATATAGTACTATTATTACTTATATATATTAGTTATTACCCCTAATAGATAATAGCATAGATTATACTTATAAAGAACTAATAGAATAATAATAAAAGATTTTACCTATATAAAAACTAGATACTAGTTAAAAGCCTAGAATAATTTATAATATTAAGATTATTATTAAGAAATACCTAGTAATTCTAAGAAATACTTTCTAATCTAGGCTTATCTAATAGTTAAGGATAATTAATATTTTACTAGTTACTAGGAACTATAAGAGTAGCTATATAGATTTTATTTAATAACTTAATTAATTATTCCTTAATCTACTTTTAATTTAGAATATATAGTCTATATAATAATAAGGTAGTAGTAAGATTAATTATTTATTAAAATTAGATATACTTAATAGTTTAAAAAGATAGATAGGTAATAATAAATTAAAGAACTTAATCTAGGAATTCTTATTTAGTATAAATAGTTATTAGGTCTAAGAAATTAAAGCTCTTATATAAATAAATATAAGAAGAGTATATTCTATTAGTTTTTTACTTAGTATCTAAGCTACTGTTTATTTAGAAGGTATAAAAGATAACTTCTTAAAAGCCTTTTTAGATATAATAGGCTATTAAACTAGTCCCTATATAGATAAGATAAAATATAGAAATAAAAATATAGGATTTTATCTAAAATTATATATCTTTATAGAATTTATTTATATAGAGGAGTGCCTTTTAGGATTAAATTAAGGTAATAATTTTTAAGTCTCTCTCTATTTCTAGATAAGTAGTAGTATTCTACTATTTTTTAAAGATAGGAATCTTTTCTTACTTAGTAGGATACTAAATAATCTTATAGCCTTTAAAGAGATATAAAACTAAGCTTAGAAGATAGAGAAAAAATAAAATAATTATTAATCTCTATCTAATTATTACTATTAATAAAGACTTAGGAGATTAATAAAAATAATATAATAATATCCTATAAATATAGATTATAGGATAAATTATAAGTATAATAAATAAAAGGCTTTATTAATAATATTAAATAGATTAATAAATAGAACATATTATATTACTCTTAAAATATAATAGATCTAATAGAGGTTAGTCATAGTTAAAATAAAATCTATAATTATCTAGCTATTACTATTAGTACTAGTATTTATTACTATAAGAATATTAGAAATAAAGAATATTTTATAAAAAGATAGTATCTCTATTAATAAAAACCTATAAATAAGAATAGTATTACTATAACTAACTAATATAGTATCTATAAGTAAGATTATCTTTAAAATCTACTATTAGTATTAGTAATATAGAATAAGGTTATATTAATATATATTTCTATTTTATTTCTAGGTAATACTAACTTTTATAAAAAAATAAGAATTCTACTAGCTATACTAGAGTAGGGTTATTATTAAAAAAATAATTTAAATAAGAGATATAGTTATTTTTTTTTAATATTTTTTAAAAATTAAATAACGCTTTTATTATAGATTTTTAAAAGGTTAGTTAGAAATAATAAAATTAATATAGTTAATCTAAATAGAATCTTAACTAGACTAGTTATAAATAGATAAGATATATTACTTTTAGTACTAAAAATAGTTAATTAGGTTAATCTAACCTCCATTTTTTATACTATAGTTAGGTAAAAATAAGGTGCTTAACCTTACTATTAACCTATAGTTAGGTTATACTAGAGGTCCTTAACCTCCCCTTACCTAGCCATTACCCACTCTAAACTAACTTAGTACTAAAGATACTTATATACTACTAGATAGCTTAAAAAGTAGATATCTATAATTAAAAAAAAAGCTTTTTAAAACGTATAAATAATAGAAAAAAAAATATTTATAAGCCCTACCTCTTCCTTAAAAGTATAATTAGATAAGATTATTAAATATAGTAAGTTAGTCTTAAATAAGATAGCTCTTATATATTAAAAACTCTATAATTTTATAAGCTATAAATAAGAAGTAACTTTTAAAAAAAAAATTTTATTAAAGAATTTATTATTCTAGAGGGGTCTTTCTATCTAAAAAAAATAAGAAGTAATTTTATAAAAGAATTAGGTATTTAAAACTTAAGATATAGGGTTTTAGGATACTAGACTTCCTATAATTAGACCTTATATATATATTACTATAGTATTTTAATTATTATATTTATGGGGTATACTAGGGTTAGATATCCTAATCTACCTAGTACTTAGTTTTATATAGAAATATAATTAGTTATTAGTAAAAAGGCGCTTAAATCTCATCTAGTTATAGAAATTAGGTGGAGGTGTGGTGCTCACTTGTATGTGGCACTTGTTTACTGATTACATGAACTAGTGATACGGCTTATTGTTAAGATCTAGTAACGGGAGGTCATTAATTAACCGTTAATAGTCGATATGGCCATCTTAATTCGGGATACTGGGTCTATTAGGCTGGTTGTTAGATTGCTCTGAACTCTGTTCTAGAAAGTGAGATATCTTAAGGTCAGGGAAGCATGCACTCTAAGCTTGCAAAAGACTCATGCATTCCAAGTTGCTATTATGGTGTGATAGTGGATGCAGCTAATAGTCTAGAATATTGACTAGAGCTTATTTTATGTCGGACAGTCGGCTGTGTCTAACCTAATAATTAAGTTAGTGATTACTTATGTATAAGTGTAAATAGTTATCCTTACTGGGCAAATGCTTTGCTTGGAAGATAGCCCGCTGTTACAGCCTATTCTGCTGGTATGGCGCACCTAGCACCCAAGTACCAGAGTTCAGGGCATCACTAATAATCTCTAGTATTTCAAGATGGCTGCCACAAATTCTGCAATCATGCGACTAAAAATTGTGTTGGATATTTCTCAATGGGCCCGCAAAGCACGGGGTTACCAGGGGTAAACCAATGAAATCCGATCGCCAGCCTTACGGTTGACCGTCTCTGGTGTAGCCGCGGTCAATTCAGAGCGTCAGGCACTACCTAGGAAGCGATTACAGCCGGGGATGGGGGAACGGCCAACAAGGGCAATATTAGAAAGTATCTGGGGTTGAAGGAGCTCTGGTCAAAAGCGGACCAACACAAGTCCTTCCGGGTACCTGGCCGCCAAATGAATAAACAATCAAAACCTAGATAGACAGCATTTTTGAGACGAAGCTGTGCCTGCTCTGAGACATCTTGCGCCCAACGCCAGTCCGTACATGAACGAGGCCGACTCAACAAATCCAGACTGGCGAAACGACTACTTTGGTGAGAACTATGCAAGGCTGTTGGAACTGAAGCAGAAATGGGACTCTCGCGGGATTTTCTGGCGTAAGACTTGTGTAGACAATGAGCTGTGGGAAGTCCGGGATATGCCTATCCAGGAGAATCCAGTTGAATGGGCAATTTGGCAGATTGCTGGGAGGATTTG
Source organism: Aspergillus micronesiensis (assembly GCA_039763685.1). Classification (NCBI taxonomy): domain Eukaryota; kingdom Fungi; phylum Ascomycota; class Eurotiomycetes; order Eurotiales; family Aspergillaceae; genus Aspergillus; species Aspergillus micronesiensis. The sequence goes on along the minus strand of JASHHO010000074.1, from coordinate 23,488 downwards.
CAGGCGGAGTTCCTAAACGGTTGTGTTTACTAACCTTCCTCACTCCGATTATGCCGACTTTATAGCTAGAATCTCGGCCATAAGCCTGATAGTTTCCACCATGATAGAGAAACTGCGGCGGGAGTGACTAGTGTATGATAGTGTCAATGCATCATTAAATGCCATAACTAGCAAATATTAAGTTAAAATTTATTCTAAGTTCCTATCTTGTTTCCTTCAGTAATATACTCGGTGGTGTTAGATTTTATAGTAGAATACTCCAAATTACCTAGGAAATCTTACACCTGTTAAGAGAAGCTAGCCATTCTGCCCTAATAGTAATAGATATTGTTCAAAAGGTTTAGCTTTAAATAATGGAATTGGTTTGTTGGTTTTGCTGTCCTCTCGCCCAAATTGAATAACTAGGCAACATATCTATTCGTGAACTTGTCCCAAATCTCTAAACAAGCCTTCCAGTCTGTGGATCAATCACCTGCCGTCCTTTAAAATCCACCTTCAGACATTTTGTGGCACTGCGGACTGAATTTTAAATCCAATCCGGCAATCCTCGCTGCATACCAAGTGCCAGCAAGAACCCTGCATCAGGTGAACTTGAACGACCCACCAAGCCAGCAAAATAACGAAATATCCCTGGGAGAAACAGCGTTTGGCCGAGGCCGCTATTGAGTACCCTACTATGGCATCCACAACAGTTTCGACGTGTAGAAGAGGCGTCAGAAACCGCGGCTTGTTCGTCTCGCCTTTAAACAGCGGCGTCTTTGTGAAGCTCAGTACGGCGAGAGAGGTGCGAACCTTTGGAGCATTCTGGGTGCGTAGCTCTTGCCCGAGACACTAGTAAAAGTAGAGAGTGAATCAGTAGCCTCCAGACTGGCGGTATAAGAAACCGGCATCATACCTCATGGAATGCGATCAACCCAGCCTTCAACGCCGCATAATCAGCCAACCCTGCGGGTGGGATATAAGCACTCAGCGAGGCGACATTGAAGATATGTCCGTGATTTCGTCGGATCATGGCCGGAGAGAAATTCCTTTGACAGGAAAAATGGGGCCAGCAAGTTCGTTTTCAGGGTTATGCTGTTGTCGTTGTAGGTACCCTCAACTACGGTCCGCCCGCGCGATAGACCGGCATTATTGACTGCGACTGTCAGTCAGGGATCTTATTAGTGAGAAAACTATTCGTCATTCCACAGACCTAGAACAGTTGGATCGCCAATTTCTGATCTGATCTTTTCGCAAACAGCTGCGATTTCTTTCTCGTCGCTCAGGTCACATTTGTAATACACTATTCGTTTGTTCTCTGTGTGCGTTAACATCAGCAAAGCCCTGACAAATCGTGGGTCAAGGCCTTCCGAATTTACCAGGTTTGAAGGTTAGAGAAATAATGTCTAGCACGACAACGCGTGAACCCAGGGCAGCCAGATTCTGAGCGACCCCGGCCCCAATACCGCCGCTGCCACCGGTCACCACGACCAGCTCTTTTTTCCATTCTCAGGTATCGTCTATAACCCAATTATTCCGACTCTGGGTGCTGAGCCAATCGTTGAGCCACAGGAGGAGGACACTGATAGCTGCGGTAATTTTGGCGACTTTCTCATATGGCGCAAGAGAGCTGAATCTTCGGACCAGGCATAGATATGATAGTGTGAAGATCGGGTGCAGGACTGATTTTCGCAGGCCGACTATTATGGGATCGATGTAGAGGCCTTCACGAGGGAGGAAGCCTGGTTTCCCCATCGCCATGTTCGGAGCATGGGGGTTGCAATGGTGATTAAAGCTTGCCCTTGTGTGTTTTATAGGCGGCGGATACACAGGGACATAGGGGAAATTCATTTAGATAGGACTTTTTCTCTCTCATCTATGATTTGCCGAGGTGTTGCAGCTTCGCGATTGCTCCGGATTGGACCCGGAAGGGATCCGGCTGGTGCTTTATTTGCATCTGACAATGGACCCGTTTCATCCTATCAGCCGGAAGCGTCCGAGTGAAAGACGTTTCGGTGACAGGGAGAGGGCAAAGAGACCCGGTGCCTTAGACATCTATTAATTGGAATCCGAGGGCGCATTGCTTTTACCGTATATCTAACTGAGCATTTTGGTCCCGTCTTTACTTCTCTTTCTTCTTTGTTTGTGGATTTTTGTTTTACTTTAAAGCTGTACAGCCACGAAGTCAGGAACAACGAAAAATGAATTCCTCAAGTGGCCCAAGTATAAAAAACCTAAACGGCACCTGGGTGATGGTAAATTTACGGCACATGCCATGAAACAGACCTCACGCTAACCCAAGCCCCGGGAACAGGACAAAGGTCTATCCACGAACCTTGATGCAGTTTTGAAGTTGGTAAGCATCTCAATGCATACCCTGCAGATGTGGCATGTATGAAGGCTAAGGAAATGTCAGCAAGGTATAAGCTGGATACTTAGGAAGGCGATATCGGCGTCAACCACTACTCTGAAGATCACGCAGGGTTTGGATACAGACGAGGACCGCCCGGCCTGGGCACCGACCGAGTGGATGAAGCTGGAGTCTGCCCTTACTGGAGGGTTAGAAGGGGCGCCAGAGAAACGTCCTTTAACCTGGTCCGACTTTCAACACAACGATACTCTCTTCGGCCGGGTCACCATCCGCAGTCACTACATTTCCGGGAAGAGGGCCGCGGGTGGCCGAGTCCGACCTCTTGTTGAGCCTTTCACAAAGGTTGCCAAAACAGACGGCGAATCTATATTGGCTGAGGCAGTGGTCATGGTACCGGAAGTTGCAGGTGCAGAAGAGGAGATCGAAAAAGCTTTTATTCACGATTTCATCCGCAGCGACTACGATAAGTGGATAGCGGAGCAGGTACGTACTTCAAGATCTTCTTCAGCAATCGGAAGCTTATGCACTGATGGACTAGATCTGGGCAGTGGAAAAAAGTAAGCGAGGAACTGTTCTTGACACGTAGGGTCGTGGTCTGGAAGGGATCCTATGCTGAGTCTGCTTGCATTTTCTACAGACTTGTATGACTGCGATCGGGGTCGGTATATAGACTTCAAGACACTGGATTAGCATTCTGGTTCAAATCTTCGCAGATAGAATAAAGCACAAATAGACAACTACCTCCCTTTGCCCTTGCAATAAAAATTCTGGTGCCTGCGAAATCACCCGCTTCCAAGATAGTATACTTAAGTAAATTGTTCACACACAAATGAGACCGTTTACTTCGTTTAAATGACTGTTTTAATACTTTTTCAAGGATATAAATGTCCAAATATAATTTTCTAACAACGACTTGGGAAAGTTGCATAATATACAATAGCACTATAAACCACAAAACTGTGTAAGAAATACATAAAATGGTAAGATAATAGAAAGACATGCCGCCTCTGATGGTTGCTGCGTACTATCTGCCCAGGATACTAGATAGAACTCTAGCCAAGTGGCCCTTAAGAAGCCCGATAGAGACATTTCCAGCGAGAGCAAATGGCGTGGTTCCCAAAACACAAATGCAAAGGAGAGCAAGGACCAATACCCCCCAACGTCGAGATGATGATGGCTTTGCAGCTTTCTGTTGATAGTGAGCATTGTTATGTCTAGCAACAGACTTGGAGACTTACTTTGATATACCAATCAGACCAGGTAGGAAAGAGACTCCTCCACCAGTAGTGGCCTTGTGTCCAGGGATAGGACATGGAGTTCCATTTCTTATCATTCAGATACCACTATTTACCGTTAGATGGGCGACATAAGAGGTAGGTCGAAGAGGTAGAGCACTTACTGATACACAGCCTGCATTCCAAACACGCTTATTCAACGCGTCCTGAACCCAGTAAACGTAGTCGTGCTCGGCTTTAGGCTTCAGGTCAACCGATACGGCGTCACCATCCAGAACGGGCTTCAAGACACGAAGAGCATAGTTAATCGAGCTAGTATCGATGGTTAGTTATCGTCTGCCCTGAGCTTGTATGAGAACAGGAATATAGGCAACTCACTTCTCGGCAGCCATCATGGCCGACGTATGCCCGGTTGCAGCATTAGGTCCAAGGAGCATGAAGAAGTTTGGAAAGCCCTCAGCACAGAGCAGTTGTAGGCGGCCGGTCCGTCATACTTGGTCCATGCTGTGATACATTCTCGCCGTTGCGTCCGACTACATCCATATACGGGATAAACTTGTTAGTTTGGAAGCCTGTTGCGAGGATGATGACGTCCGCTGGAATGAAGCCTTTGTCCGTCTGGATGCCTTCTGTGGTAACTGTTCGGCTTTCGCGTCCGTTAGAAGGACTTTGTCGCTGTGGAGCGATTCAAGGTAGCCGGGATCAATATTCTCCTCTGAGAGTTGCAAGATCAGCATACATTCAAAAACAACGGAATATGGTAGCATACCTTGCATCCCACATCAAAGTCTGGAACGAGGAGGTTGTGATATTTCTCTGGGCCGGCTTCGCGCATAATATTTCTCAACCATCTTCCGCCGCTTCTCTCGCAGTCTGGCTGCTCCTTTGGTCATCGGAAACAAGCGAAAATCATTCTCAGCAATTAAAAAGATCTGGAGTCGGTGCAGCCTCATCGCAAACGGGACATAGCGGAAGACCCACTGCAAAACCCGTGGGTAGATGAAGTTCGGGGCGGGAAATATCCAATGTTTAGATCGGATAATCTGCGTGAGGGACTTGATCTTTGTCTCATTGATCAGGCCTGGGACAATCTGGGCAGCAGTGCCTAAAATATCAGATATGGATCCTTTCGAGAGAGGTTGTACATACAGCCGTTCCCAATCACAACAACGTTCTTCCCCTCGAGGTCCACGCTGTGATCCCACCGCGCCGAATGGAAGATACTCCCGTGGAAGTCTGCGGCGCCGGAGATCTCACACGGCCTTGGCTCAACGAGCTGCCCCGTAGCTGCAAAGAGGATCTGGCACTCATGGGCGTATGCGTCGGTGTCCCGGTCGCGGAGGTATAGAAACCAGCGACTTGCATCCTCACGCCAAACACTACGAACTACCTCCGTGCCAAAGGTCATCTTGGGACGGAGATTTGTATGTGTCGACAATTTTGTCGACATACCGCTTGATTTCTGTGTTTGAGGGCATGAGCCTCGTCCAGTCGGGGTTCAGAGCAAATGAAAAGCTGTACAGGGCGCTCGGGACATCGCAAGCACACCCTATCTGGTGTGAGCTGAGGATTTAGAGACAGGACAGAGGATCACTCAGACCAGGATAGGTATTAATGTACCATGTTCCACCACTTGTCGGATGTCGTTCGAAGAAACGAATATCATCAAGGTCGTACCATCGCTTCAGTGTTGCTCCTAGAGCCACGGCGGATAGCCCTGCTCCAACACAGGCTATCTGGCTGTAGGACGGGAGATCAGTAGATTTGGAACACATAACTGCCGGTTTGCGGATATTCGATGACGAGTATACCGTACTCAGACGACGGTGAGTTTAAGTACGAACAGTGCTAGAACATCTGGATATGCAGTCCATGCCGAACCATCCCGCATGCAAGAATAACATGTGCAAATTCCCTGATTAGGATAGCCACATGTCAGATCATTTCGCGACGGTTTCGGTCTTGTTTCCCGGAAATCAAGGCCAGCCTGGGCCCCTACGAATGGATTCATGTGAGCCCGGGATGGTTCCGTTATCGCCATAGTTATAATGCCCCAATACTGCGAAAGGCATTGTCTTGCCATCAAAGCAACCAAAAAAACCATGGATTTCCACGACAGTCTGCAGATTGCTTGGGACCATGTCCTAAAAACATACAAGCCGGGCACAATCGAAGCGGCGGGGGTGATTTCCTACCAAATCGTCGGCTTCATCATTCCGGCAACGCTCTACATGCTGATCGATACCCTGTTCCCAAAGTTCTCCCAGCGCCACAAAATCCAAGATACCCGCCGACAACCGTCTCCCAGGCAGGTCCTGCACTGTGTCAAAGTATCACTATTCAACCACTTCTGGGTAGTCGCACTCCACGGCCTATGGTCTGGTACATTGGCCTGGACCATGCGACTCTGAACCTGGATCCGATCGTGCCTCACTTCAAAGAGTTTATCTTCGACTTCGCATTTGGCCTGTTGGCACGAGAAGTGTCGTTCTACTACATCCCCGTGCTCTGCATCACCGCGCATCTATGTCTACATCCACAAGATGCACCATAAATACACGGCCCCCGTGGCGTTCGCAGCAGAGTACGCCCATCCGATCGAGCACATATTCGCAAATGTTCTACCGGTTGCGTTGCCCTTATATCTCAAGGGCTCGCACTTCCTGTCAATCCTTGGCTTTGTTACCTTTGAGCTGTGGGAGGCTGCGGCCGATCATAGCGGGTACGACTTTTTGAAACTGCCGCCGGCCGAATTGCATGACCTGCACCATGAGAAATTCCGTGTTAATTATGGGACTATTGGGTTGATGGACTGGATTCATGGGACTGATGTTGTGGGGTGGGATAAACCGAAGAAACCTAAATGATTGAACGATTGAACGAAAGGAAGCAAGATCAAGCCAGTTGAATGTATTATTTCAGGTATAGATTGTTGACTGCTCTGGCTAATGGAACACTTGTCACTTAAATCAGATACTGAGGCAGTTTTAACTAAGAGTATTAGGAAAATCCAGCCTTGTCAGGAACCCCAAATCCTCCAGCCCTGTCCTGCCCATAGCCTATATTCGCCGTATAGTCCTCCTAATTGAAGAATGGCACTTGCATTAGGCAAGATACGGGTGATTAAATGGATTATGAGTTATGATCCATGTTACTGTTATCTGGATGCAAAAGCAAGGAAGATGAATTAGCAACTCTATAATCTCTGTTTCTGTTTGTTGTACGTCCCCGAGGGCTGCTTGGCCGTACGCAGCCCAGAGGAATCGGAGTGTGTTGTGCGCAGATACACTAAATATGGCCATAGATTCTAGAACAGTTGTGGCTTCTCTCCAGGCTTACTCGGGCGTTGTTCATGACGGATGGGCAAAGCATTGAGGGAGCGGAGAAAGACATCAGAAGAACTATCGTGGCAGTTGAGACATCTAGAGGAGGTGGTCAATACGGAAAACAGATAAAAGGGAATGAGGAATCTTGAGCTGCATACAGAATCCATTGTACTACCATGAATCGGTGGCGTTGGTATGGTAGGTTTTGTGGACAAGGTGCGTGAGGTCAATAGCTACCATAACGCAGGCAGTTGCGGACTTCGTAGCCATAGAAGAGTACAAAGTTCCCTGACCTGCAAAGCTTTGAGAGGCCGGGCTCTCTTGTGTGTTTGTCTCATCTACAGGTTGGGATTCGCGTTCGCGGACCTTTTCCGAGTAGAGCTGAATGAAGATAGGGTGGTGTAAAAGGAGATGGAGATGCAAGTATCTGTATAGGTTAGGCAAGAGGATCTACTACTTAGGTGGTGTGACAGAAGTTGGGAATACCTAGCATGAAGAACATTTCTCTGCCGGGTGATTGCCTGATTCCACCCTCTATCTGAACGGGTGCCTGGAGTGGCCGAGGTCCACCTCAGAAACGACGGCAGATTGGCCTCGAACAGAGTAAGTTCTCTTTTGATCTTAAGGACGATGTCTAAACCCCCCAGACCCTTTATTGAGGGGTGTGGTGGACCGTCCTGGCGTGATTGGCCAGGCCAGCCATAGTATACATCCGATACTATCCTATCTAGAACACGGCAAAGTTTAATGCCTCTGTATAGAATGCCATGAGTGACGGATCTCCGCTCCCATCTGGGCTAGACGCATCAGGTGGAGCAAGATGAGCCACGTGCTCGTCATGGTTGGTCGGCCATATGTCATGCTCAGAGTCCTGTGGCTGTTAGTTAGCGCAGGGGATAAAAGGTATACAGATAGATTTAGGACTTAGACATCCATCAGTATGCAGCCATGCCAGGTTCGGTGGCGAATATCAGATTCTAAAAGCGTCATGGTGGCAAGAGTATCTGACTCATGCAGTCCTAGGCCAGGGCAACCCTGCAGGCAATGCCTACGGAATGCCAATATCGGCTGGGATAGGGAGAGCTCTGCAGAAATAGTGCTGTAATTTGTAGAGTCTGAACCACACCAAGCGTATTGCTATTAACCAATTGGAGCCTAATAAATCGCTTTCCGCGAAAAAGAAGCAGTTCGCTACGTGTTCTTTTTCCTCGGGGGCAATATCTGCAAATTGACAGCCCAAAGCGAAGGCAAAATTTAAAGCACAATGAACGACAATTGACCGAGGCCCAGATTCCGCTGCTGATCCTAGTCTAATTGGCAGATCTGTGAGAGGAACATTAGACTCATCATCAGCCCGCCAGAGATTTCGATATGCTGCTTCAAAGGCGAGACGGTGGAAGAAGGAATACAGGGTATAGACATGGTCGAAAAAGCAACTGATGAGGTGGTCTGCCAGTGTCCGCGGTGGTAGCGCAAAGTCGTCGAATTGGTACTCAGTGGAAGTATCCTGCAGAGTATTGGACATGCGTTCGGGATAGGACGTATTCGCCGACCGCGACGGCATTGACTGCCAAGCAAACCGCATGAGCGAAGCAGTGGAAGAGCTGCCATAGAATTGGAACCGGGGGGGTTGGCGCCCGCGCTCATTATAGTTCAGGGCTGTAATCTGGCCCATCACTGTAATGTGGCCGCCTCCATCGGGGAATAACGGCGATTAATAGGGCCCTAAATCCTGTGTACACTCTGTAATCTCCTCTGCCGATCGAAACTGGCTATCTGCGCTTTCACCGCGCGGGGCCAGCACTGGATGCCCCGCGGGGACTGCATTTAGGCTAGCAGCCTCACCAGCCTGGCGTGAAACCGTCAGAGGACTGTCCGCAGCTGGGATTGCTCCGTGTCTGTTGGGCTCACTTAGAGGCTCTGGTCGAGTCTTGGCCTCCGAGAAGTCGATGGAGACGCCGGTCTTCAAACAGGCATCTTCCAGCTGTTTAATTCGCTGGTAAAGGGTTCGAAAATACCTATTTTCGCGTTAGGACTGCTAAATTGAATTATCCATGTGAACCCGTAGACTCACTCGTCTCTGCTGGCAGACCGGGGATTGTCCGTGTTGTAGACGCACTGGCCGATCCGATACGCCCGTTTGGTGCATGGCCATAGATGGCTTTATTCCTATTGCATCGGACCTTTTTCTCTCTACACGAGTCACAGGCCAGAGCAGTTTTCTGGCGCGTAGTAGTGTGTCGCTTCGTACTGTCGCCAGCTTTCGGAGGCATTGTGTAGGATACGATATCTGGTGCTCCGGTCGACGTGTGCACGGTAGAAAGTCAAGATCCTGCTGGGGAGGTGGCACAACCGGGACTGTTCCGGTCTACGTTTGTTCTCCTTTAGGCAATCCAATAGCAGTCAAGCTACGCCGAAGATTGCAAAACTATTAGTCATAGCACACATCGCGGTGGAGCTCGGTTCGCCCAACGAAAACATTCCGGACGCTCCTGGGTGCATTCCGGCGTTCAACATGAACAGCAGCAACCAATCCAGAGGGAACGGGAATGCGTTATTTCCACTTGTCAGGGTTTGGAACCCTGACATCTAAAGACAGCAGTAGTCGGAATACGAAGAAATGACACGCAAAACACCAGCCTTTGCGGACTGGCGACCTCTTAGTGAAATTTTTAAAGAATATAATATTAAATAGATTAATAAATAGAACATATTATATTACTCTTAAAATATAATAGATCTAATAGAGGTTAGTCATAGTTAAAATAAAATCTATAATTATCTGGCTACTACTATTAGTACTAGTATTTATTACTATAAGAATATTAGAAATAAAGAATATTTTATAGAAAATATAATATCTCTATTAATAATAAACCTATAAATAAGAATAGTATTACTATAACTAACTAATATAGTATCTATAAGTAAGATTATCTTTAAAATTAACTATTAGTATTAATAATATAAAATAATATATATCTTAATATATATTTTTATTTATATCTCTGGGTAGCACTAACTTTTATAGAAAAAATAAGAATTCTATTAGTTATACTAGAGTAAGAGTATTATTATAAAAATAATTTAAATAAGAGATATAGTTATTTATTTTTAAATTTTTTTTAAAAATTAAATAATACTTCTATTATAGATTTTTAGAAGGTTAGTTAGAAATAATAAGATTAATATAATTAATCTAATTAGAATCTTAATTAGACTAGGCTTAAATAGGTAAGATATATTACTTTTAGCACTAAGAATAGTTAATTAAATTAACCTAACCTCTTTTTTTTATACTATAGTTAGGTAAAATAAGGTGCTTAATCTTACTATTAACCTATAGTTAGGTTATACTAGAGGTCCTTAACCTCCCCTTACCTAGCCATTGCTTACTCTAATTATAAATAGTAACCTATTAGAGTACTAAGAATATATTATATACTTAAGCCTTATCTACATAAGCTAGAGTATATTAAATAACTATACTTCCTTAAAAAGAAGAAATATATAAAAATACTTATTTTTATTATATTAAGCTACTTATATTATTTAATATTATTAATTAGATACCTACCTTTAAATACTACTAGGTTAATTTAATAAGTCTTATTATTCTTAACTATTAAGTATATATACTTAGTAGACCTTACTTTTATTCTTACTAGAGTGGGCAATGGCTAGGTGAGGGGAGGTTAAGGACCTCTAGTATAACCTAACTATAGGTTAATAGTGAGGTTAAGCACCTTATTTTTACCTAACTATAGTATAAAAAAAGGGGACAGGTTAACCTAATTAACTATTCTTAGTACTAAAAGTAATATACCTTACCTATTTAGGCCTAGTCTGGTTAAGGTTCTAGTTAGATTAACTATATTAACCTTATTATTTCTAACTAACCTTCTAAAAATCTATAATAGAAGCATTATTTAATTTTTAAAAAAATATTAAAAATAAATAACTATATCTTATTTTAAATTATCTTTATAATAATACCCCTACTCTAGTATAGCTAGTAGAATTCTTATTTTTCTATAAAAGTTGGTGTTACCCAGAGATATAGGATAAAAATATATTAATATAACCTTATTCCACATTACTAACACTAATAGTAGATTTTAAAGATAATCTTACTTATAGATACTATATTAGTTAGTTATAGTAATACTATTCTTATTTATAGGTTTATTATTAATAGAGATACTATATCTCCTAAAAAATATTCTTTATTTCTGGTGTTCTTATAGTAATAAATACTAGTACTAATAGTAGTAGCTAGATAATTATAGGTTCTATTCTAACTACTACTAACCTCTATTAGATCTATTATATTTTAAGAGTAATATAATATGTTCTATTTATTAATCTATTTAATATTATGTTCCTAAAAATTTCTCTTTTCTATCTTCCTATATTATGCTATTAATAAAGCCTTACTATTTATTATAATATATTAACCCTACCCCTCTAATCTATGTTTATAGGATATTATTATATTATTCTCTTAATCTCCTAAGTCTTTATAATAGTAATAATTAGATAGAGATTAATAACTATTTTATTTTCTCTCTATTTCCTGAGCTTGTTTCTTATGTCTCTCTAAAGGCTATAAGATTATTTAGTATCCTACTAAGTAAGAAAAGATTCCTATCTTTAAAGAATAGTAGAATACTACTACTTAAGTCTAGAAATAGAGAGAGACTTAAAAACTATTACCTTAATTTAATCCTAAAAGGCACTCCTCTATATAGAATAAATTCTATAAAGGTATATAATTCCTAGATAGCCCCCTATCTTTTATATCTTATATTCTTATCTACTCTAACATCTATTAATAGAGTAATAGGGACTAGTTTAATAGTCTATTATATCTAAAAAGGCTGTCCTAAGAAGTCATCTTTTATACCTTCTAAATAAACAGTAGCTTAGATACTAAGTAAAAAACTAGTAGAGTATCTACTCTTCTTATATTTATCTTATACTAAGAGCTTTGATTTCTTAGGGCCTAATAACTATCTATACTAAATAAGAATTCCTGGACTAAGTTCTTTAATTTATTATTACCTACTATCTGCCTTTTTAAACTATTAAGCATATCTAATTTTAATAAATAATTAATCTCACTGCTGTCTTATTATTATATAGACTATATATTCCGAATTAAAAAGCAGATTAAGGAACATTATTAAGTTATTAGATAAAATTATATATAGCTTACTCTCACAGTTCCTAGTAACTAGTAAAATATTAATTACCCTTAAACTATTAGATAAGCTGGATTAGAAAGTATTTCTTAGAATTACTAGGTATTTCTTAATAATAATCCTAACTATTATAAGATTATTCTGGGCTTTCGACTAATATCTAGTTTCTATATAGGTAAAACCCTTACTTAATATTATTCTATTGGTTCTTTATAAGTATAATCTATGCTATTATCTATTAGGGATAATAACTATATATATAAGTAATAATAGTACTATTCTCCTTTCTTACAGAGCAACTTTATAATAAACTTAATTATAAATATTTAGATCTAGGATGCTATTACTAATCTAAAGCTTTCAAAATCCTTTAGAATTAGTATTTATATTCTATATCTTACTTATATTATTTAGCTCTATGTTTACCTCCTTTATAAATAAATTACGGATTGAGCTAAGAATAATACAGTCTTCCTATATATAGGAGAACAGTAATAAAAATGTTTAAAGCATATTAGTAATATTTTATATACTATTAAAAAGGTATATATGCTAGTAGGCCAAGATTTTAGTTATAACTAAGAAGGTTACTTTAATTAATCTACCTAGGAGGATGCTAGGAAAGCCTTTCTTAGTATTCTTTTGGTTATGACTGAAAAAGTAGCTTAGATCTCACTACCTAGGAGTAGAGTGGGCAATGGTAGGTGAGGGGAGGTTAAGGACCTCCAGTATAACCTAACTACAGGTTAATAGTGAGGTTAAGCACCTTATTTTTACCTAACGGTAAAAAAAAAGGGTTAGGTTAACCTAATTAACTATTCTTAGTACTAAAAGTAATATACCTTACCTATTTAGGCCTAGTCTGGTTAAGGTTCTAGTTAGATTAACTATATTAATCTTATTATTTCTAACTAACCTTCTAAAAATCTATAATAGAAGCGTTATTTAATTTTTAAAAAAATATTAAAAATAAATAACTATATCTATATTTAAATTATCTTTATAATAATACCCCTACTCTAGTATAGCTAGTAGAATTCTTATTTTTCTATAAAAGTTGGTGTTACCAGAGATATAGGATAGAAATATATATTAATATATACCTTATTCACATTACTAACACTAATAGTAGATTTTAAAGATAATCTCACTTATAGATACTATATTAGTTAGTTATAGTAATACTATTCTTATTTATAGGTTTATTATTAATAGAGATACTATATCTCCTAAAAAATATTCTTTATTTCTAGTATTCTTATAGTAATAAATACTAGTACTAATATAGTAGCTAGATAATTATAGGTTCTATTCTAACTATTACTAACCTCTATTAGATCTATTATATTTTAAGAGTAATATAATGTGTTCTATTTATTAATCTATTTAATTATATTCCTAAAAATTTCTCTTTTCTATCTTCCTATATTAATGCTATTAATAAAGCCTTACTATTTATTATAATATATTAACCCTACCCCTCTAATCTATATTTATAGGATACTATTATATTATCCTTCTTAATCTCCTAAGTCTTTACTAATAGTAATAATTAGATAGGATTAATAATTATTTTATTTTTCTTCTATCTCTGAGCTTAGTTCTCTATGTCTCTCTAAAGGCTATAAGATTATTTAGTATCCTACTAAGTAAGAAAAGATTCCTATCTTTAAAGAATAGTAGAATACTACTACTTAGGTCTAGAAATAGAGAGAGACTTAAAAACTATTACCTTAATTTAATCCTAAAAGGCACTCCTCTATATAGATAAATTCTATAAAGATATAATTCTAGATAAATCCCTATTCTTTTATATCTTATATTCTTATCTCTAATATCTATTAATAGAGTATATAGGGACTAGTTTAATAGCCTATTATATCTAAAAAGGCTGCCCTAAGAAGTTATCTTTTATACCTTCTAAATAAACAGTAGCTTAGATACTAAGAAAAAACTAGTATAGTATCTACTCTTCTTATACTTATCTTATACTAAGAGCTTTAATTTCTTAGCCTAATAACTATCTATACTAAATAAGAATTCCTAGACTAAGTCCTTTAATTTATTATTACCTACTATCTGCCTTTTTAAACTTAAGCATATCTAATTTTAATAAATAATTAATCTTACTGCTATCTTATTATTATATAGACTATATATTCTAAATTAAAAGTAGATTAAGGAATAATTAATTAAGTTATTAGATAAAATCTATATATAGCTACTCTTACAGTTCCTAGTAACTAGTAAAATATTAATTACCCTTAACTATTAGATAAGCCTAGATTAGAAAGTATTTCTTAGAATTACTAGGTATTTCTTAATAGATAATCTTAACTATTATAAAATTATTCTAGGCTTTTAACTATATCTAGTTTTATATAGGTAAAACCTTACTACTATTATTCTATTAGTTCTTTATAAGTATAATCTATGCTATTATCTATTAGGGGTAATAACTAATAATATAAGTAATAATAGTACTATATTCTCCTCCCTTACAGAGCAACTTTATAATAAACTTAATATAAATATTTAGATCTAGGATACTATTACTAACCTAAGCTTTCTAAAATCCTTTAGAATTAGTATTATTCCTATTTTACTTATATTATTTAGCTCTGTGTTACCTCCTTTATAAATAAATTATGGATTATAGCTAAGAATAACATAGTCTTTATATAGGAGAACAGTAATAAAATACTTAAAGTATCTAGTAGTATTTTATATACTATTAAAAAGGTATATATACTAGTAGCCAAGATTTTAGTTATAACTAAGAAGGTTACTTTAATTAATCTACCTAGGAGGATGCTAGGGAAGCCTTCTTAGTATTCTTTTAGTTATAACTAAAAAAGTAGCTTAGATCTTACTACCTAGGAGGATACTAAGGAAGGCTTCCTTAGTATCCCCTAGTAAACCTAAATAAGTGTAAATATTTATTAATATCTATTATTACCTAGATTTTAAGATTACTAAATTTATAAATACTAGCCCTTAATATTATAAAAAATTCTAACTTACTTAATAGCTAGAATCTAGGTTAATATACTATCTACTTCTTAACTATAAGACCTAATAGAACTCTTCTTATCTAATAATTTAATACGTGCTAAAGCTATTAACTAATTAAGAGCTTTATCTAGTACTAGAATAATTAGAAGCTTAATCACCTGCGCCCTATACTAGTTAAATAGAAATAGTTAGAATATCTTCTAGAGCTTCTATATCTATTTTATATCTTTATATCTGTCTCTTAGAGAATACCAGCCCTACTATCTATAGGATATATAATATCTATAATAATCTATTTAATTATCTAGATTATACATTAATTATCTTCAGAATAAATAAGCCTTATAAAATAATAGATTCTTAAAGGCTTATAGAAAGCCATAAGAAACTCTAGAAATACTATTAGTAAATATATTAAGTAGAGGGTTATATCTATACTATTATAATAATTCTTAATCCTACCTCTAAGCTTAAGAAGTTTAAAATAGCTATATAGCTAGATAATAATACTAATTAATATTAAAAATATTATACTATTTTTAAGAAGGTGTTCTATTTCTACTATAGTTAGAATCTAAGTGTTAAGATACTATTAACTATTTTAGACCTATTATTAGGACTAAATAAGGTATTTTACTATTCTTAAAATAATAAAGGCTTACTACTTTATTAGAGATCTTTAAGGAGCTTAAAGCCTATCTTAATATAAAGATAAGTTATATTTTAAATAGATCTATACTCTGCTTACTATTAATAAGTACTACTAGTTAAACTAATATTCTTACCTACTAGAAATCTTATTGTAACTAGTTCCTAATTCTCTATTCTATAGTAAGAGACTTCCTTATAGTTATAACTAATAGTATTAGTATTAAATACCTCTTTAATAGCTCTTAAGATATCTATTACTATTACTAGAGTTAGTTATATCCTAATACTATTAAGGCTATTATACTATAGATATATACTAATTACTTTACTATTAATAAGGAATATTAGTAAATTCTTAATAAGGTTAATCCTAACTCATTATCTTTATATATAGGAAGAAGATAATAATATAACTAAAGTACCTTTATATATTAGTAACTATAAGGATATAAATAATATAAATAAGATCTAGAGGATAGATTACTACTAGAATCTATATATACACTAGACTTTAAAGAGATGTAATCCCTTTAAAATTATTAATAACACCCTAGATAGTATAAAATAGAGAGTAGATAATAATATCCTTTTAATATATTAAAGTAGAATATTTTAATTAATTAATTTTAAGTAGTAAATTATATTATAAGATCACAAGAGTATTAATACTAAAATAATAAATATATAATATAGTAAATTATAGAGGTAATAAAGATATATTAATTACTATTTAATCTATAGTTAGTAATCTTATTAGATTAACCTCCCCTTTCTTACTAGCTAGTTAATCTGGTGAGGTAGAATCTTTACCTTTAACCTAACTATACTGGTCTGGTTATTAGTTTTTCATACCTTAACCTGACCTGGCCGGTTATGGTCAGGTTATGGTGAGGTAATGGTCAGGTTAACCCACTCTAACTCTACCTAGGAGGATACTAAGGAAGGCTTCCTTAGTATCCACTAGTAAACCTAAATAAGTGTTAAATATTTACTAATATCTATTATTACCCTAGATTCGTAAGATTACTAAATTCGTAAATACTAGCCCTTAATATTATAAAAAATTCTAACTTACTTAACAGCTGGAATCTGGGTTAATATACTATCTGCTTCTTAACTATAAGACCTAATAAAACTCTTCTTATCTAATAATTTGATACATACTAAAGCTCTATTAATTAATTAAGAGCTTTATCTAGTATTAGAATAATTAGAAGCTTAATCACCTACACCCTATACTAGTTAAATAAAAATAGTTAGAATATCTTCTAGAGCTTCTATATCTGTTTTATATCTTTATATCCTGTCTCTTAGAGAATACCAGCCCTATTATCTATAGGATATATAATATCTATAATAATCTATTTAATTATCTAGATTATACTATTAATTATCTTCAGAATAAATAAGCCTTATAGAAATAACAGATTCTTAAAGACTTATAGAAAGCCTATAAGAAACTCTAGAAATACTATTAGCAAATATATTAAGTAGAGGGTTATATCTATACTATTATAATAATTCTTAATCCTACCTCTAAGCTTAAGAAGTTTAAAATAGCTATATAGCTAGATAATAACACTAATTAATATTAAAAATATTATACTATTTTTAAGAAGGTGTTTCATTTTTACTATAGTTAGAATCTAAGTATTAAGATGCTATTTAACTATTTTAGACCTATTATTAGGACTAAATAAGGTATTTTACTATCTCTTAAATAATAAAGGCTTACTACTTTATTAAAGATCTTTAAGGAGCTTAAAGCCTATCTTAATATATAAAATAAGTTATATTTTAAATAGATCTATACTCTGCTTACTATTAATAAGGTACTACTAATTAAACTATATTCTTACCTACTAGAAATCTTATTGTAACTAGTTCCTGATTCTCTATTCTATAGTAAGAGACTTCCTTATAGTTATAACTAATAGTATTAGTATTAAATACCTCTTTAATAGCTCTTAAGATATCTATTACTATTACTAGAGTTAGTTATATCCTAATAACTATTAAGGCTATTATACTATAGATATATACTAATCACTTTACTATTAATAAGGAATATTAGTAAATTCTTAATAAGGTTAATCCTAACTCCATTATCTTTATACATAGGGAAGAAGATAATAATATAACTAAAGTACCTTTATATATTAGTAACTGTGAGGATATAAATAATATAAATAAGGATCTAGAGGATAGATTACTACTAGAATCTATATATACTATCTAGACTGTTAAAGAGACGTAATCCCTTTAAAATTATTAATAACACCCTAGATAGTATAAGGAATAGAGAGTAGATAATAAATATCCTTTTAGTATATTAAAGTAGAATATTTTAATTAATTAATTTTAAGTAGTAAATTATATTATAAGATTACAAGAGTATTAATACTAAAATAATAATATATATAATATACGGTAAATTATAGAGGGTAATAAAGATATATTAATTACTATTTAACTTATAGTTAGTAATTTTACTGGATTAACCTCCCCTTTCTCACTAGCTAGTTAATCTAGTAAGATAGAACCTTTACTTTTAACCTAACTGTACTAGTCTGGTTATTAGTTTTTCATACCTTAACCTGACCTGGCCAGTTATAGTTAGGTTATGGTGAGGTATAATGGTCAGGTTAACCTACTCTAGTTTTACCTATTTAATAACTAGAGAAGGATACTATCCTATTAACCCCTAATAGGATTAAGATTATATAAAGATATATCTTATCTATAAGCTTTATAGTCTAGCTAATTTTATAAGTAATTCTATTCTTATAGATCTCCTAGACTTTATAATAGTTAATAATTATAAGATTATTACTACTAGATAAAGAGGTAGAATTAATTAATTATTTATTAAGGATATTATAAATAACCTTATCTATATAGTATAATCTAGACAAGTTACTCTAGATAAATAAAGGTTTACTATTTTATAGGCTATAGGTCTATCATTATTAAATATATAGGTAGTAAGTCTTATAGATATAAGATAAAGGTAAAAAAAAAAATACTTATATAATAAATAGATAGGGTAAAAGTAAGGAAAAAGATTAGGAGTCTTAATAAATAGAGATAAAGAGAAGAAAACAATAGAAAATAAAAAAAAGAAATTTATTATTAAGACCTATAGCTACCTACCCTACTTTATTAAGTAGTAAATAAAAGAAGAATTAATTATATTTACTCTGTTATTAGCTATATAAGCTAATCTATCTAGTAAAGTTCTGGTTTAGTTAGAGGGAGTTCATCTTTACCTAGAAAGGTTCTAGTAATTTTCCCTTTTTAATTAGGGAAGTTCTTTTTAATTAGGGGAAGTTCCCTTTTATCTAGGAAAGTTCCCCTTTAGTTAGGGGAAGTTCTCTCTACCTAGGGAAGTGTGAAAGCCATGCAATATAGCAATAAAAATCAATAGTATTAGCACTATCTAACAAAAATACTAAGCATAAGGAAGGGAAGGAGAAAAGATTAAAATTATAGTATAGGAAGAGGCTACCTAGTAGACTCACACCTCGCTTAGCAAAGTAAGCTACGTAAACATCCTGTCTTAGGCTCTTTTATCTCTGGGTTCGCTCAGCGCGCTGCTGTAGTATCCAATACCATGTCATTCATACCGTCATTCATGCTGTCACAGGAAGTTCTAGTAAAGTTCCTCTTTTAGTTAGGGAAGTTCCCCTTTACCTAGGAAAGTTTACCTTTGATTTAGCTACTAGTTAGGCTTATTAGTATATAAATATATATATATATACTAATATTAAGCTTATCTAGGTTATTTAAGGTCTATAATCTCTAATTTATTAGTAGTAATATTCTAAATAGAGTAAAGCTCTTATATCTATAAAAAGAATAAGAAGAAAAATACTTAAATTTCTCTATCTAAGTAATCTATATAAGAGATAAGAAGGATATATAATAAAAAGGTAGTTATATAATATAATATAACTAGAAACTACTTACTCTCTAACTACTTTATAGATAGTAGCCTAATAAAAGCTTTTCTAGGTTATTATTAGTAAAATTACTTCTAAGGCTAGTATATAGAGTATTAATATAAAGATACTATTATAATAGCTAATATAAGGGCTTTTAAAAGGGCTATTATAAAGAGTATAGCCTAAAGTAATATTATTTATATTACTATCTAGATTAGTATCTATAATAATAATAGAAGTTAATCTAGAAATATACCTATTAGCCATAATTATAGTAAAATATAGATATAGTAGATAAGATAAGAATAAAAAAAAATATAAAAAAAAATATAAAAAAAAAATCTAAAAAAAATAAAATAAAATAAAAAGAAAGAATATAATATAATAAATATATATTAAATATTATAAAGATAAAAATAAGTATTTATTATAAAAGAAAGAGAACTAAGACAAAAAAATTATAATAAAATAAATAGAATAAATATAATAAATAGATACTAGATAGATTATAGATACTAAATGGACTTAATTAGTTATTATCTATAGCTTAGTTATTACTTATATAAGCTAACTTACTAATTCTACTAACTACTTATTATAAAAGAAGATAATTATATTTTTAATTATTTCTTATTAACCTAATATTATTACTTAGAGTAGTATAACTAATATTATAATATTATATTTATCTATTCTTCTCTTTTTTTATATTCTAAAGTAGCATAGCACTAGCTATTAAAAAAAAATAAAAGAATAGTCTAATAATTTAAACTAAGATTAGTAGCTTTAGGCTATATTATACTTATTTTAGATTATTAGACTATTAATAGACTAACTTTAAACCTATATATCAATTCAATAAAAATAAATAAAAATAAATAAAAATAAATAGATAGTAGATATAGATTTCTAGGGATAGGATCTACCTATAAATATTTATAGGGGGCTAGAAGCCTAGTTTTTGGTAGTTACCTATACCATGATTTTCCCTACTAGAGTAAGTATCTATTCTACTCTTCCATACCAGTTCTCCTATTACCGCGAGGTATCCTCTTACATTACCTCAATATTACGGATTCCTCCATTGTAATAATTACCAGCATCTAGGTCTGCTGGTGGTCTGCAGCTCTTGTTTTTTTTTCGTTTTCATGTGCCCCTGACGTGTGAGAACCAGATTGATTCGATGCACAGTATCAGAATGGTCATCAGAGTAAAATTAGCGAACAGTCTTTCAGTGCCTGGGCGACAGAAATTTTGCAATGCATTTGGTCGATTGGGTGGGCGAGACCAGTTCTTGGCGGGCTGTTGACGTCACTACTTCGGTGGTGGCAAGAATCATCCTTCTTCTGGCTGCGTTTGATGCGCGCCAACGAGTCGACATCCATCTGCGATTAACTCTTGTGCTGTACCTCCATGCTGACCCTTTCCGATAGCCCGCTGCTGCAAGTCAATCTAAGTACCCAAATATTATGCTACACTTTTGTAACCGTGTCGGTGGCTTTAATGACTGCTCATTTGGAGGGAATTGGGACGGCCCTTCGGCGTTGAAGATGGTATGCATTTGAGTCTTCCCTTATCATGTATGCTCGGTACTGACCGATGCTAGTGACCTGCTTCGTTGCCTGGGTATGGAACACCCCCTTAATCCCGCAGTGTGAGTCTGCTTTAACAGCCGGGTAAATCCGAAAGCAGCTTTTATTCATGGGCTACTGCACCTGTGCCTTGCTCTGTACGTTCACCAATTCTCGCCATCGATGTTGAGGCGGTGGCTAACGAAAGAGAGACAGATGGTTTCGCCGGCGGGGCAAGTGGAATGGCCAGCCTGAGCCCAGAGCGGATTGAAAAAAGCCTCAGGGTAGGTATCCTGTCCTCGACGGTATAAATCTGCAAAAAGGGATAATCTAAGCGAGCTAGATATCCTACGTGTCCACCATATTCTATGCGCCCCTGGCGCTCTTTGTCAAGGTCACAATCCTTCTTGTGTGGCCAAAGTGTGGAGGCCCTTTCGAAGCATCATCATCGTGGACATTCTTCTTGGTCTGAATGTGTTCTACTATGTGACAATCCTCTTTGTCAAGACTTTCCTCTGCTCGCCGATATCCGCCTACTGGACGATGATGACACGAACAGGTGGGAAGTGTCTCAATCGTCGCGCAGTGATCATTGCCGATTCTCTCATTAGCGTGATCTCCGACACGGCCATCTGTACTTCCCATTATCTTCACTGGTCACTGCATATGCCTTCGAAAGTGAAATCCAAGGTGATCGCGCTTCTGGGGCTGGGTGGGATTGCCGTCGGGTTCAGCCTCTATCGCCTGATTCTAGTAATTGTGGACGGCGACGACCCGGACAGACAATTTTATTTTTGAAGATTCTCTTATCAGGGTACTGCCCCAACTAAAAATGATTTGGAGCATCATTTTGAATACTGACTGCCCCTACTAGCAACGCCGAAGGAGGAATTGCCTGATATGCGCTTGTCTTCCCGCGTTGAGCAGTATATCAGCTGTCGCCGGGCGAGGGGATTATCCTCAGAGGATCGAGCCAACAAACAAGCGCAAATTCCACTGGAGCGGATTTTTGATGGATCAGAGAGCTATCATAGCGTGGACACGTCGTTCCAAGGGCATTTGGAAACTCATGTATGGCCTGGGTGTGCGGAATCACCTCAATTGAATGCACGGCGCGAGAGTCGTTCCTCGGCCTTCCGCGGGCCTATGGTTATTCATACCGACTTTTCTCTTCACCAGCAATATGAGCCCGCTACAAATAGAACTATGCATTCACTACCCATGATCTTCAAAGTAGCTCGAGAGTAGGTATCACCAACCTAATGGCCAATTGTATTACGATGGTATATCCGCCCCTTCCTAGCCTGGGGGCTATTTGGTAGGGTCGAAGATTTATGGAGTTGTAACAGAAAACATATAAAGTCAATTGAGTCATATAGAACAGATGATATTATCACGCAATGGAGGCGATACTAAACTTATCACGAACAACGCAGCAAATGTAAGTTCAGAAAATGCAAAAGAGTTAAACAACGATGCGTATACAAATAAATGCAAATGACAAACTGTAAATGGTAACCGGCGCATAGGCAATGGCAAATGGGAACTGCAAATGGGAATGGTAGACGATGATGGGTAATGATGCTGTGCATTTCAAACTAGAACAGGAAAATGGCAGAGGCAGCAGCAGCGAGAATGCACAACGCGGCCGAATGCGCTATGCTCTTCATGGAGCCACCATCAAACAGGATCTGAGTCGGCTCAGCACCTGTCTCAGATGGCGGAGCTGGTGCCTGAGGACGGCTGAATGGCAGTTGTGGTTGGGACAGCCACCGATGATGCGACAGGAGCATGTTGAATGAGCCTCGAGGAAGGACAGACGCGCTCATAGACTGTGTCCCAATCCTTATCATCTCCGCATCCTCACCATCCCCATCGTCTCATTGCCTTCATTATCACAAACGTCAACTCCTCGCTCTCGATAACGTAGCTTCTCTGAACCCACTCGGCTTCATCTCTCCCACTGCAGGCGTCGTCACTGGCGCATACATTTCGATCAAAGCCGGCATATGTATAAAAGGTGGCCTTCTTGTTATCAGGTCCCCGTCATCGATGTTGGCTGGCTCCGAAACAACAGGGTAACCCAAATACGAGGCGAGAGTGACCCCCTCACCACAGTCAATCGCCTCATGGACGAAGTTCCCCGTGGTATAGTGATCACTGTGATCGCCCTGCCCATAATCATTGACAAA